>CM046306.1:10094656-10694656 GCA_025267735.1 Mactra quadrangularis
TGTGATTTTTTTGCAGTTAGGTTGCTAACCATCTAGGGCACCTGAAAAACGTGTTTAAACACCAAACACAACACGTTCAGGTACCGAGAAACAACGTGCAAATCTCCCGACACTACAAGGCGACGCGACTTTGGGGCTCTGTAGCCCACGCGCATCTCACTGCGCAGGTATGATTTTTGTGCAAATGGGTTGCTAACTACGTAGGGCATCGAGAAAATGTGTTTAAACAAGTAACTAACTACATTTAGGTAGCAAAAAACGCGTGCAAACCTCCCGACACCAGGAGGCGACGCCTATTTTTGCTGTTCTAAAGCCCTATACAGCCATATTGCACGGTATACTTTGCGGCTCTGTTGCCATGGCGCAAGTCGGTGTGCGAATGTGATTTTTTGCAGTTAGGTTGCTAACCATCTAGGGCACCTGAAAAACGTGTTTAAACACCAAACCCACCACGTTCAGGTACCGAGACACAACGTGCAAATCTCGGGACACCAGGATGAGGGGCGACTTTGGGGCCCTGTAGCCACTGGGCATCTCACTGCGCAGGTATGATTTTTGTGCAAATAGGTTGCTAACTACGTAGGGCATCGGGAAAATGTGTTTAAACAAGTAACTAACTACATTTAGGTAGCAAAAAACGCGTGCAAACCTCCCGACATCAGGATGAGGCGGCCATTTTTGCTGTTCTATAGCCCTATATAGCCATATTGCACGGTATACTTTGCGGCTCTGTTGCCAAGGCGCAAGTCGGCGTGCGAATGTGATTTTTTGCAGTTAGGTTGCTAACCATCTAGGGCACCTGAAAAACGTGTGTAAACACCAAACCCACCACGTTCAGGTACCGAGAAACAACGTGCAAATCTCGGGACACCAGGATGAGGGGCAAATTTGGGGCCCTGTAGCCACAGCGCATCTCACTGCGCAGGTATGATTTTTTTGCAAATAGGTTGCTAACTACGTAGGGCATCGGGAAAATGTGTTTAAACAAGAACTAACTACATTTAGGTAGCAAAAAACGCGTGCAAACCTCCAGACACCATTATGAGGCGGCCATTTTTGCTGTTCTACAGCCCTATATAGCCATATTGCACGGTATACTTTGCGGCTCTGTTGCCATGGCGCAAGTCGGTGTGCGAATGTGATTTTTTGCAGTTAGGTTGCTAACTATCTAGGGCACCTGAAAAACGTGTTTAAACACCAAACCCACCACGTTCAGGTACAGAGAAACAACGTGCAAATCTCCCGACACGACAAGGCGACGCGACTTTGGGGCTCTGTAGCCCACGCGCATCTCACTGCGCAGGTATGATTTTTGTGCAAATGGGTTGCTAACTACGTAGGGCATCGCGAAAATGTGTTTAAACAAGTAAGTAACTACATTAAGGTAGCAAAAAACGCGTGCAAACCTCCCGACACCAGGAGGCGACGCCTATTTTTGCTGTTCTAAAGCCCTATATAGCCATATTGCACGGTATACTTTGCGGCTCTGTTGCCATGGCGCAAGTTGGTGTGCGAATGTGATTTTTTGCAGTTAGGTTGCTAACCATCTAGGGCACCTGAAAAAGGTCTTTAAACACCAAAACCACCACGTTCAGGTACCGAAAATTAACGTGAAAATCTCCCGACACTACATGGCGACGCGATTTTGGGGCTCTGTAGCCCACGCGCATCTCACTGCGCAGGTATGATTTTTGTGCAAATGGGTTGCTAACTACGTAGGGCATCGAGAAAATGTGTTTAAACAAGTAAGTAACTACATTAAGGTAGCAAAAAACGCGTGCAAACCTCCCGACACCAGGAGGCGACGCCTATTTTTGCTGTTCTAAAGCCCTAAATAGCCATATTGCACGGTATACTTTGCGGCTCTGTTGCCATGGCGCAAGTAGGTGTGCGAATGTGATTTTTTGCAGTTAGGTTGCTAACCATCTAGGGCACCTGAAAAACGTGTTTAAACACCAAACCCACCACGTTCAGGTACCGAGAAACAACGTGCAAATCTCCCGACACTACAAAGCGACGCGACTTTGGGGCTCTGTAGCCCACGCGCATCTCACTGCGCAGGTATGATTTTTGTGCAAATGGGTTGCTAACTACGAAGGGCATCGAGAAAATGTGTTTAAACAAGTAAGTAACTACATTAAGGTAGCAAAAAACGCGTGCAAACCTCCCTACACCAGGAGGCGACGCCTATTTTAGCTGTTCTAAAGCCCTATATAGCCATATTGCACGGTATACTTTGCGGCTCTGTTGCCATGGCGCAAGTCGGTGTGCGAATGTGATTTTTTGCAGTTAGGTTGCTAACCATCTAGGGCACCTGAAAAACTTGTTTAAACACCAAACCCACCACGTTCAGGTACCGAGAAACAACGTGCAAATCTCCCGACACTACAAGGCGACGCGACTTTGGGGCTCTGTAGCCCACTCGCATCTCACTGCGCAGGTATGATTTTTGTGCAAATGGGTTGCTAACTACGTAGGGCATCGAGAAAATGTGTTTAAACAAGTAAGTAACTACATTAAGGTAGCAAAAAACGCGTGCAAACCTCCCGACACCAGGAGGCGACGCCTATTTATGCTGTTCTAAAGCCCTATATAGCCATATTGCACGGTATATTTTGCGGCTCTGTTGCCATGGCGCAAGTCGGTGTGCGAATGTGATTTTTTGCAGTTAGGTTGCTAACCATCTAGGGCACCTGAAAAACGTTTTTAAACACCAAACCCACCACGTTCAGGTACCGAGAAACAACGTGCAAATCTCGGGACACCAGGATGAGGGGCGACTTTGGGACACTGTAGCCACTGCGCATCTCACTGCGCAGGTATGATTTTTTTGCAAATAGGTTGCTAACTACGTAGGGCATCGGGAAATGTGTTTAAACAAGTAACTAACTATATTTAGGTAGCAAAAAACGAGTGCAAACCTCCGGACACCAGGATGAGGCGGCCATTTTTGCTGATCTAAAGCCCTATACAGCCATATTGCACGGTATATTTGCGGCTCTGTTGCCATGGCGCAAGTCGGTGTGCGAATGTGATTCTTTGCAGTTAGTTTGCTAACCATCTAGGGCACCTGAAAAACGTGTTTAAACACCAAACCCACCACGTTCAGGTACCGAGAAACAACGTGCAAATCTCCCGACACTACAAGGCGACGCGATTTTGGGGCTCTGTAGCCCACGCGCATCTCACTGCGCAGGTATGATTTTTGTGCAAATGGGTTGCTAACTACGTAGGGCATCGAGAAAATGTGTTTAAACAAGTAAGTAACTACATTAAGGTAGCAAAAAACGCGTGCAAACCTCCCGACACCAGGAGGCGACGCCTATTTTTGCTGTTCTAAAGCCCTATATAGCCATATTGCACGGTATACTTTGCGGCTCTGTTGCCATGGCGCAAGTCGGTGTGCGAATGTGATTTTTTGCAGTCAGGTTGCTAACCATCTAGGGCACCTGAAAAACGTGTTTAAAAACTAAACCCACCACGTTCAGGTACCGAGAAACAACGTGCAAATCTCCCGACACTACCAGGCGACGCAACTTTGGGGCTTTGTAGCCCACGAGCATCTCACTGCGCAGGTATGATTTTTGTGCAAATGGGTTGCTAACTACGTAGGGCATCGAGAAAATGTGTTTAAACAAGTAAGTAACTACATTAAGGTAGCAAAAAAACGCGTGCAAACCTCCCGACACCTGGAGGCGACGCCTATTTTTGCTGTTCTAAAGCCCTATATAGCCATATTGCACGGTATATTTCGCGGCTCTGTTGCCATGGCGCAAGTCGGTGTGCGAATGTGATTTTTTGCAGTTAGGTTGCTAACCATCTAGGGCACCTGAAAAACGTGTTTAAACACCAAACCCACCACGTTCAGGTACCGAGAAACAACGTGCAAATCTCGGGACACCAGGATGAGGGGCGAATTTGGAGCCCTGTAGCCACTGCGCATCTCACTGCGCAGGTATGATTTTTTTGCAAATAGGTCGCTAACTACGTAGGGCATAGGGAAAATGTGTTTAAACAAGTAACTAACTACATTTAGGTAGCAAAAATCGCGTGCAAACCTCCGGACACCAGGATGAGGCGGCCATTTTTGCTGTTCTATAGCCCTATATAGCCATATTGCACGGTATACTTTGCGGCCCTGTTGCCATGGCGCAAGTCGGTGTGCGAATGTGATTTTTTGCAGTTAGGTTGCTAATCATCTTGGGCACCTGAAAAACGTGTTTAAACACCAAACCAACCACGTCCAGGTACCGAGAAACAACGTGCAAATCTCCCGACACTACAAGGCGACGCGACTTTGGGGCTCTGTAGCCCACGCGCATCTCACTGCGCAGGTATGATTTTTGTGCAAATGGGTTGCTAACTACGTTGGGCATCGAGAAAATGTGTTTAAACAAGTAAGTAACTACATTTAGGTAGCAAAAATCGCGTGCAAACCTCCGGCCACCAGGATGAGGCGGCCATTTTTGCTGTTCTATAGCCCTATATAGCCATATTGCACGGTATATTTTGCGGCCCTGTTGCCATGGCGCAAGTCGGTGCGCGAATGTGATTTTTTGCAGTTAGGTTGCTAATCATCTTGGGCACCTGAAAAAACGTGTTTAAACACCAAACCCACCACGTCCAGGTACCGAGAAACAACGTGCAAATCTCCCGACACTACAAGGCGACGCGACTTTGGGGCTCTGTAGCCCACGCGCATCTCACTGCGCAGGTATGATTTTTGTGCAAATGGGTTGCTAACTACGTAGGGCATCGAGAAAATGTGTTTAAACAAGTAAGTAACTACATTAAGGTAGCAAAAAAACGCGTGCAAACCTCCCGACACCAGGAGGCGACGCCTATTTATTGCTGTTCTAAAGCCCTATATAGCCATATTGCACGGTATATTTTGCGGCTCTGTTGCCATGGCGCAGGTCGGTGTGCGAATGTGATTTTTTGCAGTTAGGTTGCTAACCATCTAGGGCACCTGAAAAACGTGTTTAAACACCAAACCCACCACGTTCAGGTACCGAGAAACAACGTGCAAATCTCCCGACACTACAAGGCGACGCGACTTTGGGGCTCTGTAGCCCACGCGCATCTCACTGCGCAGGTATGCTTTTTGTGCAAATGGGTTGCTAACTACATAGGGCATCGAGAAAATGTGTTTAAACAAGTAAGTAACTACATTAAGGTAGCAAAAAAACGCGGGCAAACCTCCCGACACCTGGAGGCGACGCCTAGTTTTGCTGTTCTAAAGCCCTATATAGCCATATTGCACGGTATAGTTTGCGGCTCTGTTGCCATGGCGCAAGTCGGTGTGCGAATGTGATTTTTTTGCAGTTAGGTTGCTAACCATCTAGGGCACCTGAAAAACGTGTTTAAACACCAAACCCACCACGTTCAGGTACCGAGAAACAACGTGCAAATCTCGGGGCACCAGGATGAGGGGCGAATTTGGAGCCCTGTAGCCACTGCGCATCTCACTGCGCAGGTATGATTTTTTTGCAAATAGGTTGCTAACTACGTAGGGCATCGGGAAAATGTGTTTAAACAAGTAACTAACTACATTTAGGTAGCAAAAAACGCGTGCAAACCTTGCGACACCAGGATGAGGAGGCCATTTTTGCTGTTCTATAGCCCTATATAGCCATATTGCACGGTATACTTTGCGGCTCTGTTGCCATGGCGCAAGTCGGTGTGCGAATGTGATTTTTTGCAGTTAGGTTGCTAACCATCTAGGGCACCTGAAAAACGTGTTTAAACACCAAACCCACCACGTTCAGGTACCGAGAAACAACGTGCAAATCTCCCGACACTACAAGGCGACGCGAATTTTGGGCTCTGTAGCCCACGCGCATCTCACTGCGCAGGTATGATTTTTGTGCAAATGGGTTGCTAACTACGTAGGGCATCGAGAAAATGTGTTTAAACAAGTAAGTAACTACATTAAGGTAGCAAAAAACGCGTGCTAACCTCCCGACACCAGGAGGCGACGCCTATTTTTGCTGTTCTAAAGCCCTATATACGGTAGCCATATTGCACGGTATATTTTGCGGCTCTGTTGCCATGGCGCAAGTCTGTGTGCGAATGTGATTTTTTGCAGTTAGGTTGCTAACCATCTAGGGCACCTGAAAAACGTGTTTAAACACCAAACCCACCACGTTCAGGTACCGAGAAACAACGTGCAAATCTCCCGACACTACAAGGCGACGCGACTTTGGGGCTCTGTAGCCCACGCGCATCTCACTGCGCAGGTATGATTTTTGTGCAAATGGGTTGCTAACTACGTAGGGCATCGAGAAAATGTGTTTAAACAAGTAAGTAACTACATTAAGGTAGCAAAAAACGCGTGCAAACCTCCCGACACCAGGAGGCGACGCCTATTTTTGCTGTTCTAAAGCCCTATATAGCCATATTGCACGGTATACTTTGCGGCTCTGTTGCCATGGCGCAAGTCGGTGTGCGAATGTGATTTTTTGCAGTTAGGTTGCTAACCATCTAGGGCACCTGAAAAACGTGTTTAAACACCAAACCAACCACGTTCAGGTACCTAGAAACAACGTGCAAATCTCCCGACACTACAAGGCGACGCGACTTTGGGGCTCTGTAGCCCACGCGCATCTCACTGCGCAGGTATGATTTTTGTGCAAATGGGTTGCTTACTACGTAGGACATCGAGAAAATGTGTTTAAACAAGTAAGTAACTACATTAAGGTAGCAAAAAACGCGTGCAAACCTCCAAAGTCCAAAGTCGCGTCTCCATGTAGTGTCGGGAGATTTGCACGGGGTTTCTCGGTACCTGAACGTGGTGGTTTTGGTGTTTAAACACGTTTTTCAGGTGCCCTAGATGGTTAGCAACCTAACTGTAAAAAAATCACACTCGCACACCGAGGTGCGCCATGGCAACAGAGCCGCAAAATATACCGTTCAATATGGCTATATAGCGCTTTACAACAGCAAAAATAGGCGTCGCCGCCTGGTGTCGGGAGGTTTGCACGCGTTTTTTGCTACCTTAATGTAGTGCGTTACTTGTTTAATCACATTTTTGTCGATGCCCTACGTAGTTAGCAACCCATTTGCACAAAAATCATACCTGCGCAGTGAGATGCGCGTGGGCTACAGAGCCCCAAAGTTGCGTCTCCTTGTAGTGTCGGGAGATTTGCACGGGGTTTCTCGGTACCTGAATGTCGTGGGTTTGGTATTTAAACACGTTTTTCAGGTGCCCTAGGTGGTTAACAACCTAACTGCAAAAAATCACACTCGCACACCGAGTTGCGCCATGGCAACAGAGCCGCAAATTATACCGTTCAATATGGCTATATAGGGCTTTAGAACAGCAAAAATAGGCGTCGCCTCCTGGTGTCGGGAGGTTTGCACGCGTTTTTTGCTACCTTAATGTAGTTACTTACTTGTTTAAACACATTTTATCGATGCCCTACCTAGTTAGCAACCCATTTGCACAAAAATCATACCTGCGCAGTGAGATGCGCGTGGGCTACAGAGCCCCAAAGTCGCGTCTCCTTGTAGTGTCGGGAGATTTTCACGGGGTTTTTCAGTACCTGAACGTGGTGGGTTTGGTGTTCAAACACGTTTTTTCAGGTGCCCTAGATGGTTAGCAACCTAACTGCAAAAAATCACACTCGCACACCGAGTTGCGCCATGGCAACAGAGCCGCAAAGTATACCGTGCAATATGGCTATATAGGGCTTTAGAACAGCAAAAATAGGCGTCGCCTCCTGGTGTCGGGAGGTTTGCACGCGTTTTTTGCTACCTTAATGTAGTTAGTTACTTGTTTAAACACATTTTCTCGATTCCCCTTCGTAGTTAGCAACCCATTTGCACAAAAATCATACCTGCGCAGTGAGATGCGCGTGGGCTACAGAGCCCCAAAGTCGCGTCTCCTTGTAGTGTCGGGAGATTTGCACGGGGTTTCTCGGTACCTGAACGTGGTTGGTTTGGTGTTTAAACACGTTTTTCAGGTGCCCTAGATGGTTAGCAACCTAACTGCAAAAAATCACACTCGCACACCGAGTTGCGCCATGGCAACAGAGCCGCAACCTATACCGAGCAATATGGCTATATAGGGCTTTATGACAGCAAAAATAGGCGTCGCCTCCTGGTGTCCGGAGGTTTGCACGCGCTTTTTGCTACCTAAATGTAGTTAGTTACTTGTTTAAACACATTTTCCCGATTCCCTACGTAGTTAGCAACCTATTTGCAAAAAAATCATACCTGCGCAGTGAGATGCGCAGTGGCTACGGGGCCCCAAATTCGCCCCTCATCCTGGTGTCCCGAGATTTGCACGTTGTTTCTCGGTACCTGAACGTGGTGGGTTTGGTGTTTAAACACGTTTTTCAGGTGCCCTAGATGGTTAGCGATGTTTAGCAACCTAACTGCAAAAAATCACATTCGCACACCGACTTGCGCTATGGCAACAGAGCCGCAAAGTATACCGTGCAATATGACTATATAGGGCTATAGAACAGCAAAATTGGCCGCATCATCCTGGTGTCCGGAGGTTTGCACGCGTTTTTTGCTTCCTAAATGTAGTTAGTTACTTGTTTAAACACATTTTCCCGATGCCCTACCTAGTTAGCAACTTATTTGCAAAAAAATCATACCTGCGCAGTGAGATGCGCAGTGGCTACAGGGCCCCAAAGTCGCCCCTCATCCTGGTGTCCCGAGATTTGCACGTTGTTTCTCGGTACCTGAACGTGGTGGGTTTGGTGTTTAAACACGTTTTTCAGGTGCCCTAGATGGTTTGCAACCTAACTGCAAAAAATCACATTCGCACACCGACCTGCGCCATGGCAACAGAGCCGCAAAGTATACCGTGCAATATGGCTATATAGGGCTTTAGAACAGCAAAAATAGGCGTCGTCTCCTGGTGTCGGGAGGTTTGCACGCGTTTTTTGCTACCTTAATGAAGTTACTTACTTGTTTAAACTCATTTTTTTGATGCCCTACGTAGTTAGCAACCCATTTGCACAAAAATCATACCTGCGCAGTGAGATGCGCGTGGGCTACAGAGCCCCAAAATCGCGTCGCCTTGTAGTGTCGGGAGATTTGCACGTTGTTTCTCGGTACCTGAACGTGGTGGGTTTGGTGTTTAAACACGTTTTTCAGGTGTCCTAGATAGTTAGCAACCTCACTGCAAAAAATCACATTCGCACACCGACTTGCGCCATGGCAACAGAGCCGCAAAGTATACCGTGCAATATGGTTATATAGGGCTTTAGAACAGCAAAAATAGGCGTCGCCTTCTGGTGTCGGGAGGTTTGCAAGCGTTTTTTGCTACCTTAATGTAGTTACTTACTTGTTTAAACACATTTTCTCGATGCCCTACGTAGTTAGCAACCCATTTGCACAAAAATCATACCTGCGCAGTGAGATGCGCGTGGGCTACAAAGCCCCAAAGTCGCGTCGCCTTGTAGTGTCGAGAGATTAGCACGTTGTTTCTCGGTACTTGAACGTAGTGGGTTTGATGTTTAAACACGTTTTTCAGGTGCCCTAGATCGTTAGCAACCACCGACTTGCGCAATGGCAACAGAGCCGCAAAGTACATGTATACCGTGCAATATGGCTATATATGGCTATAGAACAGCAAAAATGGCCGCCTCATCCTGGTGTCCGGAGGTTTGCACGCGTTTTTTGCTACCTTAATGTAGTTAGTTACTTGTTTAAACACTTAAACACATTTTCCCGATGCCCTACGTAGTTAGCAACCTATTTGCAAAAAAATCATACCTGCGCAGTGAGATGCGCAGTGGCTACAGGGCCCCAAATTCGCCCCTCATCCTGGTGTCCCGAGATTTGCACGTTGTTTCACGGTACCTGAAGGTGGTGGGTTTGGTGTTTAAACACGTTTTTCAGGTGCCCAAGATGGTTAGCAACCTAACTGCAAAAAATCACATTCGCACACCGGCTTGCGCCATGGCAACAGAGCCGCAAAGTATACCGTGCAATATGGCAATATAGGGCTTTAGAACAGCAAAAATAGGCGTCGCCTCCTGGTGTCGGGAGGTTTGCACGCGTTTTTTGCTACCTTAATGTAGTTACTTACTTGTTTAAACACATTTTCTCGATGCCCTACGTAGTTAGCAACCCATTTGCACAAAAATCATACCTGCGCAGTGAGATGCGCGTGGGCTACAGAGCCCCAAAGTCGCGTCGCCTTGTAGTGTCGGGAGATTTGCACGTTGTTTCTCGGTACCTGAACGTGGTGGGTTTGGTGTTTAAACACGTTTTTCAGGTGCCCTAGATGGTTAGCAACCTCACTGCAAAAAATCACATTCGCACACCGACTTGCGCCATGGCAACAGAGCCGCAAAGTATACCGTGCAATATGGCTATATAGGGCTTTAGAACAGCAAAAATAGGCGTCGCCTCCTGGTGTCGGGAGGTTTGCAAACGTTTTTGGTACCTGAATGTAGTTACTTACTTGTTTAAACACCTTTTCCCGATGCCCTACGTAGTTAGCAACCTATTTACACAAAAATCATACCTGCACAGTGAGATGCGCGTTCGCTACAGAGCCCCAAACTCGCCCTCCATCCTGGTGTCCCGAGATTTGCACGGGGTTTCTCGGTTCCTAAACGTGGTGGGTTTGGTGTTTAAACACGTTTTTTAGGTGACCTAGATGGTTAGCAACCTAACTGCAAAAAATCACATTCGCACACCGAGGTGCGCCATGGCAACAGAACCGCAAAGTATACCGTGCAATATGGCTATATATGGCTATAGAACAGCACTAATCGGCCCCTCATCCAGGTGTCCCGAGGTTTGCACGCGTTTTTTGGTACCTGAATGTAGTTACTTACTTGTTTAAACTCATTTTCCCGATGCCCTACGTAGTTAGCAACTTATTTGCACAAAAATCATACCTGCGCACTGAGATACGCAGTGGCTACAGGGCCCCAAAGTCGCCCCTCATCCTGGTGTCGCAAGATTTGCACGGGGTATCTCGGTACCTGAACGTGGTGGGTTTGGTGTTTAAACACAATTTTTTAAGTGCCCTAGATGGTTAGCAACCTAACTGCAAATAATCACATTCGTACACCGAGTTGCGCCATGGCAAGTGAGCCGCAAAGTATACCGTGCAATATGGCTATGTATGGCTATAGAACAGCAAAAATCGGCCCCTCATCCTGGTGTCGCAAGGTTTGCAAGCGTTTTTGGTACCTGAATGTAGTTACTTACTGGTTTAAACACATTTTCCCGATGCCCTACGTATTTAGCAACCTATTTACACAAAAATCATACCTGCGCAGTGAGATGCGCTTTGGCTACACAGCCCCAAAATCGCCCCTCATCCTGGTGTCCCGAGATTTTCACGGGTATTCTCGGTACCTAAACGTAGTGGGTTTGGTGTTTAAACACGTTTTTCATGTGCCCTCTATGGTAAGCAACCTAACTGCAAAAAATCACATTCGCACACCGAGGTGCGCCATTGCAACACAGCCGCAAACTATACCGTGCAATATGGCTATACATGGCTAAAGAACAGCAAAAATCGGCCCCTCATCCTGGTGTCCCGAGGTTTGCACGCGTTTTTGGTACCTGAATGTAGTTACTTACTTGTTTAAACACATTTTCCTGATGCCCTACGTAGTTAGCAACCTATTTGCACAAAAATCATACCAGCGCACTAATAGGCGCTGTGGCTACAGGGCCCCAAATTCGCCCCTCATCCTAGTGTCGCAAGATTTGCACGGGTTTTCTCGGTACCTGAACGTGGTGGGTTTGGAGTTTAAAAACGTTTTTCAGGTGCCCCAGATAGTAAGCAACCTAACTGCAAAAAATCACATTCGCACACCGAGTTGTATCATGGCAACTGAGCCGCAAATTATTTCGTGCAATATGGCTATAGAACAGCAAAAATCGGCCCCTCATCCTGGTGTTGCAAGGTTTGCACGCATTTTTTTGGTACCCTAATGTAGTGTGATACTTGTTTAAACACATTTTCCTGATGCCCTTCGTAGTTAGCAACCTATTTGCACAAAAATCATACCTGCGCAGTGAGATGCGCGTTGGCTACAGAGCCCCAAAGTCGCCCCTCATCCTGGTGTCCCGAGATTTGCACGGGTATTCTCGGTACCTAAACGTGGTGGGTTTGGTGTTTAAATACGTTTTTCAGGTGCCCACTATGGTTAGCAACCTAACTGCAAAAAATCACATTCGCACACCGAGGTGCGCCATTGCAACACAGCCGCAAATTATACCGTGCAATATGGCTTTATATGGCTATAGAACAGCAAAAATCGGCCCCTCATCCTGGTGTCGCAAGATTTGCACGGGTTTTTTGGTACCTTAATGTAGTGTGTTACTTGTTTAAACACATTTTCCTGACGCCCTAAGTAGTTAGCAACAACCTATTTGCACAAAAATCATACCTGCGCAGTGAGATGCGCGTTGGCTACAGAGCCCCAAAGTCACCCCTCGTCCTGGTGTCGCAAGATTTGCACGGGGTTTCTCGGTGCCTGAACGTTGTGGGTTTCGTGTTTAAACACGTTTTTCAAATGCTCTAGATGGTTAGCAACCTAACTACACAACAATCACAGGTTTACACCGAGGTGCGCCATGGCAACAGAGCCGTAAAGTATACCGTGCATCATGGCTATATATGGCTATAGAACAGCAAAAATCGGCCCCTCATCCTGGTGTCGCAAATTTGCACGGGTTTTTTGGTACCTTAATGTAGTGTGTTACTTGTTTAAACACATTTTCCCGACGTCGTACGTAGTTAGCAACCTATTTACACAAAAATCATACCTGCACACTGAGATGCGCGTTGGCTACCGAGCCCCAAATTGCGTCACCTCCTAGTGTCGGGAGATTTGCACGGGGTTTCTCGGTACCTAAACGTGGTGAGTTTGGTGTTTAAATACTTTTTTCAGATGCCCTAGATAGTTAGCAACCTAACTACACAAAATTCACAAGTGCACACCGAGGTGCGCCATGGCTACAGAGCCGCAATATATACCGTGCAAAATGGCAAAATAGGGCTAAAGAACAGCAAAAATAGGCGCCACCTCCTGGGGTCGGGAGGTTTGCACGGGTTTTTTGGTACCTGAATGTAGTGTGTTACTTGTTTAAACACATTTTCCCGATGCCATACGTAGTTTGCAACATATTTACACAAAAATCTTACATGCGCACTGAGATGCGCGTTGGCTACAGAGCCCCAAAATCGCGTCACCTCCTAGTGTCGGGAGAATTGAACGGGGTTTCTCGGTTCCTGAACTAGGTGGGTTTGGTGTTTAAACACGTTTTTCAGGTGCCCTAGATGGTTAGCAACCTAACTACACAAAAATCACAGGTGCACACCGAGGTGCGCCATGGCAAAAGAGCCGTAAATTATACCATGCAAAATGGCTTTATATGGCTTTAGAACAGAAAAAATAGGCTCCTCATCCTGGTGTCGGGAGCTTTGCATGGGTTTTTTGTTATCTGAATGTAGTGTGTTACTTGTTTAAACACATTTTCCCGATGTCCATCGTAGTTTGCAACCTATTTACACAAAAATCATTTCTGCGCAGTGAGATGCGCGTTGGCTACAGAGCCCCAAAATCGCCCCTCATTGTAGTGTCGAGAGATTTGCACGGGGTTTATCGGTACCTGAACGTGGTGGCTTTGGTGTTTAAACACGTTTTTCAGGTTCCCTAGATGGATAGCAACCTAACGACACAAATATATCAGGTGCACACCGAGTTGCGCCATGGCAACAGAGCCGCAAAATGTACCGTGCAATATGGCTACAAAAGAACAGCTTTAGAACAGCAAAAATAGGCCCCTCATCTTGGTGTCGGGAGGTTTGCATTGTTTTTTGGGTAACCTATTTACACAAAAATCATACCTGCGCACTGTGCTGCGCGTTGACCACAGAGCCCCAAAATCGCCCCTCATCCTAGGGTCGGGAGATTTGCACGGGGATAATCGGTACCTGAACGTGGTGGGTTTCGTGCTTAAACACGGTTTTAAGGTGCCCTACATGGTTAGCAACCCAAATACACAAAAATCACAGATGCGCAACGAGGTGCGCCATGGCAACAGAGCCGCAAAGTATATCGTGCAAAATAACTATACATGTATATGGCTATAGAACAAAAAAATAGGCCCCTCATCCTTGTGTCGGGAGGTTTGCACGGGTTTTTGGGTTCCTGAATGTAGTGTGTTAGGTGTTTTAACACATTTGTCCGATACCCTACGTAGTTAGCAACCTATTCAAACAAAAATCTTAGGTACGCACTGAGATGCGCGTTGGCTACAGAGCCTCAAAGTAGCCCCTCATCCTGGTGTCTAGCTTTTTGCACTTATTTTTGCAATTAAAGCACTGTCAGTTGCTAAGTAATATATCCGTGTATATGACAGTGTAAGCACAGAGTGTTAAATATCCTATATTATGACAGTATTTGTGCACTGATTGAGCTCGTTATAAAGCAGCATTACTTGAGGGAGACATTACTTGAGCGTTCTTTCAGTGTAAAAACACAGCAAAATAAAAGGTTTTATCCCAGCAACACTTGAGGGAGACACTATTTACGAGCTCAGGCAGCATTCTGTACACAAACGGTCTGACTGACCTTTGTACAAAAAGAAGATCCTATTCATGTATCAGAATCATGCACTAGGGCTACAACAAATTGATCATATGTTCTATGGATTCGATCGCACTTTAATTATGACGGTTTTACAAAAAATATATTTTTATTTCCTCGCTTGCTCATAAAAATTTGGTCAAACCGCTATATAAAGCAACTGAATAAAGATTTTTTTTCTTCGCTCGCTCGCCCCATTTTTTTCTAGAAAAATCCCTAGAACATATCATCAACTTGTTGTTGCCTAGCGTGTAAGCAATATTGGTGGATTGTTTAGAGTTTCCAATGAATGGTATCAATGTAGTTTTGCTTTTCCCAGATAACATTTAATTTGATTTTCAGCTTAAAATTATTTCTAACAAGTGTCAGTTTTTCCATTTATAGTAAATATAGTGTAACAGTATGAAACACGACTGTCAACCAAGTTATACAATGTGATGACACTCAGTTAATTGGTTTTTACTGTTAAAAGACTACATATGGTGGGTGGGGTTTTCGGTTGTATTGATTATACCTAAATTGTGACTTACACTTGATATAAAAAAAAATTCAAATTTAAAGCTCAAAAAGTTTTGGTTCTTTTGAAAACATCATTATATGATGTGGATAGCCTTATTTCTAAGCTATCCACATTATAAAATGATGTTTTTAAAAGCCACATCATGGCACGCTTTTAGCTTGTTATACAATTCAGGTTATCAATCTACATAGCAAAATAACAGGAGAGATATGAATTTTTTATCAGGTCTTGTCCAGAAAACTTGGGATATAAAAAAGTTCTTATCAAAATGGGCATTATTCTTACTTGTATTCATATCTATCTAGATATCAATTTAGAATAATGGGGAAAGAACTACATGTATCATAAACTAGTCAAATGATTAATGTTTACAAATCGCTTGACAAGTGAACATTCTTTACAGTGCTACTACTCTCTAATAAGTGAATGCTTTGTCAACAGTTTAAATCCATATGTTACCCATCAAATGTGTTAACTCTCTTTTTCTATGCAGTATCACAGGCTATCGGCGTGGGTTAGGTCAATATATCCCCCCCCCTCTTTGGACCCGCTCAAGACCCATCTACAACCCAAAACCCCTTAAACACATCTTATAACACATAATTCTTAATAAAAAACCATATCAACACATAACAAAACAATTCTCAAAAAATAAAAATCATCGACACTATATACTAAGAAAAGGTATGTAACTCTCAAGCCTATTTCTGTAGAAAAACAGACATGGTTGTAATCTGTGCCTCATAGATCAGTCAATTTTTGGCCGATTTCAGTCAGCCCGAGCTTAATCAACTCAGGAATAAATATTCTTTTAAATGCCATAAAGACCTACTGTCAATTTACAACTATCGCAGCAGTGCGCGGGTCAAAACTGCTCGAAATGCGATCTAGGACACCGTGTGACCGTGGAAATGCATTGATAGTTATTAAACAATTAAGACTCCATTTCGTCTCCATTTCGTGTATGAAATGGAATTTGGTTTGATAATTTGTAGAAATTCGGCAATAAATCCATCTAAGTGAAACATTTTTTTAAATTTTTTATCGATATTTGTGTAGTATATTATGCCAATGTTCACTTTGAGTGAACAAAATCAATATTATCATTGGAGAAAAAATGTTATTAAACAATTAAAGCTCCATTTCGACCCAAATTCTCCATTTCGTCCATTTCGCCCCATATTCTCTATTGCGTGTTTAGTTATACTGGGCTGGGGCGAAATGGAGTTTGAGACATTTTGTAAACACGTTTGGTTTGCATTTTCTATCTTTTCCATGATATTTAGGTGATTATTTCATATTTAAACAAATATCAAACACGATCTTTAAATAAATTATAATATAAATCTTGAACTATAGGCAAAATTTCACCTAGAATTTAGTGTCAATATATCAGTTTTTGTAAACTCTGCCTCTTATGTAGGAGGCGTATCTCCCTCAAGTATTGGGGCGTGATATTCTCTCAAATCTTGCGATTTAGACAGCCCCCAAAAACTCCGTACTGATTGTCTCCCTTAAATTTTCGCATCTTTTTCTTGTTTAACTCTATCTTAAGTTTTAGTCTTTATTTAGCACAATGGTGACTCCATAGAGAATAAAGGCCTAACATTCATATTAATATTAATATTGATGTAACCCGATATTTAAAAATAACAATAATTTATCTTTAAACTTGTGTTTTGGATTTTACTCCCATTTAGGTAAACCATTTTTTATATAAAATCACTGGGAAAACCGTCACATTTAGAATCTTAAAATGAATAATCCTCGTTAACATATTATAAATCTATCTAAAGAACACTTTATGTCATAGATTGGACTATGACATTACATATAAGGAAATTATCAAAAGTTATCCGGCTAAACAATACGCGTAATAACGTCATAACGTCGTATCTAAGAGACGTCAACGCTCATTTAAACAAGACAAACAGTAATTTCAGCTTAACAATGACATCCTATTTAAACAAGCACATATAGTTTACAATATGCAGGTTTGTAGAAATAATGTTTATGATAGCATAAGTTTTGTTTAAGGTTAAACTAAATTAATTATCTTTTAATTAATTATCATTTATTTTAATTTTATTTCGCACTTACTTCTCACAGGCGGATCCAGGCGGGGGCGGACCCGGCGTAAGCCCCCCAAAAAATGCCCAAGCTAAGTTTTTTTCTATCATGAAATATGATATTTATAAGAAATATATATATTCATGTCAACAAAATTTCGCACCCTACGCGTAAAGTTTTTAGAGCTAACATGATTCAGCGGCTTTTAGAAAATTACATGAAATATTTATCTAGATGCTTTATATTTTATACTCTAGAAAAAGATAGTTGAGGCTATGAAAATGTGCCTGAATCCCTTAGAAATAACCAAAACTAAGGAATTTCCTGGGCCGCCGATCACATGGTCCTCTGGTAAGGGTTTTGCCCTGTACCATTCGAGGCCCTTACGGCCCCTTGGGACCCCATTCTACTTATTCATTTTACGCCCCCTCTAACTAGAATTTTCCGCCCCTCTAACCAATAATCTGGAACCGCCTATGCTTCTGGACAAAAATATACAATCTAGTGTAACTTCACATACAATAAGATGTATTAAACTTATACGTAATTTGAACTAGAACTGTTTAATGTGCATGTTTTAAATTTCTTTTTACATTGGGTTGAATTTATATATGTATATATTTTTTGTAAAAAAATGCTTTTAAAGTTGTTTTTCTTCAAAGTAATGGTAATTCATAGTTCATAGTTCATTTCCACCGGATATGATCAATAGACTATATAAACATAAGTTTTTGAAGATGGGTTTCTAGATCGTTTTTCCCTTTCTGGTTTTACTGTTTATCAGTAATGTTCATTTGTAAGTTCTTTAATATTAATTAATTTCTTAGCAACATATTGAATGGGTGTGGTTGGTGCGCAAAGTTTATAGTGTACTAATTTTAATTCTTTGTTACACTGAGTGATAACTTCTGGTTCAATATTACTACAAGTTGGTTAAGCACCTGGGCTCGAACTTTGAGTTGTCCTTGTGCCAGTATTTATTCAGTCTGCTTTTTAAGGCATTTAATGACGGAGCGTCTGTTACGTTATTGGGAAGGGAGTTCCAGGTGTCGACCACCCCTGACTAAAGAAGGACCGCCTTAACTCTGTTTTGGCTCTTAATTTGAATATTTTATCGTTGTTTCCACGAATGGATTGTGATCTAAATGGTGGTGATAGAAAGATTCTGTCTTTATTCAGTTTGTCGTGACCTTTAATAATCTTGTACGTTTGAACAATATCTGATCTTTTTCTTCTATATTCTAAGGGTGGTACGTAGTCCTAGTGTTTTCATTCTGTTTGGGTAGGTGAGATCTTTAAGAGATGAGACCATCCTGGTTGCCCTTCTTTGAACACTTTCCACTGCCCTCTCGTCTGTTTTATGTCTAGGATGCCAGATTGGGCTAGCATATTCTTAACAATAGATAGGTCCTCACAATAGATTTGTACAGAGTTCTAAATATCTCTTGATCAATGTAGTGGAAGTTTTTCATTATTAGTGCCAAGTTTCTGTTGGCAATTTTTATCTTGGAATTTATATGTTCGTCAAATTTTAATTTTTGATCGAATATTACCCCTAAACCTTTTTCTTGTTCTACTACTTTTATGTTTGAGCTAATACCTTCATGATTTCTGATTTTGTATACTCGATTTTCAAGACTTGTTCCTATGGTCGTTGATTTACATTTGTTAACATTGAAGGGCAGTTGCCACCTAGTTGACCAGTCACTAGCTTGGAAGATATCGTTTTGAAGTGCAGCTGAATCATCAGGTGTTCTGATGGCCTTGTAAAGTTTCGTATAGTTTCAAATAGTTTAATATTATATTTCATTGTGTCAGGAATGTTGTTTATGTATAGCATGAATAAAACTGGTCCAAGAACACTACCTTGAGGTACCCCACTAGTGACTTCCTTTAATTCCGAGCTTTCACCGTTTATTATGACCCATTGTACTCTGTTGTGGAGGAAATCTTTTAGCCATAGGTATATATTGCCTCTAATACCATAAGACTGATTTTTTTTCAGAAGGCGTTCATGTGGCACCTTGTTGAAGGCTGCCTTGAAGTCTAGATAAACTACAATGTATATCGACATTGTGACCATCATCAATAGATTAAGTCCAGTCCTCTAAACAATCTAGAAGTTGTGTAGTACAAAAGTAACCGTTTTTAAAGCCATATTGGAATTCTGTTATAGTGTTTTGATTTTCTATATGTTCAACTATTTTATTTTTTAGAATTTTTTCCATTAATCTACAACAAATAGATATAATTCTAATAGGCCTGTAATTAACTGCTTTCTTCCTGCTCCCAGATTTGTAGATAGGTGTAACATTTGCTTTTTTCCATAGATCTTGAAGTTCTCCTGCTTCTAGGGACCTTTTAAATATTATTTCTAATGGCTTCAAAAGTTCGTCTTGGCATTCCTTTAGTATTCTAGGATGTATTCCATCAGGGCCTTGGGATTTTGTTGATTTAAGATCATTCAGTACCTTCTTTATTCTTGACTGTGTGATTAATATGTTATCTAGAGTTTCAAGGTCCCCTGTACTGTCTCTTATATCAGGGATGTTCTCCATATCTTCTTTTGTAAATACACTTACAAAGTGGTCATTTAATAGGTTAGCTACTTCCTGATTATTACTTATTAGCTCGCCGTCATTATTTTCAAGCTTACTGTTCACAATGTTTAAGGCAATTCTTTCTTCGTATTGATATCTCGACCGACGCAATTCAAGATTTACCTTATTTCTTGCCTTTTTATATTTGTTATATGTATATAAATTTTTACAGTTTTTGTATTTGATCCACAATTTCCTTTTTTCCTTGATGGCCTTTTTTGCTTCAGTATCTACATATTGACTCTCTCGTACACTCTTGTTTGCTTTAATCTTTGGTATGTTTTCTTCTTGTAATATATTAATTGTTTCAGAAAATTTTGAGTAAATACAATTGACGTCGCCTTGTAGATAGCTGTCCCAATTGATAGTATTTAATTTATTTCTAATGGCTTGATAGTTACCTTTGTTGAAATTGTATTTTGTTGCTACAACCTGATTTTGTTCAATGTAACAGTTATATTTAAAGGCAAGGACTAGGTGGTCGCTTTTGTCCAGACTTGGTTATTTGATTTCGTCTATCATGTGTTCCTCATTCGTTAGAACCAAGTCTAGTATTGATGGATGTTGTTCAGATCTATATCTTGTAGGGTATTTTATGTGTTGTTCTGGAAAAAAGGTATTTTATGCCTTCAATGAAAACGTGGCTTATGTGGTTTTCATTCTTTGATGATACTTCATTTTGCCAATCTATATCAGGAAAGTTAAAATCACCTACATACAGTATATAAGAGTAGTTCCTGTTACTTAAATTTTCCATTATTTTTGATAAATTTCTGATATTGTCTTAGGACTTCTATACATTTTATATATACAACAGATTAACAGTTTATCTTTGCCATTTAGGTTTATCTCACAGAAAACTGCTTCTCTAAAGTTATGTTCAACTTCTTATTGTGATGCTTTATAGGCTGCTTTTATTAGTAAACCAGTTCCTCTTCCATTTGTTTCATCGGCTAGGAATCCTGATTCTGGAGTATTTTAATACCCTTGAATTAAACTACTCATATAAAAAACATGAGTAACACTATTAAATTTAAACCTTTAAAACTATGTAGAAAATGCATGCAATGATATGATCTGGAATTACTGGTGAGAAGGTAGGATTCTATTCTTGTCTAAAGGGTTTATCATTTGTTGAAATTGAAAACATCTATCAAGTGGGTGGGGTAACTAATTATATCAAAATATCCATAAATTCCTAATAATTTTGACATTTTTTGTAAGTGATGCATCAAGTGTATAGACGTGACAGTGAAAATACAAACACTCAACAAATATGACGTTTAGAAAGAAATGAAAACATTTATCCTAACCTTGAAATGGTCTTCCGAACGTCAGTCCAAACACACAATACAATGACATAACGTACATTTCACAAACAATTCCTTTTCATTTTTATAAGATTAAAACATAATAAAACGGCGTTTAGAAAGTTATATAATATATTTAGATACTTTTTATTTATACCCTGTAAAAGGTATAATTGAGGTTCCGGAAATTACGACCTTCTGGACCTCACTCTCCATGTTCATTTACCTACCCAAGTTGTAGACTTGGCGTGACTATAGTTCCTGATATTAGTAGGTTAAAACTAAACACAAACTTCTGAACTGATCATAAATAAGATTTCAAATCTTTATTGACATGAAGCCTCGTTTTGGTCTGTGACACGAAATTGTCAGAGGTAATCCGACGCTATAATACACGTCATGACGTCATAACGTTCACGTCGTATCTAAGAGACGTCGACGCTCAGTAAAACAAGACAGACATAATTTCAAATGCTCACTAATAATTTTCTATAAATAAAAGAACATATAATAAATACTAATGCAGGTTTGTCATATTATGTTTAATGAATTATTTATTATCTATGTAAATTAGCTTCGCGTCTTGGAATGTGTCTGTGTTTTTTAAACTACATGTTTTATTTTTTTTGGGCAGGCCTATGGGGTTCTAACGCTCTATAACATTGATACTAGATTTCGTCTTGCAGACTTCATCCGGAATATTTATGTATGTGTTGTTTTTTTATCTACGATACAAATGCGTGTGCCATTACAGTCTAAAGAGAGCCACACGTCTGTAGATTTATGTTTTAAATAAAAAAAGGAGCCTATATCTGTACTTATAGGGCATATAATTTCTAACCAAAACCCAACCTGGATTTGTACTTTTACACTAAGAGTATATTTATATAGAAAACTATATAATTATCATTTATCATTTTCAGATTGATCAAGCAACACTTCAAGAAGTTCTTGTGGATAAATATGGTATTACTGAAAACCTTATCATTGAAGGAAGGTTTGTGTCACTCATTGATGAGAAGGCAGACAAACTCATGAATGTTGGATTCAGTAAAGAATATATGATTCTAGCTGATATGGTATGTAATGGTACCGACATAGAATATGAGCTACAGTCATTGATACCGTATACCACGATGAATATATCATATCATGATCCTAGCATGAAAATAGTGGTAAGTTTCTTTATGACTTGTCCAATATTTGTTTTTAACTTCATAGTCACCTACTTTGTTTAAACTACAGTACAGTTCCACGTTTACACTCTCATTCGGAACTCCTTGGCCATTCACTAGGAATAACTATAATAATAATTAATTTAATGAATGATCGAGGTGTTCCCAATGTTACACTGTAGGAACATCGGAATTGATGGTCGGTCCTAAATGACGATACAAGCAAATGTCAATAAAATGTCTTGCATCTTTATTTCATCCTCTTTTATTACTCAATTCAGTCTAAAGAAAACGCATTTCTGAATAGCTTTGTTGACTAATCAGTAATCAAACATACCAGTAAATTATAACATAGATACAACATACACTTTTTCAAAACAAAAAAAGAATATAAAGGGAAGTACCAAACTATTTATGTCACATTTTAATGCTAAATTGCAAATTCGATTAACATAGTACCGTTTTAACAGTTTAGAATATAAATATTATTTTAAAATAGTTCGCATTACTGTCCGAGAACATTATACAAAATGAAACTCCTATATGTATGAAAATAGTCAGGTTAGTTTGTTTTGTCTAATTGTTGAGTTAGATAATTTGCATTTTGTACATCGATGGTCAAAAATACAGAAATAATTTATGAAGCAAAACTATTTGAAGTTATTTTCAAGAAAGTAAAAAAAAAAAATTTCGGACATGTTTACAGCATATCTTGATTGATAAAAAGAATTAGAGATATATAAATTCTTATAAATTTTGAAAACAAATATCGTCGTGGTCACTTGAAAATACCGAAACTACAAAAAGCTAAGTTTTCAGGAGACGAAAATAAACAGTATTCTGTGAAGAATACAAATGAAAGGAAACTCACTTTGCACTTTTTTACATCAAATAAATATCTTTAAGTGCAGATATGCATTCGTATCGAAACTATTAATATTTACTGAAATAACTAGCTTCTTACAAAAAAAACCCGAAAAATCGAAATTTTGTAGTTCCGGCATTTTCAAGTGACCACGACGATATGTCAAAGTCTGTTAGCAATGGCTTCATATACTTAAATTCTCGTTTTAGGTGAGACGTGAGATGAGAGTTGATCTAATATTACAGTTATGTTCCAGTGTAAACAAGATAGAAATCTGGTGGAAGGTCACTTCAATAATAGATTCTTTGTATCAACAAGCTGATGACGTCATTGATGATGTCACCATTAATAAGAAGTATGAAATCTCAGCAAGAGAAGCCAACGTTCATACAGTTGAACAAATTAAAAGAGAAGTACAGACCCAATCTACGACTGATATGTCTCACACTAACACCAAGAACGTAACGCCAAGAAATAGTGAGGACAGTAAAATAAGTTGTATTCTATGGCCTATGAATGATGTTATCCTCTTAGTAGACATGGTCATAAGCTTCAGACATGCTCATGGTTTTGGAGAAGCTATTAACACAGTGCTAAGGGCTAACCAACTGAATGATAAAACACCAGACTTGATCATCGCCACAACCTTTCAATACCGTTTGGCTTCATTCAATACCATTAAATACCTATCTGAAATCAGAACTTTTCAACCAAATTCTGTTACTTCAAAGTTCTACATGAAAACGAACACCGCAGTTTTGCTACTATGTCAACAGCATAGCCTTCATCTTCACGCAATATTGTCACTGCACGCTGGTTTGTTCCAGATTAATACTGATTTCAGATCTAGAAGAATCAAAATTCTTACTGATGAGATAAACAAAAGTGTATGTGGAGCAAGGAATAGTCTTCATTTCGGGAGTGAAAAGGTCAACCTTAACTTAAGTCAGAAGACAAGTCTGTCCGGAAACAGTGCTTCACTTTTCACCTTGCCACTATCCTTTGTTGAATACCATTCTGCCAATGGCGTCATATCAAGCAATTTAGAATTTGATTATGATACATTTGTTAGTGTACCGAAAGCAAATGTAGTTGAAATAGAAACAAAATTTGTTAACACACCATCGACTGATGTAGCAATGTACAATCAGAAAATGAGAGAGGATGATATTGAAACCGTGATGCACAAGGCTGATGAAAAGGTAAAGGAAATTTCGAGTGCTAATTCCATATTGAATGGCTATTCTTTGAAGAGAAATAAGATAGATGGACATGAGTATGTTGTAGAACAGCTCACTGATAACCACACGAAAAATAAGACAGAAGATGTAGACATCTCCGGCGATGTTACTCTAGTTGACACTGAACTTGACAATACCAAATATGATCAAGAAATGGTCGATGTCGATCACGATATAAGCAATAATACCATACTAGGAAAAGTTACCTTTGATGACCTATGGAGAAGCAAAGAAGTTAAGAAACCGACTTCTAAATTTCGCAGATTTGTTAATTTCTTTAAATGTATAACACCATGCATTAAAAAGAGAAAGAAAACATGAAAAGCTTCAATGAGTACTGTTGTTTTTTAGTGTTTTTTTTTAAATTTTACTGTTATGAGGCGGATAATTCACCTGACCATATCTTTTGCAATTTACCATTGCTTTTCTCTTATCTCATACAAAAGTGTGGACCGGACCCGAGCTATTATTCCTCTTACTGTATGAATTTATGGTGATAAGGGTTCCGCAATCTTAACCATTCGAGAATAGAGATGGACATTGTTTGACATAGCCGGTCTTGCTTACTACAACGCCACAGCTGTGTATAAAATACCAACGGTTCTATAAACCAGATTAAAATTGTATAGTTCATTATACAATCAAAAGTACATGTATATGTTAATTGTCAAAATTTGTAAATAGCCAAGCGTACTACGGCCCAACAATTACCGAAGACTCAGTTATCTACAGGAATATATTTCATTGCCAATAAGCTGATTTATAAGATGTACAGAGACTTACACTCAATTTCAATCACTCCAAAATACAGATTGAACCATTTGATCGATTATTTCTTACGTATAACAGAAAATGATTTAAAAATACGCCGTACATAAACTAAAAGTAACTTTCAAAGTAAAAAGAATGCCCAATTCAACAACACTTAATTTGCCATAAATATCGGTCACATGTATTAACATGGGACTGTATGACTAAACAATTTAAAAACTGAAATTTTATAACTTTATCTACGTGTTTATCAAACATGTTTAAATGAACAATAAATCATGTGGCAGATCAATAAGATTGAAAATAAAAACCAGGGTATTGTTTGAAACAATAGAAGTTAATGAAACGTTTTAAAACCCAATGAAACATAAAAAGGTCTGAAACAAAACACCGCTCTATTCATATTTTCAGTTCTAATATACACGTAAACACGGGATGAACTGCCTTTTTGTGTGTTTTTAAATAAATATCGGAATAGAAATAATTGACTTATACATTATTTAAATTAATTCAAATAAACGTTTTATATTATCTAATAGCATATGGTGTAAAAATGCGTCCAATATTGTGATTAATTTTTCACCGAGTCTTTCTTCGAAATCCAGGACAGAATAAACATGTCGTGTCGCTCGTGCTCTTTGAGGCCTCTTTCGTAAGTATACGTTTATCATACTTATTTTGATAGTGATTTTATAGAACTAAGGTTTACATGAGAAATCGGAACACATTTTAAGTGGAACAAATACGAGTAGGATACGAATTCTAAAATACTCAAAGTTGTCTACATGTTGTGATATTAAACAAAGGAACATTGAAACGTTAGGAATTCTTATAAAGATATCTGGACATCTAATAGTCTGTATTACAAAATGTACCTGCCCCTTACCGCTATCGTTATCAGCACTGTAGCCTGTTCAATTACACAAAACGTTACAGAACGTTCCGTAACGATGCATTCGGAACTCCTCGGCCATTCACTGCAATTAATCTCGGACATAATTAGACGCTATTTTGAAACTACCGGTGTTGAAGTAAACAAATATATAATTGTTTAGGCGATTAGTGATGTTTCGTTTTTAGTCCGTAAATTTTGAAACATCACTAATTGCCTTAACGATCGCATATTTGTGTATTAGATGAGATTATTTACAGTGAATAGCCGAGGAGTTCCGAATGTATCGTTACGGAACGTTCTGTAACGTTTTGTGTAATTGAGCAGGCTACTGCGTTCAGTAAGCATTTGACGTTAGCCAATCACCGTTACCGTTATGAACGGTTTATTGAACGATCCGTTGAAGTGCGAACGTTTAAAGATGGCGGACAAGATAGTCGTTACTTCTATTTTATTAGAAAAATTCGGAGAGGAGGACTTGTTTTCTTGTTTACTTGTTTTTTTTGTAAATGTATTGATTTAATTCATCGGGAGTAACACCGCAAAGTTCGTTGAATAGACCTAATCCGGAATACAAATTTATGGGGTTTTCCGTCCGTGCACAGGCGGTACAAACAAAATTTTCTACATATTATTGATAAACAGCGCGAACTATGGATTAAATCCTATTGTTCTTTTTACACGTGTTTTCATTGTAACAGTGAAAGTTTGTTTGTACCGGAGGGGAAAACCCAAATATTTGAATTCCGGATACAGTCTATTCGCAATGGCGGTTACTAATTTGCAAAATGTACTGGAACTTTTTTGTTCCAGGTTGTTTCATACTCGCGTACTATATACTAAAACCGTTAGCTGTTGGCATTAAACGTTTTCCGCTAACAGGCCGTTTAATAGTGACTGTTAGCGAACGTTACGGAACGTTACGAAACGTTCGCGGTAACTGAACGCCTTACGGGTCAGGCAAGCCGTGATCATGGCGGTCTTCTCAGTTATTATTCAGGTATTACGTTGTATTACGTTTTCTTAATCTTTCATGATCATTTGCTGACACTGGTTACTTTAGTAACAGTTCGGTACTATATAGGTCATTCGATTTCGATTTTTCTGATTACACGTATATTTAGCGAAGGATTAATACAAAAAACATGTTTCAAGTAAACACAATTCGGACGTGGATTAGTCTCGTTAGAATTTCGGATACTTTATTTAGCATAATTGTAACCGAACAACTAAAAAGAGTATCCACTGTAATTCTTGTACAATGATCCTTTGATTTAAGCCTGTGTAGTGAGAAATGATCATTTGAAAACATAATTATCCAATACCTAATTCATTACATCGGGCGCGGCCCTGATCATGGTTTGCTTGATGTACTTTTACCTGTCAAAGTACGACTGGGAACCAGACAAGACATCTAAGGGTTCAGATTTCTACAAAAACACTATATTCTATAAAATGCATGACGTACAGATATACCGGGCAGGGCATTCTTTCGTGGAAATTGGTCATGGAATAATTTCTACGACCATTCTTCCTGTATTATGTAGAATAGTTGTCAGTTACTGACGAAAGTATTCACCTAGTAATTGGTTAACATCTAAATCCAGAGATTTAACCTTTTCAGGAACGCGGGAATGTTAACAGGTCGCTGTGATATGACCTATGCACTACGACGTTAAAATAGGTTCATAATGAATAAAACTACCTAACGGTAAATACGTTAAAACAAAAAATATAAAATAATTTATAACTTTATCATTTTTTTTCTTTTACTAGAACGTCGAAACTCATATCACATCAAAACATCGAAGAAGTTTCTAAACTGTTTAAACAAGTAGAGGAAGGCTTAAGCGACTTAGAATCAGCTCGATGCACATACAATGCTGAAGCTAATACGTTAGACTTCATGAAAACTAAAGTAAAAAAGAGAATAGCATACTTCAAAAAAGAAATGATCAAACGACTTGATGAACTTGAGGAAGCAACATTAAAAGTTCTAGATCGAGAAGCGTCTGAATATATCTCACAAATTGAGGCCAAGTTTAAAGAGCACGAGGATGAGCTGAAAAAACACAAAGATAGTTTGGATGGTGTAAAAGTCAACGATAGGAAAACAGTGATAAATGCAAATGAAGTTGAAAAGCATTGCAGCTCTGTAACTGAATTCGTTGATAAGATTAAATGCGGACAGTTTGATATAAACTTTAAACCAGAAGCTAAACTGAAAGACATTTTATTCGTTTGTAAGTCAATGGGCGATGTATCTATAAACATGAAAAGGAATTCATCAAAACCTTACACCATCAAGAATATTGAGGAGATTTGTGAAAGCCAAGTTGAAGATTCGGCTACCAAGAATATTTCTAGTATTTGTGTTTTGATGAACGGCGACATCATGTTGGCGGATACTTTTAATAAAAGTGTAGCGAGATACAATTGCAATACCTTTCGGGAAGCTGCGTGCATCAAGTTCTTGAGTTATCCATGGGACATGTGTGTCGTCGGCTCTAATGAACTGGCGGTAACATTTCCCGAGGAAATTAGAAACGTTCGGTTTCTGCGTACTGTTAGAGGTCTGAAACAGTCAAGATCTTTGCACCTAAGGCACACTTGTCGTGGAATTGATTATTTTGAAGATGAATTGTATGTCACTGATCAGGGAATATTTGTTTATATCTACAAACTTGATGGCACGTTACTTAGAAAGTTTTCGAGGGATACTATCATGCATAAACTGCAGTCAGATTATCGTACTTTATCAGTGAGCAAGAAGTTAATTGTAGTGATCGATTGGGAAGAAGGACTGTTAGCGTTTGACCGAGAAGGGACCCTGCTATGGAAGAGAAATCACAATTTAATTCGACGTGCTAGTGGTGTTTGCTTTGATAAGTACGGGAACATTTTCATATGTAGCTCTCGGTCACTAAACATCATTCAGATTGACAGTCATGGGACAGTTATAGGTGAAATAGCTGGAACTAATCAAGGAATTGTCCGACCAACATGTGTGTGCTTTGATACTAGAAAATCATCAATGATTGTTGGACAACAAGGGGCTAAGACTATTAAACTGAAAGTTGTATAGTTGTATTGTGGAAGCAAGATCTGAACGCCTTTGCCTCTTCTATAGAAAGTTCTAAGAATGAAACTATGATAAAGTCCCACTAATTGAACCATCAATTGATTGTCTTGAATACGGGACTGTCTTAATACAAGGCCATTTTTCTTATAAAATTAAACATTCTTGACTAAAATTATCGTCAAAAATCGCATTATTTTGCAATAACTAAGGTGATTCCAGTTTCCTATAGATAGCTCTATATCAGTTTATTTTCCTGTGGTACCTTTCAAAGATAAGTGATAACAAATCGCGGATGCAAGGGGGCGAAGCGCTTGCTAGCGATACTCTTAAGAAACTGGCCAGTGGTCTTAAAAATGGACATTTACTGTAGTAATACTCTCTAAAAGGAAGTGTGTATATCTACGTGTATAAAAACTATTACATGTGGAAGATATATCTCACATTTTATTTCATTGATTGATTATGGTCGTTTCCATGCATTGTATTTAAATGTCATGCCAATTGATTTTCACTGTTCAAAATAAAAAGTTATGAAAATGGTTGTCGTTACTTTTCTTACAAGAAGTAAAGAGTAACATAAAATCATGATCGTTCCATTTTAATAAACTAATATCAAATTTTTTTTTTTAATCGAGATGGGCACCCTCGGTGTACCTCGATGTGAACACGATCCTGTCCCTTTATAGCAGCGGTTGAAAACATGGGATACTTTTTTGAGCTTGGTCATAAAATAATTTTCTACGGCCATTCTCCATCCTACCACTGATTATAAATATTGTAGGACAGTAAAGTATGCGCCTAGTAGTTGGATAACATCTAAATCCAGAGATTTAGCCTTTCCAGGAACAGTGAGTAGGTTGACTGACCGCCGTTATATTACCTATACAATGTGTTGCTACGGCGTTAAACCCAACAAAAAGAAAAAGAAAAGAAAAACATGAACCGACGAAGAATGTTCAGGCTTTTAGAGGACTCTGTGCTTTTAGCTTCATGACAATCTTAAGGACCGTTTTATAGTTACTTTTTTGTATTCATATTTGATAATTGCTAAATTAAAATCTTAGGGTCCGAATGTCAAACAAATGGCGATGCTTTCTTTAGAGAAAAAGTTGAAATATTTCTAATTCTCATAAAACTGGCAATAACTGCTACAGTGATGAAAAGAATCATGCAGAATTCTTGAAAATTTTGAAATAAACACTTTCTTGTGAAAAGTAAATGTAATTTAACAGTGCATGCACTATGACTAAAAATGTCCATGGAACAGTTCCACGACTTTCTGAACGTGTCAATATTCCCAAACGTAACTTTTAGGCAATATCCGTCACCCGAGAATGTGTTTACATTTGACTTACAAGATTTAGTTCCAAGTGCCGTCTTCTCACAAAATGTTAATGTCTGTTAAAGAGGTTTATAATGTCATGTAAAACTTAGGAAGTCATAAAAATGATCTTGAAATTTAAACTTTGGTTTTGATGAAAATGTCGCGCTAACATAATAAATCCTGTCTACGACTGTCAAGAGGCTCTGGTTTGTTTTATGAGAGATGGGAAAATATCAGAAATAATGATGAAATAGTATTTGTCACAGTGGGACTCCATCACTATCTTTATCTAATAGTAATATATTTTTACGCAGACCTAAATGTTATGTATTACCAACACAGTTCAAGAAAATATTGAGCAAAGTATCAAAGAGCGCTGCGAAGTGTTAACGTGTCTTTTATTCATAAATCAAACATATACTTAAAGGTACTCAATCACAGATTTCAACTTAAATATCAACTTTTTCTAAAACTACCAAAATTATAAGGAAATATTTTTGGAAGCAGGAAAATAGTGTTCTGATAATGACAAGTTTAGTGCAAATTGACATACAACTACAAACTTATGGTGTTTCATGTAGTAAAAGTCTACCCCGTATGTTACGGTATAGACAGTTATTGTGCTTTTTTGTGACTTTTATTATATATTTCTTGTAACATATAGGTCAGCTTGTCTTAAAATAATAAGATTTTTTGTCACAATTACAGACACTAAATGGTATTTTGAAATTATATAAAAAATAAACCAAATATGTGAACTAGTACCTTTAAGCATCGGAATTAATGTTTGTAAACGTATTAGTAAATTTTATTCAACTTTCAGTATCACATACATTGACCCCGCCGATTGATTGTTGATAAACCTCGTACATTATGCTTCAGTCCCATAAAATCGTGGCTTGTTGCGGACCCATACATGCAGACAGCCGTGGGCCATGGGAAGCCTTGCGTATTAAGGTGACGGTATGCACATGGCATAAAACAACACATCCGTACGGAGCCATACTCGACCACGAATTTGTTCACGGTTTTACTTTGAAACAGATTCTTATACCCACGTCTCATCTCATAGACTCTGGAATAAACGTAACAGTTCGTACGGGTACGCAAGAGTTCGTATACGAGTCCTTGCGCAGCTTGATTGCACGGTGCCCGTGCGGTGCCCTTACGGCTATTTTTTTATGTTTATGGGACTATAGCTTATAGAAAGGTGGATACAGAAGTTATCTTTTGAAAAATAGAACTATGGCAGAATGTTACTTAATATGCAAAACGCGTGAATGACATCAATAAAATGTAACGCTGTGACAAATATTACAATAAAAGTACATAAGTATCAACAGCTGATAGCATTAATAAGTATCACTCCGCCAATCATGTCTTCTTTAAGGTATTTGCTGGGATGTTTATCGTATTTGAATAAACTTAGAAAATCTGTTCTGTTCAGTTCTATATAGTCACTTGATTGTTTGTTTGTTGTTTGGGTTTTACGGCGCACCAACACAAAAAGGTCATATCGCACCGAAAGCAATCAATGATACTATTTATTCAAACGATATTAATGATGTGAAGCTCTATATCTTATTATATACATTTATTTCCTTCAAAAAGTTAAGTATCGCATATGATGGTACAGAATATAGTCACTTGATCTCCAGAAAGTAAAATGACGCTATGGTCTCGCACCAGTTTATTATATTGTTTACACCATTCAGGGTGGATTCAGGAATATTTTCTAGGGGGGGGTCCAGAACTTTTTTCTGGGGGGGGGGTCCAAATTTTCGAACCACAACCACATTATACACTTTTTGCAGAATAATGCAACATATTAATGCTAAAAACTACATGCCTATTAAAGCACCGAGAAAATTTGCTTCATGCTACTTAAAAATGACTTAGTGTCAAGAAATACACTAATGGTCAGGTACATTTTGAAAATTCCAGGGGGGGTCCGGACCCTCTGACCCCCCGCTAGATCCGCCTATGCCATTGTTTATCGCTTATATTTAATAGAAGGAACGACAACTCTATGTTAATATAATAATTAGTAATTCAGAGTTATCGCTATGCAATAAGTCACATTACAACTTTTTGATTGGTCGGATAGGTGCGTGCTTTTCTCAAGAGGAACCGCCATATTCAATGAGGTAAAAACTGGTGTACAGAGCAATTCATGGAATTTACGTAATGAAAAGGTAAGTTGGTTTGTGAAAACATTTTTAATTCCTTGATCCGGTGGTGAGATAAACTTTTCAAGTCTTGAATTGTTGAAAGTAGTGGCCTAAATGCATCCAGAAGTCTTTCGCAGGATAGTTAAAACGTGGGTAATTTTTGAGGGTGGGGAAGGGTGAAGGTAGTTCTAAATATAAGACCCTACGTATGTTTTTTTATCATTTGGACATTTCTCTGTTACGTAGGGTCTTAACGGATTGCTTCAAAAACACATAGCAAAAATTTTAGTGTACAGACATCGATTCAGGTCTGAACGTTCTACTCGTTTTAATTCGAAAAAATTGCAATAAAACGACACACCAATAGAAAGATAAACGAAAAATACACATGATAAAAGTGAAATTATTTCAAATTCTAACCTTAGACAGTCAAATAATCCATTTAAAGTCCTTAATTGACGAGTACTTTCAGTTTGTCACAATAACCATGCAATAGTAGCCAAAGCAATCCGAATTCAAATTGGGTCACGCGATTTGTAAGAATTGATTTTGAACGAATTTATAAGGTATGCTATTGAAGTCAAGAACGACAACTCTGGAAAAATATTTCGTTTAACCGAAGCGACACTTTATTTACCGTCAGGAATTCAGTTCAAAATGGCGGTGAACGGCGACAACCCTGGATAGCAGTAAAAGTAATTAGTGTTTCTGTAAGCGAAAAGCCTGATTATTATCTTTTGATTTATGGAAAGAATAAAAGTAAATTTTTATCTATCGTTTAGTGCTAATTTGACCCACATTCATTTACTTTTTGAAAAATATTTTGCTATGCGTTTTTGAAGCAATCCGTTAAGACCCTACATAACAGAAAAACGTCCGTATGATAAAATAGTTATGTAGGGTCTTATATTTAGGACTAGGGTGAAGGGGGCATTTCGCTTGATGTGTATTTTAAGTATGAAACTGATTTTGCATTATTTTGTTTCGTAATTTAAGCTACAATAACAAAGTCAAATGTAGACCCGCTGGTTACGCCTAGTTTTAATTTTTTGTTCGATATTCAAATTGACATTTGTAAAGTCGGTTCGGCGCTTGCACACGTAGTACACAACACGTTTTGTTTACACATTATTGTTGAAAAACACTGAACACAGATTAAATACAATTTTGCGTGTACGACTCTTTTCGTTGTGATGATAAAATCTTGCTTGTAACCTATGGAAAAATGATTTTGATTTCGATAAAATGGAGGAAACTCGAAACAAACGTAGATTGCGGCTGAATAATTAAAAATGATGATTTGAAAGGCAAGTTTAATTTAATATGAAGTAGATTAATTTATTTTGGTGGCAAATTGTAAACGATTCTTAAGCAGAATGTTTAAAAATAGAGAGTATAATCTTTCTCTAAATAGTATGTTGACAAATAATGCCGCTACGTGTTACATACAGAGATTTTGTGTAAATTTGTAGCGGTTTTTACAAGATTTGGACTTTAATGCATAGGCGGACCCAAAATTTCTAGTAACTGGGGTAGGGGCGAAAAATGAACAAGCAGAGTGGAAGTCCAGGGGCTGTAAGGGCTCCTGAATGGGCCTGTGCCAGGAAGCTGCTTATATTTTGGTAAATTCTAAGGGATTCGGACCACGGACATACAATTAACTACTTTGGTTACTAAAAACCTGATAAACTCTCTTTTATCACAAGTTATTTCTTTTTTTTTCAACTATAGATTTGGTAGTTTTTTTCCAGTTATATCTATATTTTGGGTGTAATATAAAGACAATTTATTTATTTTTTTTTTTTGATAAGCGCAAATTACTTAGTAAATATTTTATATATTGTAGATTTCTGCCCTGACTGATGATAGTTCAAGAAAAAATTGATAATATGATAGTCCCCATGGTAACAGTGAAAGTTGTGTGAAATATATGGAACAATGATGATCAATGGGATATTTATATATATTGATTGTTTTATATAAATCAAGTGTCTCTACACCTGATTACATGACTTGGTAAGTTGGTTACATACAACATGATTACATATGTACATATATGATTATCAGATTTATCCCCCTTGAACTTAGAGTTTATTAAAAAAAACGTTTCTTTTTACTGCAACTGTTTTATTTCTTTAAGTATTCTATTCTAACTTTAAATGTATGTTCCTTATTAACAACCTCATCTCATGTGACAAGGTTCATAACTCCTTATACATTTTTTTCTTCAGAATTATCCCCCCTTGAACTTAGACTTTTCTTTAAAAATTATTTGTTTTTAGTGGAACTGTTTTACTTCTTAAGCTATTGACTTCAAACTTTAAATATATGTTCCTTATTATCAACCACATCTCATGTGACAAAGGTTCATAACTTCAAATACATTTTTTTTTTGAAAATTGTCTTCCATGAATATAAAATTTCCTTTAAATTTTGCGTTTTGTTTTCTTTAAATGTTAAGGTTATATTTTCAAATGTTAAAATAAGTATGCCCTTTATCAACCACATCTCATGTGACAAATAAATATTTAGTCTAGCATGCTGTCTCCTCTGACAGCCCTTGTTCTAATTGAATTAACTTTAGTACTGATCAAGTTAAGTTAATAAAAATTGGTTTGATTGTTATAACATCTTCACGAAAATAAAGGGGCATTACTATTGATGAATTATTATTTTGAGGTTATGCCCCTTTTATTCTTTTAAGTTTAAAGATTTTAAAGTTTTTAATTACTCATCAAGATATTGAAATGAAAGTTGATATGCTTATTCATCAGTGCTAAATCTAGGCAACATTGAAGGAACATTATTATGGATGTATTTTATTAAGTTATGTCCCTTTTATACTTAAACTTGATTGAATTTGGCGTATATTTATATGAATAGATTGTCTTCATTTTTATTCATAGAATATGTTTGGATTAAAGTTTAAATAATGCATTTTTTATTCATAGAATATGTTTGGATTAAAGTTTAAATAATGCATTTTTTATTCATAGAATATGTTTGGATTAAAGTTTAAATAATGCATTTTTTATTCATAGAATATGTTTGGATTAAAGTTTAAATAATGCATTTTTTATTCATAGAATATGTTTGGATTAAAGTTTAAATAATGCAAGATATCTATTTACATGTATATTACTATTTCACCTAGGTACACCATATTGCGAGAGAAGATTGTATCCAGATGATTGTATGATACTCACAATGGTGGTTAAGTCAGCACATGATCTTATAATATCAACGTCTGTGGTCATCAGAAGTTAAGTATAAGGGACCTTTGTCAGTTATTTCCCCTTGTATACTCTTCAAATAGGTAGATCCTATTAGTTGGATTACTCGGATTTTACCCTTACTTATCAATGTCAATTTGCCAAAATTAATCTTTAAATTAATCTAATATTTTTGTTTTGTAAATCGTTTAGTTTTGATTGAAATTCAAGCTAAGTATTTTAGGGTAACGAACTATCTAAATGTCATCGCTTTTGTTTTAACATGTATCTTCATTAACAAAAAAGATATTAAATGAAATATTTTGTTATCCTTACACAGGAATTCAATGATAAAATCCGAGGATTCCAACTTACTTACCAATTGGATTGCTTCAGCGTTTATCCGGGAAAGATAACTGACTAAAGTCCCTAAATGATTTTTATAATATGTTAATTGATTACTTTGTTTACCAGCTTTCTGTTTGATTTTGAAACGTATTATAATGATGTATATTAATTACTCGGACAAACTTCACTTTTCTTTGACATAATGTTAATGTGTAATTGATGTTTAGCAAATTAAACTAGCAATCAACATTAAATCAAACATTACTTGTTATACATATTGTAGGCGACACATTTGCTCTAACATCGTCGGTTATTCCACGATCATTACTCTGTTATGCTGCTTTATTGACTTTAAGATAGCTTAAATAGCTGTTAGTATTATTCATTTATTTAATTACGCTACTATTTATGCAGAATTTATCTTGCATTTATTTGTTTCTTTACTGTCATTTACTTCTCTGTTACTGAACATCAAGACCGAAATAATATGACTGTTGTAAACATTTCTTTCATATACAAGTACTTACTTGACAAATATTAGATGACCACTAAATACCATAAGTCCATACCTAGGATTCTTTCTTTTTGTGCCTCTATTACGAAAAACACACACTCAAAAAACATTATTATGTGCATTGACTTGCATTATATCAACATTTCTCTATTTGTCGCTGAATGACACAAACACTTATGTAAAATATATTGGTTTATCCAAAATAACACAACTGTTGATATTGTTTCTCTCTTTGTCTCTGTATGACACAAATACTCAACTAAAATAATTATATTGGTTTATCTAATACAACAAAACTGTTGACATTGTTTCTTTCTTTGTCGCTGTATGACACAAATACTCAACTAAAATAATTATATTGGTTTATCTAATACAACACAACTGTTGACATTGTTTCTCTCTTTGTCCATGTATGACACAAATACTCAACTAAAATAATTATATTGGTTTATCTAATACAACAAAACTGTTGACATTGTTTCTTTCTTTGTCGCTGTATGACACAAATACTCAACTAAAATATATTGGTTTATCCAAAATAACGCAACCGTTGTTATTGTTTCTCTCTTTGCCGCTGTATGACACAAATACTCAACTAAAATATATTGGTAATTCTGAAGTAACACAAGTGTTGTTATTGTTTCTCTCTTTGTCGCTGTATGACACAAATGTACTGTAAACGTTTTAACTTACACAAACAGTCATAAATCACTGTATTTGTTCGTTGTCATTGTATATAACTTATGCCTGTTTAGTGAGACATAGCAATGTCACAAAAGACCAGTTTATATTGTTATTATCATTTATCCTTCTTAGTTAAGTATTAATTAACAAAATCACCTTAACGCTGCATGACAAACACCAGCACCAAATAAGTGCCTTGCTTCAACACAGGGCATCTGTTGTTCTCTTTCCCTGTTTTTATATCAAGACGCACTGACCCACTAGGTAAGTATTGCAGAAATCCATAAACTATTACGTGTATTGTCTCTATCTTTCTTTGTGGCTGTATGGCAAAATACTCATATAGAATATATTGGTTTGTCCAAAATAATGTCTTGCTCTAAAACAGAACAATTGTTGTTCTCTTTCTTTCTCTTTCATAGCAAGACGCACTGCACCCCAGGTAAGTATAACAGAAACTCAAAACTTTAATACTTATTATTTCTATCTTTGTCGCTGTATGACACAAATACCCATTTAAAATATATTGCTTTGTCCAAAAAAGTGTATTGCTTCATAACAGAACTATTGTTGTTTTCTTTCTTTTTCTTACATAGCAAGACGCACTAGCCCACTAGGTAGGTATTACAGAATCTCACAAAACTATAACGTTTATTATTTCGTCTTTGGTTTACACACAAACATAATTGGTAAATAATAATCAACCCAAACACTACTCTTTTATTTTATTTTCTTTGTCGCTGTATGACTTAGACATCCCATATCAACGATGCTGGCTGGCTACAAAATACCATACATGTAATTAGTGTTCCATTATTTCTTTTCCTGTCGCTTTCTATAATACACTTTTCTGGTAACACTATTTGGTCAGAAGCCGTCAAAATATAAATAGACAGCATATTAGAGGACTTAGAAGCCCGCGCATCATTTATCTAAGCCACATGATAAAAGGGTCCTTAGTTGAGTTAAAATTACTTCTTTGTCTAAGATACTGCCTCGCATGATGATAATAAAGACATTTAAAATACTAGTTGCATGGTTATTCTCACAGAACTATTGTATGTTGTGTATGATATTCTGTAGGACAAGTATTGAAACACACTAAACATAAAGTATTTGATATTAGTTATCTATTCAATATTCATTTGGTAACTGAACAAATCCCTCATGTACAATAAAGTTGTAACAGTGGGTCAGATCAAACTGTCTAGTTGTTTGTTTACAAGGGTGGATGATTTTGTAAGTGAGCGACATTGTACGGGCTTGTTGACACATTGCGCCAGGAAAGCACCTGTCATTGTTCTGGTCATCTAATGATTATTGTTTGATTGTAGTGCTCAGTCCTACTTATCCGTTTAAGTAGGCTTAATGCATTAGGAATTATCTTTGGTTTAGTGTCTTGTTTTAAATTCAAAATTATGAATTTAATTAGGTTAAGGTACTGGTACTGGTATAGGGTGCCAAAATGTACCATCTCACACCAAGACGGATGTGAGGGAGCACGTCTAAGAACAATTTTCTGCGGGTGGTCAGTAGGTCTCATACTTCCTTTTTGCTCCTAACCGAGTAATGGGGAGGTATATTTTTCGCCGGTCAGCAATGGCTAAGACATTACTGGTTATTGATATCCAATTGGTTGGCTTGTCTGGTTGATTACTTACAAAGTCATCACTATCACCACTTATGTAAACAAACAACATTGAAAATGACACCTTTATTGTATTGTTAAACTCACAAGTAGAAACATTGATGTTCTACTAGATACATTTGTAAAAGTACCTTTAAATAATGTAGGAAACATATTTCCTGCATCCCTATCTGGTCAGGAAGATATACCTATTTAATCCTTAAAACATTGTCAATAATGTTTCTAGACACTTATTATTATGGGATATTATAAGATCCCCGTTGGATTATTAAAAGTATTACTGTATGGTCAAATAAACTATAGCACATCACAAAACTAAGTATTCCTTGATAGATATTGATCAACAAATTCTTTTTCTCATGTTATTATTATTATAACATCTTACATGATAGATTCTTAAAATAAAGCTATCACCATCAGTTACCATACAAAGTAGACATATAGCCTACAGTACGTAGAGTGTATACTAAAACTCTGACACTGGTATGCATAGTTATAAAGAAGTAGAATACTTAACGAAGGGATCCTATTTGTTGTGTTGACTTTTCTGTTTTATGTGACTCTTTTTCATCACATGAGCTCTTCTGTTCAATGGAATAGGTCGAAATGTAGAAAACTGATCTTCTCAACTTCTGCTCCATTCACAAATTTACCTTGCTAGAATGTAAACCTTACAAAACTGATAGTATTTCCCCCAATATATGCTTATTATCAGTAGATATATATCATTCATAACTGGAAGCTCTCTGAATGAAGTTATCTCTTTTCTTTCTCGAAATTACAAGTCAGAATGCCTTCTTAAGCAATTTCTGAAGTCTTGCCCACTTGTGTTTGGACACGAACGGTTTGGAGTAAATATAACTATTCCAACCAACCTATTGATACATGTAATATAGATAAACAATTATTGCTTTTCTGTTGTAACTCTATACATATTTATACCAAGTACCCTTAAAAACAAACAATGCACACAATGCCACACATGACATAATTCCACGGTTAAATGCCTTCATGCAATCCAAAACAAAATGTATGTATATATATTTTTATTTATTAATAACTCGTGCTTAATCCATGTGTATTTATTTAATCAAGTAATGATGCTAAGAGTTATGAACGATCACTTATATTAATTAGTGCTAGCTAATTTATTTTAGCTAATTTACATAAACATGTTATGTAATAAAACTTATAAAACAGCAGAAACCGTCTTTACATAAAGTGTGTCATGCTCCTAATAATACACATGTTCTTTAGAAAACTAAACAATAAATCTAATACTACAAATATATATATATACTCTTGACAAAAATAGGCTTAAACAACTCTTATTTGACTCTTCTCCGACTGAAAACTCATGTTTAAAACATGTACCCTTTCGACAAAACATCAGATACAACATGCACCTTCTACCAAACATACTCTTTAACATTTTCTTGCTCTTGACATAACGTATATTGTACATGATGTGATATATTTGGCAATAATTCATGCTCTTAATTATACATCTTTATTATGGCAGCTAGTAATTATTTTTTCGTTAACTGTGCGTACTTTGTATGAAGAGTTATAATGTGAAACAGTTACATATTTATTTGTATAATGATATTTAAAAGTGCATAGTTTCTAAATGCGGAGTATAGAATTACAACAAATTTACTTATGTTTTGTTCACCACTTAGTCTTGCTTATTTACATCTGACATCTTTTCTACAGTCTTGAATTTTTACTTAGTTGGATTTATTATTTCAAGTAAATATCAAAGGACATTAATCTTGGTGAATAACACTTGCAATATTAATCACCCGCCAATTCCGTAACTTTTTGAAGTGTCCCGATGTGTTCCGATCGTAACACTTAAAGAACTTAACATAATCATTTCTTATTTATCGACTATAACTTGCAAAATACATTTCATTGATACATTGTAGTGATTGATATTGCTTCAGTGACCAATAACAACGATCCTATCAGGCGACCTGGATTTGATTCCAGGTAGTCAGTAGACAATGCTCTTCCGTGAGAATTCAACAAGTTGGCGAAGTCGATTTTCGTGTTTCTTGGGAAATGTTAACTTTTCCTTGTAAAAGGGCAAAAGAGTACAGTACTGGTAAAAATACTTGTCCAGGAAATCGTGTAAATACAAATCAGGGGCTGTGTTTCTTTCTGGTCACGTACAATACTTAAGTACTAGATGTGTATGTACATGGGTTTTGATCATTCATATTTCTTCGTCAGTATATTAACATTATGTATGTATGTATGTGTATATATATATGTAACTGTACTATTATATTTCAAGTACTAAGTTACACGTATAACAGTTTTTCTTTACCTTGATATAGTTTAACGTTTTGCAATTCTTTACTGTTTTTTATTAGAAGACATTGACTTTTGAAATTTGTTATATATATTGTAAAATGATAGGCATATTGTCTTTTTCTGAAATTTCTTACACATTTTCTTTCCACGACAATATTTCAGCTCTGAAATGTCCATGGTATTAGTTTTTAAAGAAGTTAAGGCTGTATTACTTATGTTTTACATACTGCTAGGCCAGGAAATTAAAGATTTAAAGGTAAGTTACATTTATAGTCCGTTTTCATAATATGTTTGATCTCATGCGTCAGGGTTTGGTGGCTAACATGTAGAAGGGATGCTTTTGTTCAAGTCGCAATTTGTGTAGCTGTCAACTGCGATGCATATTTAACTGCAAAGTCGATGAAAAGCAGAGTATTCATCACCAGTCACTTCATTACACCTGTTATCGTCATTATGGCCATATCATTTATCATTAGTCTCAGCATAAATGACGTGTTATCTTCAAAATACAATTGACATATTAGTAATAGAGCAACCTGGCTTCATTTAACAAAATATTCATCATTTTGATTCCTTTTATATTGTTTTGTTAAAATACACAATCTTAAACCATATGAGCTTGACATTTTGTATCGTAGATTGAACAATTTCCTACTTCTTATATTAAATATTGAGATGGGAATTGTTCAAACTACGATACAGAATGTCATGCTGCTGTGCGTAAATACTCGTGACAAGATGATGATGATTATGATGGTAAGGTTGATGATAATGATGGTGGTGGTAATAGTGGTTGTAGTAGTGGTGATGATAATTATGTTGAAACATGTTGTCTGCGCTCTGACTAATGGTGAATGCTAAATTATTGATAATGATAACAAACTGCTACGATTTAAACTGTATGAAATTTTAGCTCGATCGAAACAAGCTCTTTAAAATGATTTTAAGAATTTGTTATTCTCTTCAATATTAAAGGAAATAAAAACATCATATATTCCATTTACAGAATAGATGCGTTTGTTGAGAGACTTACTTGTACAAATGATGAAGAAGTCAAACTTGTTGATCATCTACAAAGAATTGCATTAGAGTGTGTATTAATGTCATTAGAATATGTTGGTATCACTCGTAAAGATATAAAAAAAGTCAGAAACAACAGCATATATAGGTACATGTTTATATATCTTTTATATACAAAAGCTCATTCAGCTAGCTAAGTCGGTAACACACAAGTCTACTTATTGAGTGGTCGTATTTTATTGTGGAGTTTGATCATGATATAATTTTTACAGTCATTCTCCCTCCTACTACTGTCTCAAATCATACAGTGCAGTCGTCGGCCACTGAAAGAAGTATACATCTAATGACTGGTCAACAGCTAAATTTAGAGATCAATGTGGTAAGTACATCTACTCACGGTTTATAGAAAAGCTAAACGTCTGGATTTAGCTGTTAATCGCCCAACTGTAACTGACAGTTGCCTTCATGATTTACAACTAGTTATAGGAGGGAGAACAGACGTATAAAGTATTTCATGATAGTACATTGTATACCTCGCCTGGGACTCGAATCTACGACCTCAATCGGAATTGTGAGCTACCGACTGTGCTAGCTGGCGGCTAAATTCTGTCATAAGTTGATGTTGCTGTGCTGTATAATCAATACGTAGCATATTCTACAAGTTACAACTTGACTGATACTCGTGACTGAGACACTGATAATATTCAATCATGTTAGACTATAATGTTTAATCACATGTAAATGAACAGAACGTATATCCGAAAGACATATTTTTTAACATTTTTTCTGCATTTGGCATGAACAGAGTAATTGGTCTCTAGAGGCGTTTTTTCAGCGACGCATAAATTACTGTTTAAATGCATAGTTTTGAACCATTCGGTAAGATTTAAGGCAAATGAGATTCATTCATCGCAGTGTTTTCGATCTTACTCATTCTTTGTTTTTTTAATTGGGTTAAACACCATACATTTGTAGCAACACTTTATATAGGCCATATCACGGTGGTCAGTCAACGTACTTGCATTAGTTTTCGTTCTACCGTATTCAAAATCGATGAAATGATTAAGATCCACAATATTTTCTAATAAGAAATAGTAGCAGGTCTTTACCTTAACTGTGGGACGTTTGGGATATCTTGAGACAAAAACTAAACGATAATCTATAGAAACATTGTCTCGTGTTTTCCTAAACATGCTATATGATACATTGTAAGACTGGATCAGGATATTTTAGTTTCAGTCACTTGACTGTGCATTTGACATGTTGATCAGTAACAATACCACACCATTGTTAATGATTCTTTTTTGTATCATTTCAGAATGTTAGGAACAGAATAACTCATCAATTAATGTACAACAACAAGTGCCATCTACAGTATATTACAGAATATTCAACACAATCAGTTTTATGTACACGTTATAATTTGGCCTGTTTTCCCAACAAATTGTCTCGGACTATTTTGTCCTTGAGATTTTTTGTTGTCCAAATAAATTCACATAATTGTGTTGTTTTATTATCTAAATCCTATAAATCAAAATATCCGAACTATTTGTATACTTTCTTGTTGGTTTCAGTTGTAATGGTGATTTTGTTCTGTTGTTGCCTGAATAATAGTGGTTATAGTTTAATTCATTGCTAGTGGAGTTATTAATGGTTTAATTCGTTATTGTTGTCTTTTGGTTATGCATGGTAGTTTTGCTTAGCTGTTGTTGTTGTTTGAATAATGATGATAGTTATGCTTTGCCGTTATTGTTGCTTGAAATGATGATGATAGTTGTTGTTGTTGTTTGTAATGTTGATAGTTTTGATTTGTTGTTGTTGTTTGTAATGTTGATAGTTTTGATTTGTTGTTGTTGTTTGTAATGTTGATAGTTTTGATTTGTTGTTGTTGTTTGTAATGTTGATAGTATTGGTTTGTTGTTGTTGTTTGTAATGTTGATAGTATTCGTTTGTTGTTGTTGTTTGTAATGTTGATAGTTTTGATTTGTTGTTGTTTTTGTTGTTTGTAATGTTGATAGTTTTGATTTATTGTTGTTTGTAATGTTGATAGTTTTGATTTGTTGTTTTTGTTGTTTGTAATGTTGATAGTTTTGATTTGTTGTTGTTTTTGTTGTTTGTAATGTTGATAGTTTTGATTTGTTGTTTGTAATGTTGATAGTTTTGATTTGTTGTTTGTAATGTTGATAGTTTTGATTTGTTGTTTGTAATGTTGATAGTTTTGATTTGTTGTTGTTGTTTGTAATGTTGATAATTTTGATTTGTTGTTGTTGTTTGTAATGTTGATAGTTTTGATTTGTTGTTGTTTTTGTTGTTTGTAATGTTGATAGTTTTGATTTGTTGTTGTTTTTGTTGTTTGTAATGTTGATAGTTTTGATTTGTTGTTGTTGTTTGTAATGTTGATAGTTTTGATTTGTTGTTGTTTTTGTTGTTTGTAATGTTGATAGTTTTGATTTGTTGTTGTTTGTAATGTTGATAGTTTTGATTTGTTGTTTGTAATGTTGATAGTTTTGATTTGTTGTTGTTGTTTGTAATGTTGATAGTTTTGATTTGTTGTTGTTGTTTGTAATGTTGATAGTTTTGATTTGTTGTTGTTGTTTGTAATGTTGATAGTTTTGATTTGTTGTTTGTAATGTTGATAGTTTTGATTTGTTGTTTGTAATGTTGATAGTTTTGATTTGTTGTTGTTGTTTGTAATGTTGATAGTATTGGTTTGTTGTTGTTGTTTGTAATGTTGATAGTATTCGTTTGTTGTTGTTGTTTGTAATGTTGATAGTTTTGATTTGTTGTTGTTTTTGTTGTTTGTAATGTTGATAGTTTTGATTTGTTGTTGTTTGTAATGTTGATAGTTTTGATTTGTTGTTTTTGTTGTTTGTAATGTTGATAGTTTTGATTTGTTGTTGTTTTTGTTGTTTGTAATGTTGATAGTTTTGATTTGTTGTTGTTTGTAATGTTGATAGTTTTGATTTGTTGTTTTTGTTGTTTGTAATGTTGATAGTTTTGATTTGTTGTTGTTTTTGTTGTTTGTAATGTTGATAGTTTTGATTTGTTGTTTGTAATGTTGATAGTTTTGATTTGTTGTTTGTAATGTTGATAGTTTTGATTTGTTGTTTGTAATGTTGATAGTTTTGATTTGTTGTTGTTGTTTGTAATGTTGATAGTTTTGATTTGTTGTTGTTTTTGTTGTTTGTAATGTTGATAGTTTTGATTTGTTGTTGTTTGTAATGTTGATAGTTTTGATTTGTTGTTTGTAATGTTGATAGTTTTGATTTGTTGTTGTTGTTTGTAATGTTGATAGTTTTGATTTGTTGTTGTTGTTTGTAATGTTGATAGTTTTGATTTGTTGTTGTTGTTTGTAATGTTGATAGTTTTGATTTGTTGTTTGTAATGTTGATAGTTTTGATTTGTTGTTGTTGTTTGTAATGTTGATAGTTTTGATTTGTTGTTTGTAATGTTGATAGTTTTGATTTGTTGTTGTTGTTTGTAATGTTGATAGTTTTGATTTGTTGTTTGTAATGTTGATAGTTTTGATTTGTTGTTTGTAATGTTGATAGTTTTGATTTGTTGTTGTTGTTTGTAATGTTGATAGTATTGGTTTGTTGTTGTTGTTTGTAATGTTGATAGTATTCGTTTGTTGTTGTTGTTTGTAATGTTGATAGTTTTGATTTGTTGTTGTTTTTGTTGTTTGTAATGTTGATAGTTTTGATTTGTTGTTGTTTGTAATGTTGATAGTTTTGATTTGTTGTTTTTGTTGTTTGTAATGTTGATAGTTTTGATTTGTTGTTGTTTTTGTTGTTTGTAATGTTGATAGTTTTGATTTGTTGTTTGTAATGTTGATAGTTTTGATTTGTTGTTTGTAATGTTGATAGTTTTGATTTGTTGTTTGTAATGTTGATAGTTTTGATTTGTTGTTTGTAATGTTGATAGTTTTGATTTGTTGTTGTTGTTTGTAATGTTGATAGTTTTGATTTGTTGTTGTTGTTTGTAATGTTGATAGTTTTGATTTGTTGTTGTTGTTTGTAATGTTGATAGTTTTGATTTGTTGTTTGTAATGTTGATAGTTTTGATTTGTTGTTTGTAATGTTGATAGTTTTGATTTGTTGTTTGTAATGTTGATAGTTTTGATTTGTTGTTTGTAATGTTGATAGTTTTGATTTGTTGTTTGTAATGTTGATATTTTTGATTTGTTGTTTGTAATGATGAAAGTTTTGGTTTGTTGTTGTTGTTTGTAATGTTGATATTTTGGATTTTGTTGTTTATAATGTTAACAGTAGTTAGATTCAATTTGCATGATATATAGTGATGATTGTAGCTATGACTGGTTGTTGCTGCTTTCGTTTATAATGATTAGAGATAATGTTGAATGGTTGTTGTTGCTGTTTAAATCGTCTGGGGTTTGTTTCTTAAACATGTCCAACACTACACATGGGAGGTTATATTTCTCCTACACAATACTTGTATCATTTATTTCACAAAAATACATACTGGTCACGCTTTACCCGTATACAAACACAACATTGTACAAATAGATGGAGGAGATTTCGTCAATATTGAAATAAGATTGTTTGATACACCGAGTAAGCTCTGAAAACTTACATTTGTAAAACGATCTTATTTCCAAAATTGACAATTGTCCTGTTTCTATCTGAACTGTACAACACAGCCAAAATTACATTTTCTTATAGAGTCGAAAAACTGGCACTCAATGTATGTTTGAAAGTTTACGTTTATCTAAATTAAGATAGCCGCCCGGCTAGCTCAGTTGGTAGCACACAAGTCTACTGATCAATGGGTCGTGGGTTCGATTCCCGGACGTGGCATACTTTCGTGGAGCGAGCTTGGTCATGAACTTATTACTATGGCCATTCTCCCTCCTGCCAATGATTTTTTATTATGTAAGGCAGTTGTCAGTCACTGACGAAAGTATGCGCTTAGTAGTTGGTCAACAGCTAAATCCAAAGGTTTAGCCTTCCCAGGAGGAGCGAGTAGGTTGACTGACCGCCGTTATATGACCTGTACTATGTGTTGCTACGGCGATTTCTCACCTCCCTCCAAAAATATCTAAATTTAGACCTAAAACAACACTTTGTAAATGGCGTATTGTTCGTGTTTCTCTACTGTCAAAACATAAATAATTTCACGGTGAATGCGTTTGTTAAAATTATTGTCGTCATACATCCATGAGTTTCCGAAAGTGTATATTATATTCGAGTAAAGCTGCTAATGCCGTGTAATATGTTTTAGTCAATATATTTTTTAATAACAATTAGGCTGCCAGTACAAAAACAATGCATTCAGTCACCGTGCAATTATTTAAGCTTAGACAGTTGAGAAAAAAAAACGGACAATAAATGTTAAGAACCAATATTTTGGTCATTTCATATAAGCGAAATTCCACCCGTGGAGGTTATACCCTTCCATGAAAATTTGACAATACTGTCGATTTTCCTCCATTGGTTAGATAATATGGAGAAGTTTCCGGCCTTGTGGACGGGTAGGTGAGTACTGGTTATAGACAATGGTCCAGGAAAGCTAGGTTAGGTGCGCTGGACGCCGTGATATGACCTAAATTGTGTTAATACGGCGTTAAATCCAATGAATAAATAAATAAAATCATATAAGCGACGGCTTTTTATAAACAAACTTATTACGATTTCAAACGGAAATTGAGTGTCAGTTTAATACAGTTCGACAATACGATTGTATCCCGGTAGCAAAATCATGTTCTCAAGATCCAAACAAGCTATTAAGTTATAGTTCGAACAAAATAATAAAGTGTGTTTTTGTAAACATAAAAATGAACCAATCCATTCCAGAGATAGACAGTATTAAAAGAGTGTCGGATAAACCACCATCCCTTTGTCAATCATGTTTGTAATGGTGGACCGCTTTACCATTACAGAAACAAGACGATCATAAAACACTTTAAAATATATACATGTATATTTGTTATCCTGAGCATCCCCTGTCATGGATTATTGTACGATTATATTGAACTGTCCGATTGCATAATTACACGGTTATCGCACACTGTATATATTATTTTCCGCGTTCTATAAATAGAAATTTGCAGTAAAAATTACGAAATGTAGGTTAATTTAGTGTCGATATATCATCTGGCTGGATGGTCACACGGTTGAAGCGCAATGGTACCAAACATTGATTTTCGAAAGAAGTGCCAGTCTGAAGCTAAATATGCCATTTTTATGTTTATTTTTTTGTTCTTCGTTTTGTATTTTTTTGTTTTTCATCTATTTTATTCAGTAATTTTGGACATAGAAATAAAACACTTTAAAACAAACAATGTAAAACTCACTCAATTTTACTGAATGTGTCGGTTGTGCTACTGTCATCATCATTTAAAGAGATGCCTCTAAATTTATAACAAAGGCTTCCACAAGTTTTATGATGCAGGGGGACAATGAGTTTTACACAATCCGCCCATGATTAAAATAAAAAAAGATAAAAAAGTTTCTGTCGGGATTCGAACCCGCAATAAAAAGATTTGTAGTCTGACCGTCTCCCCACTCGGCCACACAAACTACGATACGTGTTGCAAATAAGATATAATACATAAGTGTTATGCGCTAACACTATGCTCTACGTGAACTACCGAAATTACCCGAGTATTAAATATACCGTGTAATGTGACGTTTTAATTTATGCAATCGGACAGTTCAATATAATCGTACAATAGTTCATTGTACATATATTGTTCACTTAAAAAGTGTTGTTGGTTTTTACGAACTATACTACTCAAAGTTTGCTTAGCATCAAGTTTTCCACATAGCATCATGCATTCTATATTGTAAGTCGTGTAGTAATGTATTGAGAATGGTACGTGCCTGTGTACAGGCTACAAGCCGTCATAAGAAACTTGATAGGGAGTATGCAACGTCGCAATCTCAGTAAACAGATATCCTGTAGAGCATTGTCGTACAGGATCTCTACTGTCTCCGTGGAAGGTCACGTCGAGATGAACTTTGTGTCGACTAATCAATGCGTAGCTTTCATCTAGACAAAACACTATTAATAACATTTTGATTTCGTAATTTCTACTTTTAGAACAAGATTGGCAAGCTAATTTAACAGCCGTATTATTAACAGTCTGCGATTGGACGGCTCATTTCAAATTGCGTGATGTAGACGATGTAAACAAGTTAAGTATCATAACAATCTCGTCATGAATATTATGATGAGAAAAGTTCAACTGAACGTGACCTGACCTTCATTTGAAAAAGGCCAGATCTAAATTAGCGAGTAGTCGAGAGGAAAATTTTAGATCGGGTTTTAATCAGATTGGCAACGTCGATGCCAAACTGTCATTGACAACACTGGGTCACATACTCGCTATTAAAGCAAAATCGGTTATTTGCAAAGACTTTTGGTCACAAAAACGAGTTTATCACAAATTCCACCATATCCGTCTAAAACACAATTTTATTACAATCTGAACAAATCAACATAAACTTAATTACAAATGAAAACAAATTCCTTAATTATGTTAATAAATTACTATGTCATATATAAGAACAGAAATAAATTTAACATTTGACATACAACATAACATAGATACAAAATGCTCTTGGTGCTTAGCAAACTTAGAGTACATGTAGTATAATTATAAAATATAATGTTTTTTGTCAATACCAAGTCAGTGTTGTGATACAAACCTAATCGGATGATATATGACTGCTTACATTATTCACAGTGTCATCTGAACAACTAGTTATACAACTTGACAAATGATTTAAGACATGTAATCAATTTCAATCTAAACTGAGTTACAAAGCATTGATACCAATGGGCTATGTACTGTTTTCTGGTATTGTAGAGATTATCAACATATGCTTAATGTTGTAAGAAGTAATAAAAAATTGCAACCTAGATCGGTAGTGCAGTTGCTAGCGCGCCTGGATGTCGAATCTAGTGTCCCGAGCACAGGTTGGAATCCCATTCGGGGAGGTTATACCCTTCCATGAAAATTTGACAACAATGTCAATTTTCCTCCATTATTAAGGTATATGGAGATGTTTCCGGCCTTCTGGAAGGATAGATGAGTACTGGTTATGGACAAGTGTCCAAGAAAGCTAGGTTAGGTGCGCTAGACGCCGTAAAATAACCTAAACATTGTGTTGACACGGGTCAAACCCAGTATAAATAAAAAAGAATTAATTGTAAGTTGAATGTACGTCAAAGATATGCTTCGTAAAATTACCAAAATCGTAATTTTATGTCAAAAACAATAAATAAAATTCTGTTCCACTCTTCTATCAGACATTGATATGTAAATATCAAATAAAAACCCTCGACGACTTTCATAAAATGTCAAATTAAAAGTCAAATGTCAAAATGAACACCCTTAAGTTGAAAATCAGAAGTTGCCCTGAAAGACTTCCATAAACTTGTAATATTGGAGAAGTAGAAATGGATAAAACCTATATATTACGTCTAGTACTTGTACCATAGTACAAATTTATGACAGCCATAGTCTATGATCATGGGAAAGATGATATTAAAATGTCTGTATTAAACAAGTCTAACGCTTGCTTTGTCTGCGATGGCCCACTTTTATACAGAATGAATATATCTGCGAACGTTGATGATAAAAATTAACCAAAAGTGATATGATATATGACTACGAAGTTTTACATGGAGCGAGTTTCTTAAATATATCGCTAGCTCGAATTTTTCATCCTGGTACCATTTATTTGATATCACATACACATTCCTCTTGGAATACCAGGACACAAGGATACCAGGACACAAAGCGGTATACTTTCGTACGATCAAAATTTTCTGTTCGAGGATACCATGTGGTAATATTTTGCAAACAATGACCTTGCAAATAAAACTCAAATAAAGAAATTGTTTTGGTTCCGATAAAGTCTTTTATAATAGGGTTGCTGTGAATTGTGATAGCATTAAATTTATGCAATTTAGTATTTCTATCTTATGCTCAGTATTAAAGACGTACCTTTATAGTAGATTGTGTATCTAAAAGACTATAAGCAGGGCTAGTATAAAGGTCTAATTATGTTGGAAATAGTTTAGAGTTGATATGATGAGTAATGTATCATTTACCTCAATAGAGAATTTGTATTGACCGACTAATGGAAATTTCAGGATAGAACCCAGAATAAATCACTCACTGCAGCGGAAAACGGATAAAAAATGGGAAATGCAATAATACTTTTGACATATTTACATTATATAGGACGTTTTATTTTTTATTTTTTGGCAGGGGCCATTTAAATTAAGACACGCCTACCCAACTCAAACAGCGGTATATTTTCATAGGAGCGGGCGTGGCTGAGCGGTTACGACGTTGGATTGGTAATAATTGAATAGCCAGCTCCGCATTTGTTCGAATCTCATTTAAAACTTACTCCGTTGTTCCTTGAGCAAAAATCTTTATCCTACTAGTTAAGTACTGGGGGACCAGGAAGCGGACTCGAACGTGATTAATCTATGTTGTGACAACTTGTTTCTCAATCGAGCTAAAATAAATTAGTATAACTAACTTAAACCGTGGTGTGTGCACATGGTGTCGATAAAACCAATAAGAGCAGTCATGTAGCGCTTTATTTGACAGAAATAAATGGAAAGGAGTTCTTCATGAATGTTTGTTTATACTAATTCTGTCAACGAATGCTATATATATTTCGTCAAGTTACTATTAAAAGGCACAGGGAATTGTCAATTTATCTCCCTTTGATTTTTATATACATATAAACAAGGGCAATAAGCAATTTTCATTCTGTTTAACGGTGTCCATACTTGTCCGAGTTGACATTTTTGTACTGTGTTGGATGCTTTTTATTAATATTTCATATTAATGGTCTGCGCGTTGAAACTAAAAACCATCGAAGATTGCAAATTTATAATTAATCTATTTAATTGTGCAGTTAACGTGCCATTAGGGTATCAGTTATAATTGTGTGTTACATAATAATAAATCTTCATTAAGAGGTATACTAATTGTAATTGTATCCCTTGTATATATGTATATAAACAGTATGTTTGAGAAATCAAAGGGAGGTAACATGAAAATTCCCTGTGATAAAAGGGTTATGGTTATCTATTTTGAGGCGATTTGGTTAGACTAAAAATTGCTTATGTACCAATGTCTTATATTTTGTGTATGGAAGATATTTTTATGAAAACTACTATTATAGTATATATTCCCAATAAAAAGAGTCTTTGTTTATATTTTATATAATATCGACTATTGACAAAGCTATTGTAATTTTTCCCTAAATTTTTCCTGTAAATCTAGTAAATGTATTTGACAAGAACTTTGGTACGCGTCAATCAAAGATGAACGAGGTCATTGAATGATAGTCATATAGACCTGTCAGCAGAATGGCAGCGAAATCGACTTACATTGTAGGAGTGAGGTGATGAAACTTTCATGGTGCCAACCATTTATTGAACCGTTACGGTTTATTATTCTGTCTCGACAATATCTTGAAACCTATCTATTAGCATTGACAGAAAGATAGTGTGACTTAACTCAGACCGTTGAAAATCGGACAATGCTTAGTCTGGGTTAACATTGTTTATTCATCCTCAAAAAACTATGTATGATATTTCCATTGACATCACATAGATACGCCATGTCATCTTCCTTTGATTTTCAAACATGCCGTATATATACAAAGTGTACAACCGCGTTTAGTAGACCACTTAATGTATATTTGTTACTATGAAACAGTAAATGTGCAAAATACTACTTACTTCAAATGAATATGTTCGAGTATGACGGGTCATGAATATTAAAAGAAAGTGCGCTCTTCTACCCTGGCCTACCTGTTTTAAGACATGAATCGACCTTCAGTAATATTGTTCACGAATCATTTTTGCACAGCAGCCGGGGGGCATACGACGTTACGCATCAACTGTGTAGAGTTGATGGAGACGTTCAGTCTACGTCACTGTTCAACTGATGTGAAATGAATGTAAGATGTATCAAGAGCTATCTATATAAAATTGCATTTACTAGATGGGAGCCCGTGCAAGCACGGGCTTTAGGTAATGACATTTTAGGTTATTGATTTAATAAAGGGAAATAACCGCTGCGGGGAGTTTGGTCTATTTTTAGTTTTATCTAGAACTATTTTAGACACAAAAAACCCCCACTATTTTTGTTGATTTTTGGCAGTTTTTTTGCAAATATCAAGAGGCTTTGTCAAAAAAGAATTGTCAACTTGATATGCCGGTATATAGGTGCTCAAGCGACAAACAAAAGATTTATTCAAAGCTGCGCAGTTTCTTCCACAAAACAGGTAACTCGCAAATTTAATAGTATAGATTATCGAGGTATTCATTATGTTTGAGAATATGTACTAAATACGATCTTATTAGGATTAAGAAAAACCAGGAACAAAAGATTGTGTCGTCATCATTGCTTGTGACGTAAAAAATATCGACCATGTCACCTCCATGCTTCCGTAGTAATGTTATAGTCATAAGTGTTGATATTTAGACCTATTCTCTTCGCAAAACTTCTTGATTTAGTGCCAAAAAAATGACTATGACTTTTTTTAAATCTTGTTGCGGTACAAATTTTAAAGTGCGGATTTTTTTTTTCATTTTCGGATTTTTAAGTGGGGTAAATCTGTAGAACATATGATCAAAATGTTGTGGCCTTAGACAAATTAAGTTCTTTTTGATCTGACAAAATTACTTAGAATATTATAGAAGATATTTTGTAATGCTTATAACATCAAGTCAGCGGTGTGATACAAACCTAATCGGATGAAAAATGACTGCTTACATTATTCACAGTGTCATCTGAACAACTATAGTTATACAACTTGACAAATGATTTAAGACATGTAATCAATTTCTATCTGAACTGATTTGCTAAACGGTGATAAAGACAGGGGCGGGTCAAGGTTTTTTCTAAGGGGTCCAAACTTTTTATAGGGGGGTTCCAAACTTCGAATCACAACCACATTATACACTGTTTGCAGAATAACGCAACATATTGATAATAAAAGCTACAAAACCACTAGATCTATGTTAAGCACAAAGGCGAGCGAATTAAGTGAGAGAAAAATTGCTTCATGCTACCTAAATATGGCTTACAGTACACTCATTGACGGGTACATTTTGGAAATTTTCAGCAGGGTCCGGACCCCCCTGACACCCCACTAGAACCGCCTATAAAAGATAAGCAATAATATTTCAGCTGTTACCGACACGATATGGTTCTGATATAATATTGTCAAATATGAATTATGGTGCTTAAGAAAATAATACGTCTAAACGATTTGGTATATGTGTCATTATTTTGTCTTATGTTTACAGTATCTGCTGTCATTGAAACTTATGTATGTCAATTTATATAGCTTACTTTATTATATGGTTTAACTGACTTTATACTATTGAGCATTTCTAGCTTCTTGCTCGCATCAGAAAATCTCAGACATTTTCTTTTTAATGCCATTACACTTTATAGATTACCTCGTAGTACTGAAAACAACCCTTTTGTTATTAAAATTTATCTTTTGTATGACATATATCCCAAAGAACTTTTTAGAAATCTATATAAGGTACAGTTGGCGTTTATATTCTCATAAAAAGTCTAGTCTTAAAAATTGCTACTTTAATGCTTCCCATGAGAAATAACAGTTGCAGGGCTTTTTTAGTATTTTGGGTAGGGACCTGGGGCCTATTTTACAAAAAACATTTGGAGAAATTTTATCATAATTTCATAGATAGGGGGACAAAAAATCCTAGTTAAACTCCTAATTTGGGAAAACTGCATTATTTTAAAGAAATTTCAAGAGAGGAAGGCGTCCGTAAACGGCCCCTGATATATATGAATAAGTTGGATTACGGACCTACATTTGTTTCAAAATCTCTTGATCAATTGTCTAATACGAGAATGTTTTACATGAATAATGCAAGTAATAAAATGTTTTCGTTCGAGTTTTACTTATCTTTTACATGAACCGAAAATATTCAAGGAGTGTAGCGGCTTCAATTTATTTGTTTCTTGGAAGTACCTGTGTGGTCTTTAGTCACTTCTGGCATACAACGTATTAGCTTTCTCAGCCATGACCAATGGCCCCTTTATCATATATGTAATGTTCCGTATGATTATTGATTATTTTGTTGGGTTTTAACGCCGTTGCAACACTATAGGTTATATTATAACGGCAGTGGTCAGCCAACCTACTGACTTTTCCTGGAAAGGCTAAATCTCTAGATTTAGCTGTTAACCAACTACTAAGGGCATACTTTCGACAGTGGCTGACAACTGCCCTACATGATTATGAATCATTTGTAGGAGATAGAATGGCCGTAAAAAATAATTTTATGACCAAGCTCCACGAAAATATGCCCCGCCCGAAAAAAGTTTATGGATTAATGATACTGTGTATTAACAACAGAGAATTTGTATGACATGATTTGATGACATCGTTTGTATAAAGGTTATCAAATACGTTTTCTTCAAATGATACATAAAAGTATGTTTTGATTTCCATCTACAACAATCAATTTCAATAGCTTAATCTGTACAAAATGTCCTAGCGTGTACAAATGCAGTCACAAATTGTTTACTGATTGAGTTAACCCATTTAAATGAATACATATCATTTACAGAATGCCATAATTTACGTCTTTTAGAGATAACCAACCACTGTAACCTTATAACCGTGTTGATAATAGGGCTGTAACGATTCACCGATGCATCGTGAGATCGTATTCGCGACTGTCCGATACGGGTGTATCGAATCGCGTCCTAAAAAATCGCGATTAAGAAGGCTCTTTATAAGAAATCAGCTAAAGACAAAATATACTATATATCTTTAGCATTTAACTTGCAATTGCAATCTTTATTTAATTCTTATTCTCAATAGTCATTAAACAAAGATTTGTTTTGTTGATTTTATTTTGTGCCAAGTAAGGGTAATTAATAACTTTGTTAATTCTATTATTGTTTGATAAAAATATCATAATTTGTCAATGCATTCATACCAAATTTACAATTTACATCGTATCGTGATTAATATCGTAATCGCAAGGCATATATCGTGATACGTATCGTATCGCGACCTTGGCCAAGATACGCAGCCCTAGTTGATAAACGGAGTTAATTCTTTGTGCACTATACACACAGACGTAAAATGACAGCTCCAAATAAGCAATTAATTCGTCTAAGACTTAAATTAATGTTCATCAAATTAATTGATAAGAAATGCATTTTACATTTGACATTAAGACGAATCTATTAACATTATTCTCTACAATAATTCAATGTCTACTTTCTGTTCTGTACTCACCTCTTTGTAGTTAATTTACCATGTACTGTGGTTATACATCATATAAACAAGTTTATCAGTCAATGTGTCACATAACGTCTGGTGTTATACAGAACAGAACATATTTTTATCTCAATTCATATAATGGATCACATGCACTTTGGTATCAATCTGTTTCTATGTGAAGAAATCAGGTCAATACTGTATCATTTTAGGAACGTTTTTGCCGCAGCAACACATTGTATAGGTTATATCACGGTAGTCAGTCAACCTTCTCACTGTTCCTGGAAAGGCTAAATATCTGGTTTAGCTGTTAACTCACTACTAGACGCATACTTCCGTCAGTGATGGATTACTGATCTACATGATTTAGAATCAGTGGTAGGAGGGAGAATGTCCGTAAAAGATTATTTCATGACCAAGCTCCAAGCAAGAATGCCCCGCCAGGAAATTAAACCTACGATCCTCGATCAGTAGACTGGTTTGAGGAACTGCAGATTGAATAAGATCAGTAACCACAACGTCGTCAATACTATATCATTTTATGAACTACAGTTTAAATAAGTTTAGTAAATGCAACGTCGCCAATACTATAGCATTTTATAAACTACAGTTTAAATAAGTTCAGTAAATGCAACGTCGTCAATACTATATAATTGTAACAACTACAGTTTGAATAAGTTCAGTAAATGCAACGTCGCCAATACTATAGCATTTTATGAACTACAGTTTAAATAAGTTTAGTAAATGCAACTTCGCCAATACTATATAATTGTATCAACTACAGTTTAAATAAGTTTAGTAACTACAACGTCGTCAATACTATAGCATTTTATGAACTACAGTTTAAATAAGTTCAGTAAATGCAACGTCGTCAATACTATATAATTGTATCAACTACAGTTTGAATAAGTTCAGTAACTACAACGTCGTCAATACTATAGCATTTTATGAACTACAGTTTGAATAAGTTCAGTAACTACAACGTCGTCATTACTATAGCATTTTATGAACTACACTTTAAATAAGTTCAGTAAATGCAACGTCGTCAATACTATATAATTTTATCAACTACAGTTTAAATAAGTTCAGTAAATGCAACGTCTACGTTTAAACAAATGACAACTAGGATGATAAAAAATAAATTTTCTCACATGTATATACTTTTGTCATATTGATTTTGTAAATAAAATTTAAGATACAATCTGATACACATGTACACAATATCACTAGTTATGTTCAGTTCTATGGAAAAGTATCAGGGCCTGCAGTTGATGAGATGTTTTGCGCTAAGTCGACTTATTAGACTGTCTGCGATTTCGCCGAAAGGCTCAAGTTATACCGATAAATCGGAAACTATCGGCGAAATTGCCTGACCAGTTTAACCTGCGGAGTGATGCATGTGTCTCTGAGTTACAGTCAATTTTAGGCGATAAAAGTAGTTCCGTCATTGTTTGACTCGTCATTGTTAAACTCCATACAAAAGTTTTAGGCACTGCTCTTGTAATATTTTATTATTACTACATGTATTTTGTACTGGATCAATAATTAATTTCTTTGCTGTTCATGGACTGTGTAAGACTTGATGTAGCGACTTTTATCTTAACAAAATAATCGGTCCATGTGTCAAAAACGTCTGGAGTTATATATGATGGATAACAAACTAGTACTTCAATATCAATCTGTTTTCATATCGAGACGTCAGGTCAATGCTTATAACCTTGCAGCAATGTTTATAGGAACAACAGTCTACACTATCAACGAAGACTATAATAAAATCAAAGCGCCGATGGTGCTGTCCGGACATGGATTAAACAAGGCAAAATTTATCCAAATACTTATACGTTGAACTAATGATCTTTTTCTTCTAAAATTTACAAACCAACTGCATTACGAAGAATCAGCGAAGCGATACTGTCTTCAGAAGAAATCAGTACACATGTATATGATCTATTTTTAGACACTGGAAATTTGTAGGCGTGTCCATTTTTAGCGCATTGGTGTTACAGTCGACAAGAATAGAAATGGGTTAGACGTTACATAACTTGTTATCAATATTTTAGCTTAAGAATGTCGAGTCCTTATTGAAACTGTTTAAACGAAATTAACTAGGGTATTTATATGTATTGTGAGTAAACTACAAGATTGTCATCAAAGGGACTATTTATTCACGCGTTGGTATTAATTCAACCTAACAGCATACCACTGTGCTAATCTAACTGCGCATGACCGTCGAATGTCTACGTCCGCGACATTTTTTATGCGTTTCAAAATATGTCGCTTACTAAGACCTGAATTGCTAACACAATCCATGTCAATGACATCAACAATGGTATTTGAAACGTAGTGGTCTTAACGCTTGTCTAAACCATAAATGATAAAACTTGTAATTGTATAAGCATTTCTGATTATTCGATGACACATTTATACATTTTTGACACTTGACACATAACAATCGTGTCCTCAAAGTGCAATTATAATATCTAAAGCTGCTAAATCCTATATACTACAGAGCCTCTAAAGTGACATTGTTAAAATTTTTTTTATTTTTTACGATGATATCGTTTAAACGAAATAATTATTAGGTTTCTGAAAAAATAATTTCGTAAAAACGGAATAATTAGTTCGTAGAAACGAATTGATAATTCGTAAAAACGTAATAATTATTTTGAAAAAAGAGAAATAATAATATATTTTACAAAAACGAAATAATAATGAAAATAAAATATTTGTTTCAAAATGTCACTTTAGTGGCACGTAATAGACATGTGTATATCAAATAAGCTGCAGCTGACAATTTTGTCCTCTCCAAATATTTCGTCAATTTAGATCAAATATATTGATTCCTTTGTTACATTGCCTCTAGACTGTTTTTGCAAAGATGTCAATTCATTTGGTCTACAAACTAACACATATTAATGAAAGATAATACGACTTGTCAGCTTATATCTTTGCTTTTAACATAATACTATTTAAGTTCCTTGCTTGAAGCTAACCATACATAACATTGATCGATTTGTTATTTTGTTACCAGGATATATTGATACCATGCCATTTACTTTGACAGAAAGACATTTTGACTCCAATCAGACAATGGTTACTCGAGCAATGCCAATTCAAGTAAATAAGTAAATATCTTTCATCAATAAATGACATTTCTATTAAATTGTGTTAAGTCAGCAAAACTAATATGAAATAATAGCTTCGTCTGGACAGTGTCTGGAACTTAGTGAGCAAAGTTTGCATGATTGTGAATATTACAGTCTTGCTTAAATCACACCAACACAGTCTAAATGCATTCGTTCACGTTAAAGCAGGAACATTTTTTTGTGTAGCATGATGTGAGATCAATTTTGTACGAGGAAAGTTTATGTTTGTGAATACAGATGAAAACTTCATTATTTACCTGAACAAACATCGTTATCTCGAACATAATAAAAAGTAGAGGCCATGAACAATTCTTTGTCAGTTAATTTTTTCTTTTAAGAGAAATTGTTTACGGAGTGAATGGTGACTAGTTGTAACTTTCACCATACATTGCCTGCAGTTGGGATATCTGGACCAGTTTTAAGAACAGTGATACGATATTTAAGAGTATAGTGCGTACAAAAAAAACAAAACGTGTTTGGGTTAACATTAAAAATGAGACAACTCATTTCAGGGGTAAGCAGTTATGAAAATAAAATGTATGTAATTTATTTTAACAAAATTAGCATAATGGATGCAACCATTTCTTGGTATATAATGCTTGTAATGGTAAAAATCTTTTCCATTACACCAACAACTAAGACAATCGTAAAACATATCACATGTTTATGTTATTGTCATCCTGAGCGTCCCTCGTCATGGATTAGTTTATTCTATTGTTATTATAAACAGTGTTTTGTTGTTTTGTTCGAACTATAGAAGTTTTTTTTATATAGATTAAACGCCGTGTCAATACAATTTAGGTCATTTTACGGCGTCCAGCGCACCTAACCTAGCTTTCCTGGACCATTGTAACCGGTACTCACCAACCCTTCCACAACAAGGCCGGAAACTTCTCCATATTATCTATAATGGAGGAAAATCGACATTATTGTCAATTTTTCATGGAAGGGTATAACCTACCCGGGTGAAATTCGAACCCGCACCCCTCGGGCACGATATTCCAAATCCCGGCGCGCTACCAACTGCGCTATTAACCCTGGTTAAAGAGCAGAATACTGTTGTTTTTGTGAAAACAAACATTCACACAAGTCGTTTGGTTTGGATCATTTTCCGAACAATAAGGCAATGCGGGTTTGACTTGGAACATTTTTTAGACAGTAAAGCAATGTGATGTATAATAAACAACATCTAAATGACAAAAATGTCCTAAGGTAATTCGCTAAAATAGTATGATTGTTTTTTTATACCATACAATGTAAGGCGTAGGAGTATATCAGGATGACCATATTTATGTAAGGCAAATATATTTATAAATATATTTTTAGATTCTTACATGACTTTTTGTCACGTATTCCATAGACAGTATCAAAGATGGGTAATTATTGTATAATGTTATTTCATGGTCTATTCGTGAAATGAAGGTAAACAAGTATACTTAGACAGCGGGAGTTGTGAAGCGGTTGAGTGCAGAATTCTTAAGGGGGGAATTTTGGATTTTATCTGCGGACGCTACAGGCGTTAACTTTCTGTGAAATCTCAATATCTAAAAATAATGTATCGATAACGATAGTTCTTGTCAGCCCTTATATGTATGGGTGAGCCATTACTTGTTACATGTAATTAAGTGTCCAGGACAGTTTGAATAGAATTCAGGCAAAGTCTCATGATTACTAAAAATTGTTAGATTATTGTATATTGGGATAAGCACAGAGCAGATACCGTTTTTGTGTGGTAGAATGTTCGCGGTAAATGCAATAACTTTTTAGCCAATTATTTGATGTCATCATCTTCATTTCAAATCCTGTTTGTGCGAAAAAGCCCACAACTTTCACAAGACGCAATGTTTAATATGGCACTTTCGTTTACGAGCATGAACATAAAGTTTAATGGTATGTCAAGGTATATTGTTGTCCGTGCATCACATTTACGTTATGTTGTTAGAAAATAAGACAGAAAGTATACCACGGTAATAAAACTGATCGAAAATTTCAAAAGCACTTCTATTAACTTTTCAAGCAAAGTTTGTTAATAAGGTTATTCGTGTGCTCCACTCCATAATAGCATCGGTTTACTAATCATGATATTGTAGTGATATAATTGAGCATCAATTTGTTAAAGAAATAAACCGTAAAATACAATAATCATTATAACATAACCTAAATAACATAATCATAGTTTGTACTCATTTGGGAAAACTATAGAATTTATTTCTGTTCTGATATAGGGAATTTTCCGTGAATATTATAGAAAGTAATTTTTCATGTTTATATTTTTACACCAGTGTTGTTGTGATACAAACCTAATCGGATGATAAATGACTGCTTACATTATTCACAGTGTCATCTGAACAACTAGTTATACAACTTGACAAATGATTTAAGACATGTAATCAATATCAACCTAAGTTGAGTTGCAAAACATTGATATTCATTGGACATAGGACTTTTCTGGTATTGTAGACAACATATAATCATATCGTACGGTAAATATGGTACAAAAATATAATTTTCATGTGCATCTAAAATATGCTCATATAAATCATTAACCCGGGTAGATAGCGCGCCGGGATTTGGAATCTCGTGCCCGAGGGGGTGCGGGTTCGAATCCCACCCGGGGAGGTTATACCCTTCCATGAAAATTTGACAATAATGTCAATTTTCCTCCATTAATTAGATACTATGGAGAAGTTTCCGGCCTTGTGGAAGGGTAGGTTAGTACTGGTTATAGACAAGGGTCCAGGAAAGCTAGGTTAGGTGCGCTGGACGTCGTAAATGAACTTAATTGTGTTGACATGGCATTAAATCTAGTAAAAACTATAAAACATTCTTTTGTACAAACAACAATACAATAAACGTTCTGGTCTTCTTCTAAACATCTAATACGTAAAACTTAACTGAACTTGTTCAAAGAAAATATTTATAGCTTTAAGATATAACATGCCTTACAATGTTTGTAAAATGTCAAATATAAAAGTCAAATACCCTTAAGTCAAACATGAAAAGTTGTCCTCAACGACTTCTATAAAATTGCAATATTCCGTCTGACAAGGCAAAAGTTTAAATGTTTTGCATCGTAATACTAGTACAGTATAAATTTATGACACCCGTAGGAATTGATCATGGAAAGTAGATAAAATATATCTGTATTAAATTAATAAAATTTGAGAAAGTGTAATATGATATGAATTTTAATTATGACCTAATCCTCCTAGCAACGGTTACTTTGTCTGTGATTACCTACGTTAGAACCTCACTTTGAAATAGTATTACGACGATAAAAATCTCTATTGCACGTAATGTTCGTTTGGACGCTGCGGTGAGTCGTTCTCAATATAAGTAAAAGATCAAAGATCACACAAAGTAGTTCAGTAATTTTACAATTTAATCCAATATTCATAAAGTAACAGTTTTCACAAAGTTATTAAAGTTCGCAATAAACCAATATTTACTAGAGTACTAAGTCACAAAGAGAATATAACACACAGATCAACATTTTTTTTTGAATATTTTTTTTTGTAATTTTACAGTTTTATGACATGCCAAAATAATGCAATTGAAAAAAGGAAATTCTTCGTTTTAATAATTGTACAAAGATACAGGATCGTGTGTGTTTATGTCTTAACTTTTGTGTCCTATATCCATCACAACCACTGATATATGTTGTCTAACTGACTTGTACAAATGTTAGGTTTAACTCAATAGCATTGCAAGTCAGTCGTTGTCTGCTTTAAGTTTAGTTTGCGATTTAGTTTTTTTCAATGCTCGTACACATTGCATGTTTTCATTCTTATTTTATGGTGCAATTTCCCTACAGTTCTTTGACCTTGTCTAATTTCCTTTTACTTAGTAGTATTACAGACCCCGCATTTTGGAAACATAGCTACCGAGATAAAAACAGAATTTAGGGTTTGCTTCTTCAAAAGTTCGTTTACCTAAAATTTCTTTTTGAAAAGATAGGTCTTAATATATTGTTCTAAAGTTTGATGAAAATCGTAAACACATTATCCATGAAATAAATATATTTGACTCGTATACAACATAAGTTTAGTAACAAAATAAAAAACAACAGTGTAGTGCACAACATTAATGTTGTTTTGTCCAGCATTCAATCCTGACCTTTTTGTCAATGCATAGTGTTCCAAAAATAAATTTACGCCGATCATTAATTATTCTATTCCTTGATAAATTAGACGACATGTTTTGCTTCATTAGTTTCAGAGGCGTAATTCATACATAATGCAAATGATCACAAAATTTTACGATAAGATCAGAGGATTGTCTTATAGGTTACATGTAGGATTAAGAAATCAACCGTTAATAATTTGCTAACTGGGTTATAAAGTTGATCTTATAGAAACCTATGTCATTTACATGTATCTACAATTCGTGCGGATTTATAAAGTTTGAATCATTTGGAAATACATCACATAGTAAGAGACACTATTCCACGAAATGTGAAATAATTTGATAAAAATCTTACGTTTATTTTTACAATTTTTGTTCGTCAATCATTTTTTATCTTCATCTTTTTGTGACATTTGTGTTATCCGCATTGAATGCTATAGAGCCATTTTGTGGCACATACCAAACATAAGAATGCTATCCAGTCTACGAAATTAGGATATGAAAGTGGTTGTCGGAACAGATCATTTTAAGAGCAAGCATTATATCTCATTTGCAGAATTTTAGTTTACCAATAGAAATTGTTGGTTGTCTGAAATAAAAAGTGGTTGTTACGACAGTTTCCCAAAAGTTGTTATCAGGATATACAAAAAAAGATCACTTGATCCTTCATCGTAAATATATCAATAAGGAAACTAGTCTTTTTAAGTTTGGTAGGGCAATACAAGAGGATGACTTGACATAATTCCCGTTTTTCATTGTCCGGTCATGACCTAGTTTGATTTGATTTTACTAATACATTTTGTTATAAAGTAATTCATTATCGTTGGTACATGGTCCATAAGAGCTTCATTTTGTAGAAAAAATACTTTCATTACTTGGACAAAGTTTTACTGATTGTATTTCATGTTGTACTATTTTAAGATGTGCGTGTACATGTATTCAGTTGATATCTAAAGATAGTACGTCTTGAAGTGTATCAACATTGATCTAGAATGTAATTTGTAACATATATAATTTATATTTATGTCTACTGAAGTTGATTCATTCATCTGAGAATGAATTATCAAGGACTGTCAAATTTTACTTTGGACATTGAATACAATGACATATCAACACCATAAAAGAAATGTATGATTCTGAACGTTGATACACATAATAATTGTAAATGCAAGTATTGCCATATTTGAAACGGGTGTACAAATTTATCATGGTTCCAAAGAAACTTGCAATAGAATGTTTAATGCGTGGTGACTTCATTCAGAATTTGAATTCACCAGCCATATAGAGATATTTTGTTTGTTTGTTGAATTAACCACCGTACAGCTCTTTATGACTATCAATCAATATTCAGGATACATGTGTACCCACACACAATATTTTACTCTGATAAATTGAATTACCATTGCCAATTGTTAAGTGTCTTACGTAAACTTTGATTCAAATAAAGTCAATGCCCCCCTCTGATACACCATTCAACATGGTGATACAACGTACTGATTTGAAGTGTGTTCACTACCCAATTCTTTTGTAATATGGTGTATTCATGCCAACTAGGTCATGACCGGACAATCGTATATTTCTAGAATATCAACCCATTATGTAAGTTATCCGTCTGCCAAATTTAATACAAACATATGTCACAGTATAATAACGTCTGCCATTTTACATGGGGTTTCCCCATGTTTAGAAGTGGACTGTGGCAAATCCTCATCAAAATTTGTCGCGGATGATTACATTCAGTTGTGCGCGCGCAAATAAAGGGATAATTACCACTGCAATTAATATAGCCCGCATTACGCATTAACAAACAGACGACAAGAAGCACGTGTATATCATATCTGGTTTATGTAAGGTAAAGGTAACGCTGTCATGGGTTGTATACAGCCATATACTCTGCCAAAACTCCATGTCTGACGGCGCTATCGGCGCTTTGATTAGAATTGGTATTCTGACATCCAGCTTAGATTTTATCAGTTATTACAGAACGTTAAAATGAATACATAAAAGGATTTCATTACTAATTAATAAATACATTAAAATGTCAAAATGAATACGGTCATTTGTAATTGGAGTTAATATTGCAAGTAACATACTTACAGTTCTTTTGATGTAATTATTGAAGATAGTGATAAGTTATATGTTTCCAATTTAAATTACTACAGTAAAATACGGAGTTAATAATGAGCTGACCGTTGCAACCGTTGTTTGGTGAATTGTTTCGTAAAAATGATCAAGAAGACACTTTAATAATAATTTTCATATTTTGTTCCTGGACAAGGAAGATTAAACATCATAAGTATATTTGAACTTCATTTAAATGTAACAGAAGCTTTTACATTTTACATAATTATCCATATTCGATATAGCGTTCTCAGTACTAAGATACTTGTACACAAACTGCTTAAAGAAGCAGAAAAGAAGATCAATTCATAAAAAGACAAATCTATCAATACGTGCTAAGCTCATTTTAAATTTCATTTGGTTTTAATTTATAATGGTCTTTTATCCAATAAATAATGTTACCAGCTTGTTATCAATTTTACACTTGAATCATTGTATTCAATTCTTGTCCCTTTGACTTTTCACATAGAATAGCGTCTTCCTATGTCACTAAAACAGCATTCCAACGACCACAACGAAGAAGAAGTTTCAGTTTTTTTCTCTTTTCGTTTCACCCAAGATGAATAATGTTGTTTGATATTGCTATTCAGTGATACATACATGTTGTTTTATTATTGTAACTTAATTGTATGTTTATATATGTGTGTCATGTTGTAATAATGTATATCAAAATATATCTAATCTAAGCTACCTAAATGCAACTTCTCGAATTAAGCAACGTTCTTGATTTCAAACATTTCTTCTTGAATGAACTGGTGAATGCGGGTGAATCTGTCATCATGCTAGGTTACAACGACGAATTAAAACCTGATTGATCAAACCGAAATGTTAAGAGAAAGAAGTAATCTATATAAGTTTTTATTGTTCCTTAATGAACTAAATAATTGTACGTTTTTACAGATCAAGAGTGTGGCATTAATTAAAAAGACCAATTCCAATTATGTATCTCCTCAATACCAGTTCATGTTGATCTGAATTAGTACATTTGGTGTGTATTGCAATATAATGTGTTAATGAACCTTGTTGAACCAATTAAACAAGAACGAAACAACAATGATCAGTTTTGTTTGATAGAAACAACATTTAATAGTGCAAGACGTAAAGTATTTAAAACACAACTTATGTATGGTCATAATGGTTTGAAACTGTCTAATTTTTTTAGGAAATAGTACTACAATTGGTACATTCTTGAGTGTTTTTATCATGGCGTTGTGATAACACTATCCAGTATTCGCCTAGTCATTTACCGCCGGCCTGAAGGCCGGTGGTATATTGGAGGCGTCAGAATCTGATGACCATTGCAGGAGCAGTTCATGGTCTCTTTTATCCCTTTTAATTGTATCCTCCTTTTTTTATTTACAAATGTTGTTAAAACTCTTTGTACCATAGTTGAGGAGGCTATGTACGTATATATGACATACTTGAGTTTTAGTCATACAGTGCTTAAAACGAGAACACCTTTACACAATAATATAATTAAATCCTCTTTGAAACTGTCATTCAAGAATCAACCATTCTGTATGTGGAATAAAACTGCAACGTGAATTTTAAGTATTTAAATGTTTAAACCGTGACTACATCAAATGGTATGACGCTGTGTCAACTAATTTGGCTGACAAGTACAAATCATTGACAGAAAACAAAGAATAAATTGAGATAAATTATTCTGTGCATTTTAATAATTGTTAACAAAGGACAAGTTTGCTGTATTCATATAAAAAGTACAAGATAAGTACATTCTGACTAACTACTTAATCACTGTTCCTCAAATATTCCAGATATCAATAACATTGATCAGCAAATACATAATGCTTTTTGGCCTAGAAAACAAATACAACTACAGATGACAGCTTGCCTCTAATACAATTCCGGATCAAATCGTATACTAAATCTGATCATCTGAATTATGTATGACTTAATCTTGTGCGATTTTACTTAACCAAATGAAGCAAAGTATTTGGTCAAGTAATGTCAGGAACGGAATAATAAAAGAGGGATTAAAGTAATTGATGAGATAAATTGTCAAAACATTGAGGTCAGACTAAATATTTATTACTAGTATAAGAATTCAATGTTTTCTTTTGTTCTGTTGTATGATAACACACAGAAGGGCGTGATTTGCTGGGGGTATGAAGTCGATGCGTTTGAAGTCTTGCACACTACCCAATATACCATGTGTGCAGCTAAAACATCGGAATTAAACAATTTTAAAAAGGATAATACTCCATGGTTTAATTTTCATAACTTTGTTTTCTAAGCCTACACAAATTAATCGACATAAAACCTTGTTTTGGTTGATTAATAAAAAAACTAAAAAAACCTATGCCTATCAATCTACCGAATCAAGAGCATCTCTAGAAATTGGATTATATGATTTGCATAACACTCTTATCAAATTACGCAATGAAATTAGAGATTATTTGTCTCTCGTATTATTTTACTGATATTCAGACGTAATACGAATACAAAAATACATGTTTGGCCTAAATATAATGGTACATCTAATAATCTGCTAAAGAAATAATACATGTACATGAATAATTTAAATAAGATCGGTCATTTTTTCTTGGATTCTGAGTTGACGAGTTACATACCTTTACTATATATATATATATGTGCGTGTATAAACATTTCTTTTGGGGGGGGGGGCTTTTTTGTGACGACAGCCTGTGTTATCATGTACATGGCATAAATATATTAATCTTAATTTCTCAATAGCTCAGTCGATTAAACCGACATCAAATTCAAATGTTGATTACCTAACAAACTTACAATATAATTGAAATAATATACGAACGCTGTCAAACAAATGTATCGGATATCAGTATTCAAAGATCAATGGCAATTACTCCTAACATTGACCTGGCAATTTAATAACATGTCATCTCTTACATTGGCTAAATTGACACAAATGACCTAGATTATACTTATATGGTAATAAGATCGTGAAAACATTAAAGTAAGGTTGTGTAATTCATCAACGAATGTACTGCCAACCCGTTTCATTGTGTTGTCCCAGATCTTTCATTAGATGGACAAGAATTGTGTCAGTTTGTATCATGTTTTGTGGAGATTCACTGTACGGAAGTAATTTGTATAAAACCATTTCTCTTATCCTGTTTACTCGCTTTTGAAATGGTTTATCTCTATTTGCTCATTGATGTTTCTTACATGAATTCACTGATCAAACAAGTTGCTAAGTATATTGGTAATTATAATCACCATCTAAACTTAAGACATAAACTTTTTAATCAGCATTGATCCATTCAATATTATACTTGTGTGTGGTTACTATATATTGATAAGTTATCGTTTGTTTTGAATTTTATTTATGAAATGTATATGAGGAGCGTCAACACTATTCGTGTCGTAAAATGTCTGCTCATAATATAAGCGGTATTTAATTCACAATTGGTATCATTTTCTGTTTTTTTTTGTGTCATAAAGTTGCTTAATCAAGTTGTCAGAATTTTCACACACTTGTTTTTATGCTGAATAAATGTTGAGCAAAGTGTGTTTTGTCGTGCATGTCTTTATTCTGTTCCAAATCAAATATATCCTTTAAGAATACAATATGTGCTCAAGTAATTTAAATATAGATTTAAATAAATATAAATTACTAAAATAGAAATTATTGTGAATATGTTTTGCAATAAAAACTGAATGATTGAAACACGCAAATGTATTTGCACAGACACCTTTACAACATGCACATGCGTTGAAAGGACCGTTTATTATGTTTAGTATTTTTGTACATTATTAAAACTAACATCTCCGTCTGTACTGATACAATTTAAATCACAAACGAACAATAACAGTTTAACAATTACACGAAAAAACGTCAATTATGTATCATAATTTTTGACAAATATTTTAACTCGACATTAAGTCATAAATTTTTAATTCTTTATTAGAACTCTAACCTGAAGAAGAATTACTAGGATTCTGACAAGCACTCATTCAATCCAAGATAGAACATAATAAAAATGCATTAGGTGTCATTGTCTTCAGTTATCCTTATCTCTAGATTTTTTTAGACGCAGTTGTCTTTAGAGTGTATTATTCTTTGAGATCTTATTTCCCATATGCTTTAGACTTTGTCAGTTTTAATACCATGTGTGAAATAAAGTTTTTATTGTTTAAATGACTAAGAACAACAATTATTTTGGTCTAGATGGTGTCATCGAGATAGTATAATCGTCGTCATAAATATTGTATGAGAGATTTACTCTTACAAAAGGTTACAATTGGCTGTTTATTGAGTACTTCTTTTCTGAGATATTTGGATAATCATGTATTTAAATAAAGTAAAAAAGGAGCGGTTCAAACTTTTAATTTTGATGGATGTGTTTGTGCGTCCTTTAAGACTTTGGAACAATAGTATGATCACATTCTTGGTTAACACATCTTGAACGCACCTTTCAACTCGACAATGGTGCATGCAAAAACGTAAAAGCATATGACATAATAGAAAATAGTACTAGTATATCTCCTTGGAAATAACCAAGCGTTAAGTTACTCAGACGTCTATCACACTTTCCATCTCTCTCATGCATGCTAATAACTGAATCGCTTGAGGTTATAATTCATATACAAGATGCTAAGCACATCAACGTTTACCAATTATTACAAGTAAATTGATTTTGCTATCCGAATACGACGACAATCAGCTTCTCAAAAGATGGTTCAAATAATTTAATTAACCTAGCATGGAATGAATTGGTTGCAAGTGTATACATGATATATGTCCTAAGTTGGATTATTGGCTCTTGTTAAATGGTCCCTGTAATTGGAAGATGGATAATAAGAGTTTTATATATGTATATGGTTTTACATATACAAAACATAGAAATTAAACAATTCCTAGTGAACACAATTTTGTGTTATTCTAATGTTGGCGTTTTCACATATTCGTTAAATGACAGTATTTAAGTAAGGGTAATTATTCCCATAAATCCAGACAAAAGGTTTTTGCATGCATTTAAATTTTGATATTTTAGAGCATAAATGAATCAACGATGTTAATGGCCTTTGAAACTATTGGTTTATTAAGGTGACATTTACCCTCGGAGATTCTTTTACATGCTTGTTCCACTTAGTATAACATACTTGTACTTATAAAGACTCTCCTTAAATTCAAATTGTATTTTGATTCTAGTTCAATCTCAATAACCAACTCAAGAAGTAATTAGTAGTATGCTCGAAGGCAGTGTTTGATAAAAACCTAGCAGTCATCTATATTTATTCAAGAAATATAACTAGCTTCGCACCTCTGAAATCAAATCATTTTATACATTAATAGAGTAAATGTTCCGTTTAAAAGTCATGTTGTATAACAACTTGCAGCATTATTTTTGTCTCAATGTCAATTTATCTGATTCACTAGCTGTTAAATATTCACGGTTAAAAAGTGGTGTATGAAAGAGCAGTCAAAGCAGTTCATGCGGAACAAATACTTTGCGCACTAACCTAACAAAATATACGCATGGAATTTGAATGTAAATTATTTTATTAATTCAGGGAGGAATACTTATGTACAGTTATGCTAATATAATTGGCAATGCCAGTATCTACACAGTCTTTTTTAGTGATATTTTGTTTTGTTAAGGACAATAAACATTTTCCAAAAAATCCGGATAACAATACATGTTGGTCTGAAAGTTTAAGAGTGCGTCATAAAAATTGTTTTTAGTTGCATATGTTACATAATCTCCTGTAATTTGTCAACTGCAAAACATGTTTCACAATGTTTCCATTCTAACAAATGGCAACGATTCAATAAACCATGATCCTCGATGCTTTTTTAATTGACATATTGATGTTTTATAGACAGTTTTCCATCAAAATTAAATTGAACTTTTACGACAAGTACTTTGTCATCATTCTAAACTCAAATCAGTGTCAGTAAAAATGACATAAAGATGGACTGCATGTCGAATAATGTCAGATGTTGTGAAAACGAGAGAGAAAAATGGACTAAAATGCTACCACAAAGATGTTAATTATACACCTCCAATGAAAATAACCAATTAAAAACCGATCATATGTAACATTGATTGAACGCAGACATTAAAGTCGCAGACAATTGAAACAGTGCCACGTTTCACTAAAATATGAGTTTGACACAGAACATAAATTAACTGAACCCGAATATAATATTTTGTACAAATTTGAAAGGATAAAAGTTATTCTCATACTGTACCAAATTGAATTTCGTACATTAAGGCCCAAGTCATCTTAACAAAACTAATTAGATCATAATTCCCAAATATTAGGTTATGTATGACTTTATAAATTGAATTTTCATCAAGTTATACATATACTATACTGTGGTAGTGGTATAGGGTCATGTTAACTATAGAATTTCTGTATTTAGGTCCACTTAGATTTAGTTTGCATAACTTAACCCCCGATTAAGTACCACAATTATGGCAAATGTACTAAATGTACTATTACACAGGTGTGATATAATCATGTAGAAACTGTCATTACAAAAATACATTTACTATGCGTGTGTGTTTCTTTTTACGGGTAGAACTTACCTACGTTTTTGTTTAACTTAAAAATAAGAACACTGTCACTGTTAAGAAGTTTTTTTCTGGATTGTATAGTCTTCCTGAAAGTAATGACGTTCTTCTGTAGTTCACAACTAGTAAAATCAGACTCAATTTCTGTTATGAAAGCATTGTCTCCTTTTTTATGATTTGTTTTATTTCTAAAAATAATGTTATACATATAGAATATTGTCAAGGCGCAAAGTTAAACCAGACACATTTGATCATAAGTTATTTTTTTACAGTTGTATAGGCTTTCCAAACAGTTAGAATATATCATAAGTTTATTGTGTTTACCCGGTAAACACACAATTAAAATCAAGAGAATGTGCTTCTAAAACAGATTTTTGATAGTCTTATAATGCATTACTTTGTTATACTTTATGACATTTCTTTTGATTATAGTCAAAAATGAGATTGGTTTATTACTTAGTTTACGAGTGTTACTATCTCTGGAGCAATGTCTGTCAAAATATTAAACACGTTTAAACAGTAAATTTCAGCTATAAGGACTACCAAAAGCGATGATAAAATTAGAAAACTGGTCTTGATATAGGGTATCAAATAAAGCATTTGGGAATTTCAAAACGACTGAACGTGCATTATTTTGCAATAGAAACGGTGTTTTGTTATTGCAGACCTTTACTATACTGGACTGGTTATATATTCTGGAACGTTTTTGTCTGAATTGTGAGCACTCATCAGGCTAAATCAAAATTTATTGCTAGACCATATATATTTTTGCCATGTACACCAAACTGAATAATGATTACCTCTTTACTTACATGTCTTAATTCCACTGATGATAATCTTATCTGTCGGGAACATTATGCTGATTTCAAACATGTTTTAATAATTTCGATAGCATTGACTTAAAATGGATAATTTATGATTTTGAGATACGAGCATTGGTCTTTGGTTCCATTAAACATTGGTTAACAAAATAGCTGATGTTATTTGTTAAATGCAAGAAATCATTCAAATAAATTCACGGATAGCTGAGGTTATCCAGAGTTATTAATTATTATATTATAGTTATTATATTTGCCTGTCTGTATTTTAAACAAACACTCAATTTACAAAATATATTAAACATTAAACTTTACCAGATAATCGCGTTTTACAAACATATCATATGTTGAAATATACCTGTCATGTATTGCTGTTGAAATTTCTAAAGTGACTATATTAACACATAAATCACCAATCAGCAGTTTAATCATTCGATATGTTGCTTCAGCTACAAATGTATTTGTTATTTTAATGTTAAGATGTTGTTTTGCTTGTGTTATATGATATCCCTTCAATTTAAATAATTTGTATTTGTTAGGATTTATTATTGTAACCTTGGAAATGTGAATTTATCGACTAACTAGTCTCTGAGCAGGAGAACTAATTTGAATTGATAGGTTATCAAACGACTTTACTTCATTTGAATTACATAGGTTTCATATCCTTGTACAATTCGTCGACTAATTATGTGATCTCCTGTAATTAGTCTTGGTTGATGTTTTATAAGGTTTGACAGTCGTGTTTTTTTTTGTTTAACGCCGTAGCAACACATTATATAGGTCATATAACGGCGATCAGGTAACCTACTCACTGTTCCTGGAAAGACTAAATCTCTGGATTTAGCTTTTAACCAACTACTTGGCACATATTTTCGTCAGTAACTGTCAACTGCCCTACATAATAAGGATTATTGGTAGGAGGGAGAATGGCCGTAGAAATAAGTTCATGATCAAGATCCCCGAACGTTTGCCCCGCCCAATCAGTAGACTTGCGCGCTACCAGCTGAACTAGCCGGGCGTCCGACTGTCGTGTAAGTAGTGCACACATATATCTTTAAATGAGTTAGTAAATAAAATTAATATATAGTTCAACATACGTGTTCGTTGTCTGTTTGGTTAAGATACTATAAAGTAATATATTTGCATAAAAACGTATGGTGAATTTATTCATTTGTTTTGATACTCTAGCTGTCAAAATTAACAAATCCACAACCTTTCTCTCCAGCTACTAACGTGTCAAAATATATTTGTGACTAGTAAACCTAACGCATAGAGACAACTACCCCAAAAAGACATAGTGATATAACTAGATACGTGTTTGTTTGATTATGTCAAGGCAAATAAGAACAATGTACTTTTACGCCAGAAATAATTGGAGCTTATGAATTATGCATGAAAAAATAGTGCAAGCTATATATTCATGAAGAAATCATGCAAGCTACTTTTCTGACAAAGTAAGATAAACAAATTGATGCAATATATCAGAGAAGGATATTGATAAATTTGATCACTAGTGAATAAATTAATTATTGCATTTCATACCACCATTTGTATGTACTTAAAGTAGAACTCAACACGCTGTCAAACATGCCTATGTTTTTTGCTAATTCAATAAAAATGACAATTCTAAGATATATGACGCATGCATTTTGGTCAGGAAACGTTTGGTAACGACACATGGGGCCGTTAAAAGTCGTTCTTTTAGCGTTGCTAAGTGTGTTACCTGCCCTTGATTTTGGAGTTAACTCCCTTTGCACGTACAACCCGTGCATTCCCATAATGCACATCGGTAACTCGTCTCGGCCACATTGTAGTTCGTCCTTATTATGCACGAAAACCACGCTTGCATGAAATGCATTTTATTAGCTACTGTATCCGCGGATTTTATCAAAATAAAATTTGAATACCTTTTTTTTCTTTTTAATGACCGCAAATTTTACCTTGAAAAGAAAAATTTTGCTAAACGCCAAGGGAAATAATCAATATTACTCCTCGTGAAGTTATAGTGGTGTCTGTCCTGCATGACCTAATTTACGTTTTCCAAAAATAACTTCTACAATGATGACGACATTTTGCTTTCGTTTGTAAACATCACTTTCTGGTGAAGAAATTCAGTCATTCATGGTTAGTATAGTAATTCTTTGTCATTTTTATAGTAAGATAAAGCTTATCAAACGAATGGAAACGCCATTATTTGACAGAAAACGTGCTTTATTTTCGCTGACATAAACTAGCTTGCATTTCGTCATGTCGGCGTCTGTTCCCAGACCCGGTATTCATTTGGAATGTAGAATAGGAAATTTCGGAAAATTGAAGCCTTGTGAATGATACTTGTTTCTGAGGAATAACTAGCTTAACATACACATTGGGTCATACTATGCTTTAGTACTTGATATTGTATTTTATTGTGATAACACTGAACCATCACCTTTGGAAAATCAACGGGGTGTCCCGCTACTAAATTAAGAGAAACATTTCAAGGGCGGATCCTTCAGGTAGACAAACATCCGTGTTCCCCCTCCTGTTTATTTTATTTTCAAAAACATTGAAATGAAAGTAAATGTGATACTTTCGCTTTCCAACTACCAGAATAAAGCAGTTATAAGATTATTTTACAGGATTTTTAGTTATTTTCTCTTTTTTTTTCAGAATTCCTGACAGAAACTAATGCAATTTGTGTACCATAATGCAATGCCAAGTATGACAAAAAATCTGCTTCAGCTCAATCAGGTAAATCTATGTTTTTGATGGTTAAAAACTAAATTTTAGACTTCTTCAAAACACTTCTCTGTCATACATTGAAAGCCCACTTTACTTACCAAGTATCATTTTTTGTATTTTAAAATGTAATTGGTGCACAATAAGTTGAATATTGACCAGATCTACTTGCAGGGAAATCATATTGTAATTATTTTTTACATATGTCAAGGAACTTATGACTGGAAAGCAACCTCAGCTTTCAGAATCAAAAGTCAGTAGATTTATACCTCCCCGTATTTGTAGAAGGCTTTCTATGTTAAGTGCATTGAATACATGTCAAGGATGAGTAATAAATGTAACTTGAATAACTTGGAATTACAATGTAGTTCCAAGGGCTCATATTTTCAAACATTTCACTAATTTTAGGCAATCTTAAGTTGTATTTGTTGACTTAATTATTACAAATGCATATATGCATATTATTAAAAGAAATCACAAGTACAAAACAAAACAAAAAGCTTCATATTAGTATTTTATTATCAAAATAAAAAAATTACACATGTAGGATTATAATAAACATGGTTTTGCTTGGATAGTTGGAAGAATAATCTGTTCTAAGTTGAATGAAAGTTAATAAAAATACAAAAAAGACTCCAGCAGAACTTCTGATCTTTTAAATCTTTTATATGAATGCTGTGCCTTCTTTATATAATTTTCTTACTGTAACACAAAGTATCTGATATTTGTTGAATATGCATATCCTGAAATGACATGAAATATAAATTATTCTTAATATGATATGATATTACATAGTGAAAATAAAGTTTATGTTCATTTTCTATTTTCAGGCATACTATTTTCAAACAAGTTAAATGAGCTGATAGAGTAAAAAATAACATTTGGGACAAACAGTTCTCTACAAATCAAGTAACAACTTTTTGGTGACAAAAACAATGATATACATGTAATATAAACTGATTCTGGAATGTTAGTCAACTTCAAGTGATGATAAAATATTATATCTGTGTGAATTATTTCAATTATAATTTGTATGAAGTATTGTAAGAATTTGTGAAACCAAATACATTTTTCAAAACTTATTTGTGTTTTTCATATTTAAAGTTAATAAATGATGTTAAAATTCATTTTGTCTTGTGATTTAGAGGGTCCATTAGATAGTCATTTCTTTTATCATTGAAGAGATATCAAAGTTCCTCATTATATTTAGAAAAAAGCACATATATGTGCCTCACAACTTGATTGAAAGCAAACAAGATAAACATGTTCAGACTACAAAAAATTCAGTATGTATCTGGACCAATGGTAAATCAATCTTAATGCTGAAATTACCTGTTAGATAGATGCAACACTGCTCTTAACTTTTTTTCAACAAAAATAACTCATGCATTTAAATGTGAGTTTCATGGTGAAGATAAAATTGAAAGTGTTTATTGATAACTGACAATACTACCTGATTTATATTTTCAATCAAGAGCAAGATGTAAACACATTATGTATATTTTTCTACCCTCTTGAATAATTTTGTCAATTTTTTAGAGCAGTGTTGCATAGATCAGACAATAATACTTACATGAATGAAAAATGCAGCTGAATATAAACCCCACAAACTGTTACACGAGATGAGCTATATCTTGCTGCCAGGATTATGCATGCTATTGACATCTTACTCCTACAAAAGTAACAATGATATTTAATTATTTATTTAGTGGATTTAACGCCGTATCAACACAATTTAGGTCATTTCACGGCGTCCAGCGCACCTAACCTAGCTTTCCTGGACAATTGTCTATAACCAGTACTCACCTACCCTTCCATAAGGCCGGAAACTTCTCCATATTATCTAACTAATGGAGGAAAATCGACATTATTGTCAAATTTTCATGGAAGGGTATAACTTCCCCGGGTGGGATTCGAACCCGCACCCCCTCGGGCACGAGTATCCAAATCCTGACGCGCTACCAACTGCGCTATCGACCAGTAACGATGAACAAAATTAACAAATTATTCAATCAATCTTACAACCATATTAACTTTATGAAATATTATCATTGAACCTGAATGGAATTGAAGATGTCACTTTCAAAGAGAATGCACAAATAATGACGTTAAAAAATATGTGCAAGTTTGGTTCATGAAAGTCCCACCCCCTTGTTGTTACTTAATGAGAGACAGAGCTATATCCAGGCCTAACCGTGATTCGCGGTGTTAAGCGTTAAAACAATAAAATGTCACTTAAAACATTTAATGTCGTTGTTAACCTGCTTTATTGACACTATCATTTTATTTTGCACCAATATCAATCAATAATCCTGTCCGAAGTGCAAAAAAACGATTGAAACACATAAAAACAAACTACAACTGTATAACGGCAGCCATCTTGAAAAAGGTACTTTAGATTCGCGAGCTGTGACGTCACTGAAATAAGGCCAATGAAAATTATTTTTTTGTGTCTCGTATCCCAGATTTTACGAAAAACATTGCAGACAAACGTTCTGGTTAAGTATTTTTTATGTTTTCGGTAAATAAATTGTTAATATCAAAGTCAACATATTTTGGAATAAGAAAAAGTGTGTAATTGTGTAATCTCAAACGAATTTTGCAAAAAAAAAACTATCTAAAACGCATTCTGTTTAAGTTAATAGATCGATACGGTAGCGTATACCAAGTAGTAAACGTGACGTCTGGTTATAGCCTCGATTTCGAAATTTTGCGAGAGTATGAACATAAACAAAAAATGGCCGCGAATCAAGGTTGGTCGCGAACTTAGGTACGTCGACGATATACATCAGTGACAGTTAATGTTTACTATTTTGTACTGTAATTACAACCAAACATATCTAGATCAGATGATCTTGACTTCAAATAAACTTATTATTGTTAAAATAAAGTATGTTTCATAATAAAATCATAACAGACAGTACCCCTCTAGGCTCCACCCCATCAGTATGAACGTGATTCATACGGATCAATCGAGGTATCAATCATGTGAAACATCAATATTATGGTCAAATTTTGTAACTACTTTTTACTTATATTGCTGCGAATCACAAATAAAACAGACTGCACTACAGAAGGTTCACTTCTAGGTCTGACCAACCGTGACAAGATGGGCGAAATTATTTGGGACGAATCCAACGTGGTTTGGTGAATAAACAAAATACTCATTTACTCACTAGATCTATAGTAAAACTACATGAAATCGTTACTTACAGTGTTCAAAAATACTGACACATCCGTAACTTTACTTCTTTACAACCAATCATCTGGTTCTTGAAGTTGAACAACATTGCAAGATTTACAATTCGTCTATCGTTGAATCTGACTAAGCCCAATCTAGTCTCCAGAGTTTATCAGCGATCATTAATGTTTTTTATATTTAGCAGGTCAAACACAACTAAAACCCGGAGTCAACTCAACTATGAAATGAAACTACTAAAGGGTCCCAATTCGATAAAAAATTAACTTGGAAGAGACGTTTAAAAATCAAACAATGCCGCCATGTTTACTCACTTCAGATTCGGGCAAGAGTTTTCTCCCTTGCTTCGTTAGCAACGGACGCCGTATTCAGGGGAGATCAGTCATGTCGACCCTTTGAAAATGGGGGTTTTGATAAAGAAATTAGGTACCAGACCCCTTTTGGAAGTGTCAACTTTAAAGGTCCATGATCTAATTACATATTATTCTTTCAAATAAGTAAAAGAAACACATACCTTTAGACCCCCTGTTGAGTTCTACTTTAACCAGTGACTGTATTTATATTTCGGTTGTATTATAATGCAACAGATTCAACTAATATAATTATGCGTTTAAAGATTATGCAACACACAATGCCGTTTTAAATTTGCTTCAGTCAATTTTCATCGACATTCATAGAACTACAATATGAATCGTTTATAATGAGAGGTTTATTTGTCCCAAACATACAAACGTTAAACTGGACGCAACATGTAAATCATGGTTTATGTAATAACGGACCAGTAAGACTCATTTTGTTCGAAGAATACAACGTAACTTCGAATAATAATCAAAGCGCTAAAGGCACTGAATTTGTTCGGGTTTATAAGGTAAAATGATATTTCCGGCTCCAACTACGTTTGCACACAAAGGACAGTTCAGTGATAGGTAGAACATCATTGCTACGGTTCAAAACACTTCAAACAATCGACCTATAAACACAGCAGGTAAACACATTTGATTTGTGTTCAATCACAACAAGTTAAGGGGTCATTCTTAGAACAATGCAATAATAAACTCTTTTAAGTTATCATTTATGCACATTTATTCTACTGCATCTGTATGTAAAATAAATGAAATCCACTATTCAGATATCATTCAAATTCTCAACTACATTCTTTAAACTTTTCCTATAGAACCATTCTATTACATAAGCTGATGTAACATCTTTACTGATAACTGGCACTAACGACAGGTTGTTACTGAATAGTTGATACCATTCTATTACATAATACGACGTAAAGATCTCTACTGAGACGCTTAACTCACAAGCTATTATACATACCCTTCAGTATGACCGATTAACAAGTGTATTTCAGGAATTATTGCGCCTGTCATAGCAGACGATCATTTTGAATTACTCTATACTTATATACACTTATATACTGAGGGACTACTTCTGGATTCGGCACATTTTCGAAATCGGCAAGGGTCTGAAATACGGTACATATATTTGTTCAGGACTGACGTTCCGAACAAATAAAAACGTATAGTTAACGACCACATGCACATCGTTGCAATATACATTTTAGATTTTTACTTAATTGGCAATAATTGACAATGCTTATTGGTTTATCCTCCGTGAATTGCCTTTCGTAATCTTTTATGATGAATGGTGGGCTAAATAATGAGAACAATAATGGGTAATTCAAATTTCCAATTCCGACCATACGCAATAAAGGCGCATTTCTATTATTCATTTATATAGTTATTCTAAAAACCATATTTCTCTAACAAGTGATTTATATTCATAAAACATTTACAATGTAGTATTTGTTGAATAAAATAAGACAAAATTGAGACAAATTTGATAAAAAGCTACTAATAAAAAAATAACGGCACACTTTACTCATGTCTACTTGTTCTATTCGGTCTTGCTTCCTTATCGGCGCATTTACTTAAAACGCCTTAATATAAAACGTTTTCATTCAGACATTCGTCAAATTAGAAGTATTCAGAAATTACACATTGCTGTTAACATGTACGATTTTGCAGAAAGAAGTACGTATTTGTTATTTGTTTATAAGACAATAGAGAGACTATGTACTTAAATGGAATAGCATGCAAATATTCTATTTTTGTTTTGTAATCATTATGAATTTGTTTTGAAAGTATTACATTTGAATAGTGTAATTGAGTGGTATAAAGCAATCGCAATGATAAAAACTTGTACTAGAAAGTTGTACTCTATTACTACTATCAATTGCATTTTCACTTTTATCCAAGCTTCTAGTCAACTGTTCTCTCGCCTGTTCTTGATTTAGAATATATAACATTTTATCAAACTCCGTGGTGAACTTTTTTGTATAGGCGTTGTTTACATGATGTATGAGAGCAAATGCATTTGAATACAATACATGACGAAGTTAATGCAAATTTATTTAGATTTTCTTGTAATCAAAACTCCCAATGAACTTGAACGTGAAAGTGTGCTAAAAGATGCTAACACGGAATGGGTTGTTTTCAGTCGCGTATACTTTGGTGATTCTGATGATAAATCATGCATTCCAATATATTTGTTTAATCTATATGATATTTGAAGCCATCTACTCGTCTATATATTTCGTTAAACAAACTGTATTAGACATTCAATCGAACACAGACTCATAAGACGTGGAAGGAGAACATAAAACATGAGAATATCAACTGCAAATGAAAATGAAATGTAATGTCCAGACAGTCATGTCAAAGATAATTTTGAATTATATGTATGCATCTTCTCGAAAATTATATATTTCTGTATACTGTAGAAAACAACGGTTTGAATAATTCTCTCTGGATTCATTCCTTAAATCTTCCACGGCGGAACAACTTGTCTGTTAAATTTGTAATCGTATTACTACATAGAGCATACATATCAATCGAATATGATAGTTTGATATTAACTGCAATTATGATACTGGCTGATTGATTGAAAAATAAAAAAAACTTTATGTGTCAATCATAAATTTGTCAGAGGATACAAACTCCACTAAACTCCACTTAACAAACTATCTGTTAGAATTGACAATTGTAGCATATCGACGACTCTTTTAATATGATATTGATTTATTGGCAGCATTTTCCAAGTTTGACATGATTTCTATGGTATATTTTTAATAGTGATTCCAACAGAAACCTATATCAACAATACATTTCAAATCAGGATTTTTTACTTAATCAAAAAATGAATACACTTCACATATATAGATGAAACTACTTAATATTATTTAAATACTAATTTTGACATAGCTGTCTGGATTTCTATATCATTTACAACTACTATACTTGTTTTATTTGTTATCCAAGTTGTTATGAGTATGTTATAGATTTATTGTCTAGTACAATTTGTTTAGAGGAAAAAATCGACGATAAGATGTCTTTTTACGTCATATAATCTACAGACCTGTGTTGATATATATGTTTTGTTATGAATGATTTCGAATTTACTTACTGAGATTGGCATTGGATAAATTGACCTCAGCAACTTCGTATTCATCAGGGATATTTATCGTTCTAAATGATACTTGAACAACATATTTTACGAAAACATAAACATGTAATATGGTTAAGAAGCTACTTACATTTTAGATCACGAATCATAATTAAATTGTCTATTATGAAGAATAGTGTATGTAGTGATACTCTTGAATAACCATTGTGTAGTCGACGTAAAATACGAAAAGGTGCAAGTCAACAACGACTTCAAAACAAAATGCCAAATTGTAAGGACTTCTTTGATCAATTATTGCCTATAATTGTAAAGGTCACATGGCATTGTTTATGATGTTTGGTATAACAAGTGTCATTATTCAAGTTCATGAGACTGATTTGAGACGATATTGTCTTACAGATGTTATTTATGTCTATTGTATTGTGTAAGTAATGACCAAGTCGAGTCTGTTATTCATGAGTGTACTAAGAATCTTACTATTTGTATCATGGCATAGGGTTAAGGTCATCGTGTATTTCATTTCAATAAACAGATTGCAGATGTCTCTGTGCATTCATGATATTTTGTTCTGTTCTGTTCCAAAATAAACCTGTACATTCAGAATTCAGGATTTTATTTACAAATCGGCAAATATTTTCCTTTGGTTCACAAAACAGAGCGAACATGACATACATACAAATATATACATATAAACAAATACAGTACACAAACAATACGAGACAAAACAATATGATACGGTACATAACTAGTTACAGAGTAAGTTATTTCTAGGTAAAAAGACTCTTTTAAAGATGAAGCGAGATAATACTGTATTTTTTATCTCTTGATGTTAATATATATATAGTAGCATTTATTTTAAGAAGTTCAGGGGACATTATCGTGTGTTTTTTTCTAATATCAGAATATGTTGGAAAACATATAAGGAAGTGAAATTCAGTTTCGATTTGCTAAGAAGAACATAATTTACATAATCTATTTTCGTGTGCAATATTGTTCGATCTACCTGTTTCAATGTATAAGTTTTATGAAGAATGTATAAAAGCTGTAATTTGTTTTCTTAATTTATCGTTATCAATAATATTAATATAGTCGGAACAGGACAAATGTACACTGTACATTCTATTTAAATGCTTAATAAGAGGCACAATATCAGTATAATAGTAAAATGAAATATAATAAAATGTAAATATGTAACGTTTACTGGCATTTTTTTTTTTTCGTTACTTCTTGTATTTAAGTTTAGCAATATGTTAGATTTATTTCAAACTCTGTTTGTGTCGTATGATATTGAAAAAAGGAGCTTTAGCATTATGTAATGATTTATTTAAGATAACTTGTAACGATAACAAAGTGAAAGTAAATGATGACTTATTTATATCACGCTGGGTGGCATTGTCTGTTAGCAATAACTTGATGTAATAAACATTATAACAATATTAAACACTTCATTAAATTCAATGTCTGATTTCTTAAGTATTTGGATCAAAGTTGGTTCAAACATAGTCTGCACTAAAGTTTAGGCGTCTGCTTAATCATAAAACTTATAATTATTCATATAATTGTCCGTCTTTTCATGAGTTACTTTTTATTTGGATATGTTTCATGATTATCAGATACAGATTCATCTGGTGCATTAACATCTAGAACATAAATTATAGTTGTTTTTATTTTCAAACAAACAAAATTAGAATTAGTAAGGAATTATTGATTCGTTGTTTCTAAATGTTTACAACTTTTTTACAGTTTATAACTTAAATGTCAAATTATATTTAAACTCAATTTTGTAAAGAGGCAGTTAATCAGTGTTGTGATAATGACGATTCGCCTCGCAATATAAGAATTCATCACAATGGCAAACATTAACAAAAAACTATAAAATACAAAAAACCTAGACTAATACATATACTGAGCACAATATAATATAGTGAAACAATAATTTATCTTAATACATTACTCTTGATTAAGTTTTATAAAATTCCCTTACGTTGTTAAATTATCCGAACGACCGTGCGAATGCTTACAATTAATTCATATTACATTCATCTCTAATGTGACGCGACAGATGATTTAATTTTGAAATAATTTTTCCAGATACCTCTGTTTCATAACATTTCTTTTGCATTGAAATAAAATAAAAGTTATAACTGAAAAAGACATTTACGTGAAGAAACCCTTTTATAAGAAATTAAATTGAATTAATGTATCTTTAGTTTTCCAAAAAAATGTGATTACTAATCAAATATGAGAAACATGAGCGTTATATGCAAGTAAATCAGTTTATGAGTCTGGTAATTATCAGTAAGTTAAAAATATTTTATAAATTTAAGCACTGTTCAAATCAATATCTCGGCCTTTCCCTCTTTAAAGTGCTCCCTAGACGTCTATGGAGACACTAAAATACAGATTGAAATTTTAATAAAGTACAACTAAAATTCGCAGACACCACAAAATCCTATTCCAATATTTAATTTCTCACATCAACAATCCTCTCTTTTCTAGTGTAAACACCATTTGAGTTAACTCTAAGTGAAACGTAGCACTGTTTCAAGCTAAGTCAAAATTAATATTTAATGCAGTCGACAAATACGTACAACTTACACCGTTCAAGACTTAGCGTATACTAAACCTATTCAAGAGTGTCTACCAAGTAAAGCGTAAAAAGTAATACACTATGTGTTGCGTCTGTGCAAACAAGTACCGCATTGATGTTTAGAAGATTACAAAATCTGAGAAAAAAGACAAAAGAAAGAAACTTCAAAAACAGTTTGTATTACATTCCTAAATTTAAATAGCCAAACATACAACTGGGCTAATCCTGGTTATTTGATTGTACTATATCTCTTAAAGCTGTTGAAAATAGTCACGAACAGCCGGCACCATTTATACCCTTTTCGACCACACTATGACTATTATTCTATACAAATTAATGTAAAAATTGACATCTTTGACAAAGACTTTGACAACGTTACACTCAATGATGTTAACGTAATCAATCAACGTACACGAATCCCGCCACTTATATTATTATGTTTTATAGTGGTTCATAACATTGACATAGTTTATGTCAATATGTATCATGTTATGCTGACCAAAGGGTTTAATGTATTATATGTAATTATATGTATATGTAATTTTATAGAAGTACATTGTAAGTTAGTTAATAAATCCATTGACCGTTTTAGGTACTTCAGTGAAGCAATAACCATATCAAATTAGCATTTAATAGTTGGGTACAAATATTCATTGAGTATACAGTAACTATTAACATCACAACATTATCATCGGATTCAAAAAAATACTAGTTGGTATAGAGAAGTGGCATTAGGTTAATCTAAATCTAGGCAATAACCCTTCCTAGATCTGAACCTCTCAAAACCTTCGTTTGCAAGTGTATCTAACTTCTTGGTGACGTATTATTCTATTGCAATATAACTTAAAGTTCTGAATATAGTATGATATAAGTTTCTTTATGTGATATTCTTATATCAATATAGAAGTAAATACTTAACAAATGAAATAAACAGATTGGTTACAAGTTCAATATCATTCAATATTTTGTTACAGTAAAATATTACAATATTGCGTGCTAGGTATCTTTAATAAAAATAGTTATATAAATATAGAATAGATAAGTACTACAATAACGTGTTAGGTAATAGACAATCGGTTTTTTTCTTATACAGAACGAATATTAAATAACAAATACATCCATTTAGCATAGCTGTCATTAGGATTTGTAAGAAATTTTAATGAAATTGGTACGGTTTATTGTGGATCTGTACGTAGAAAAAATGTAATATATATATTTAAACAGAATTCGTTTAAAGTATATCATATTAAATTCACACATAACATAGTTATATTTTTGAATATTCCAACTAGATACTATCAAATATTTTAATATAAATTATATTAATTCTGTAATGGTATCGCTTATTGACGCAAAAGGCCTAACAATTAAATTGTGAAATATATTTGTTACAGTCAATCGGTATGTTTCATTTAAAATGTCACGACAAGTATATGACGTTTTTATTTAAAACAAACACATAAATATATAAATACTTTCACACGCATTATACCGCAAATATGTGTTTAAAAAGATCACAATAATAGGTTTATAATTGAGATGACACTTGATAGACCTATTTTTATCTTCATTTCCTACTCGTCTCATTTAATGTGATTACTGATTGCCTAATGGCTGCAGGTCACATACAAAAATATAAATAACGCCTACCTAGGAATCAAGGCCAGAAATAAAAATACACTACTATTAACTGAGAATTGATCAAGTCTACTGATAAAGTACAAACACTCTTTTTATGACATAGTGAAAAAGTACGGGCATTGATAAAACAGCCAAGATATTTTACTTGCCATTTGTAAATTATAAGACGCCTTATATAATTGTTTTTAGTTAGAACATTGATATGCGTGTTATGTTATCCCTGTTTACTTCATTCAAGCAGTCGTTAATATCAATAATTCGTTCTGATGACACATTCACTGTCTTTGCCTGTCTTGATATCACAATAATGTTCCAGGGGTATTTTGTATAAATAAGTTAACAGTCAGGTCATTGCTCTCATTAATTCTACATAAAATATATGAGCATAAAGTATTAAAAAATCAAGCAATTACCGTTTGACCATTGAAACCAGACAACCCGAGGTGGATAATTCAAACTCGAGAATTTTCTTCTTAGGCAATGACACTTTGAATCAAGTCAGTAGGTTAGAATATAACATAATGTTAATTTATTGTAAGCATCAGTCGCGGCACTGCTCACTACATTACACCTCATACATAATATATCGATAAAAATAAAAATGATAATCGATAAAAATAGTTATAATAAGTTTATATTTCTTCTTAACCCGCATTAGTTCATTTTCTCGTAACTTGGAAGATATTTTTAAGCAGTGTATCTGAAATATTCTTTACTATTAGCATTGTTTTGTACATAAATAAATGTTTGTATCTTACACATCTAACAAAATACAGCCTGTGCTAGTGGCGTTTTGTACAAAATATAACATTTTATGATTAGATAAAATATTGAAGTACCTATGTCCCCTAAAGATTTGTATAGTGACATCATATTCGGGTTCTTGTCTATATTAGACGTAATTATTTTGATCAGAAAAAAACTGGCTATCTATATACCTTAAATAGGGTAGTTATTATTATATCTCCAAAAAGTAGTCTAGTTTGTAGTCATAAACAAGCAATATAAAATGTCTGAAATGGAACCAGACTCGATATCCAATTACTGTTGACTTTAACCTTCGAGTTTTATATGTCTACGGATATTGCTGAATGATTGTCTAGCAATAAAACATTTTACACCCAAACCTTTAAGATTTGTTATTTTAACAGTACACCGTTCACTGATTTTCCCCATATTTTAGTCCCATTGTTCTGACAGCGCTCAACAAAGAAGCTTAGACAAAACTGGATTAACGACTTCAATCATTTGTTACACTGTATAATCTGTCGTTTACAAGATAATTATACATTCTTCGTTTTTTTTTAGTAACTCGACAATATACTTTTAAAAAGCAGTGTATCTGAAAGTTGATTTAATTTCAGCATTGATTTTAAATTCAATATTTCTAAATTGTATGTCTTACTTAACCCGGGTCGATAGCGCAGTTGGTAGCGCGCCGGGATTTGGATACTCGTGCCCGAGGGGGTGCGGGTTCGAATCCCACCCGGGGAGGTTATACCCTTCCATGAAAATTTGGCAATAATGTCGATTTTCCTCCATTGATTAGATAATATGGAGAAGTTTCTGGCCTTGTGGAAGGGTAGGTGAGTACTGGTTATAGACAATGGTCCAGGAAAGCTAGGTTAGGTGCGCTGGGCGCCTTGAAATGACCTAAATTGTGTTGATATGGCGTTAACTCCAATAAATAAATAAATAAATTTATGTCTTACTTACACATTTTACAACACACAGCCCCTGCTATTGGCGATTCGTTCCAATTATGACATTTTATGACCAGACAAAATATTTAATTACCTATCTTCCCTAAAGATTTTTTTACTGACGTCATATTCGTGTGCTTGCCGAAAAGATACCAAAATATTTTATTAGAAAAAGCAATACTGACTATTTATATACCTTAAATAGGGTAATTATTAGCACGTCTCCAAAAAGTAGTCTAGTTTGTAGTCATAAACAAGCAATATAAAATGACTGAAATGGCGTTTCAAAATCAAGCTTGATATTTCATTGTTTTTGGCATGAACCTACGAGTTATGTATGTCTACGGATATTGCTGCAGGATTATCTAGCAATAATAACTATTACTGCCAAACCTTTAATAAGTGTTGTTTTAACTGTACACCGTATACTCATTTTCAAATATTTTAGTTCCATTGTTCTGTCAGCGCTCAACAAAAGAGTTATAATACTAAAATAGGTTAAATGTCTTCCATCATTTGTCACACTGTATAATCTGTCGTTTAGATGACATCCAATACAACATGGGCAATCATTTATCATCTAAACGTGATTATCGTATTGACGTGTACAATCCGGACAAAGCGATTCCAGTAATGAGCAATTCTATTTGATAGATCAAAGAAAATGCTAATGTCTTTCCGTAGTACAAGGGTGATTAAAATCACTATGTACAAATGAGTATGTGGAAAAAACGATTCTGGTGTAAATGTATTGGTGACAGGTACAAATGTAAGAACGGTGTCTGCATTATAAGGATGGTTCACGCTTAAGTGGGTCAATCCGTCAGTTTTGATATATGATCGAGTTTTATTTCACCGAGTGATCTCACAACACTTGTTTTAGGGTTAGTTACATAGCCAATAGTTAAAGAATTTTTTTATCGATTAAACTTTTTTTTATTTTATTATTAAGTAGTGGGAAATTGTTGTTTTAAGTTATACGATATCTCGACACAACATTTTACGTCCAAAATCAGCAATGTAAATTTATTTAATTATATAGAGGTTAATTACTAGAATAACAAAAAAAAGTTTAATGACAAAATACAACAACACGTGTGTGTTTACTGTTTTAGAATAACAGATATAATGTGTGTCAAAATACGAAACTGTTATTATATTGAATGCTCAAACGAAGAAACACAGTAAACACCCAGGTCTACTTTTATCGCAACATTTGATAGAAAAAGAATACTTAAATTGTATTAAATGACAGAAGGTCCAATACGGCGCTAGTTATTATCAATAACGATATGGGTGAATAGAACATTTTTAGATTTTTTTTTCGTTGTGTAATACTATTTATCAAAGGAACTTTAATATTAAATTGAATCAAATGCGTTATTATGAGACATATTGTTTGTGTTTTATTAAATCATAACTGTACATGCCTATGTCATAGTGAAAAAGTAATGCCAATATCAAGACCAATTGCCTTACCCACCATGTGTTTCTGCCTTGAACATTCTTTGTCGGTGGAATATCAAATTAGAAGGTTATTATTAACAGTAAATGAGATGTTTTACGGTAAATGATGTCACGATGCTTTTGCTTTTTATATTATTATTTAAGTTGAAAAATCATATTTCACTTTTAGAAATAATATTGGCATCTAAAAGACAAATTTGTTAACGTATATCAGTTAATAACGCTACAAACTGCATTCACCAAATGTGTCAATGCCCAAAAGTAAATATTGTTTACTTGTTTTTGTTATACATATATATTAAAATAAGGTCTTAATTAATTTATAAAAAGTATTTGCTTGTTGTTTTGATAAATAGATAGAATTCTAAAAAATAATTTGGTTTATAGAGACAATGTCCTCATAGTAGGTAATTTTAATATTATATATGATTTTACGTAGAAATACAGTATGTATATGCTTGATGTTTTGATGAATTCTCAAAACTTATTTCGGTTTACAGAGACAATGTCCTTGTAGTAGTTTTGCACGCTTTTATGTATGATATCACTAAGAAATATAATACGATTACCAGACAACCTAATACGACTAGGGTGTCATTACCACAATGTTTCTGTATTAACAACCATTACTAGAGTGAAGTTTATATTAAGATTAAATCGTGTAATATTACAGTGGCACTACATATTGTAACACTAGTCTATGCTGATTTGTTTATAGCAATGTTATAATTTCAAAATCTGAATCAAATTCATTTAATACATGATGCAATACATATTTACAATTAAATTGAAACTACCGAGTGGTAATATGAGAGAATCCATTATGTATAGTCCTTTAAACCTACCCTCTGAACAGAGAAAAATTAGAACTCAAAAACAGAACAAAACGACACTGGCGTTTGCAAGTGAAGCAGCCACATTAAGTTTCATTTCTTTATTGTAGCTCATGTATTATTTTCTTCGTGTATTTTTCGAGTTGTGAAAATAATCCATACTTCACATAGTACAATATTAAATGAATCAGTTATTCAACCTTGGCATGTATATTCAATTAATTTATTCCATGAAGATGCTGCTAATGGTACACACGAAGTTCAACGGTTCATAGTATGTTTACAAATTCAACAAATGTCATGCAAACTGTGCCAAATATGTAATAATATTCAAATTGTCTTCTATATTTGGAATTACTTGTTCTATATCTTTGAGTGGCTTTGGTCTAACACGCAACCACAGAACGTCTTTATATCATTTTATAAATATTGTACAATAATACATTATCGAGCACGCAATAGAGAAACTGTAGACAAACACAGAAAACAACACTTATTCTTATAAAATGGAAACATCATGGTAAAATTCATGTACATTGTGCTTGTGCTTTCTATTCAGATTTTTATGTGAATAATCATCAACTATTTTAATATAGGAAATTTATTTCTTACAACAAATTGCCTTGTTATCATAGAAACAGTTATCTAGTGCTATGTTCGAGTTGAAATAAAAAGATTCAAATTCATTTAGATGCACAGACAATTTTCTTAATAAAGAAATTGCTACTGTTCATTTTCAATCGCGTGCATTACATAGTCGAATAGCCGACGATAATAAATATAAAAAATAGTTTAAAAATAGTGAAAATCATACTGATGTTTCGTTTGCATATATGTATCATTATATCTTATCTTTACATGTGTATAGTTGGGCTTAAATTATCATGCAGTTCACAATACTTATATTCACAGACATGAATAGGAAATGCAGAAAAATGATAGTTGTTAACACAGCAAATGCGTTACCAAGTGCAATACATTTGTTTCCATTGCATTAAATGTTATGGCAGCGTTTGTAAAGTTGAAAGTTTGGGTATTTACATAACTGCGTGATATAAGTTTGTCAATAATGTAATAATATATATTATGTTTGTTATAGTTAAAAGACAACAGTCGTGGAGGTTATTGCATTTCTGGTAAATGTAAAAGAATTTGAGTGATGCTATCGACAAGTCTGACAATATTACTGTGTCTAGTACATTTGATTTGCAAATATTGCATTGCGTCATATCGCTTCAATTGGTTAAAGATGTAGATGAATCACATATAGAGATATATGCTAATAAAAATAAAATACATTATTCATGCTGTATTTATATGATGCACTCGACTGTCTACAGTAATGCAAATGACTACAATTTTCTATTCCTTTATAATCATAAATATAATATAGGTTTATGTTTCACATAAAGTAGCATGCATCGTTTTTAAGTAATATACTCACATACTCTTTAGTGCTTTGTGAAAAGGATATAAAGTCATCAACCATTTATAATGCATGTATATAATTATTTAAGTTATTCTTCAAATATTTTCTGGTGTAATTAAGCGTAAAGCAATCGCAATTTTAGGAATCGTCAATTGACAGTTTAACATTTATATCCATTGCAAAGAATGATGCTAAAAAGAAAGAAATAATGACATTAAGTTCTCTCAGTCCTTAAGATTTATAATTCGTTCACACATTAAAGGGTTAGCTGTACTTGGCCAAACATTGACACATGTCTTTAGACACAAAGGATTATTTGTCTAAGGGCGTGTTTAAGTAACCTTAGTGTAATTTCAATTTCTGCCAAGGGTAAAATGTATGTGTAACATAAAATCTTACAAGACCACGACAGTAGACTTTAATACAGCTTATAAGCCACAATTCCAATTTGATAACCCAGATCTGATTTCTTGACGTGACAGACTATTCATGATAAATAGCTGTCGGTGCGACATATTCTTATTGGCGAATGGCATTTACTTTGTTATAATAAACGTTGAATAGAAATAAGTTACTTGTCAGGAAATAGTCTGGAAATAGGTGATACAGCTAGTTTTCTGGACTGAAATGATTGAATGTTAATACAGCCAGAATTGAGTTACGTCTAAAATACAAATAGTAAAGTAATAAATGCATTATTAACCTTCACACCAGACATATTTCTGATTGTTTGTATTCTGATGTGATTTCGTTTGTATAAATCTGATCTAATATCTCGAATACATATAAGATTGGTTGTTTAAGCCATGCAATGCATAAGGACATATTTACTTTTTTCTGTTGGTAAATATATAGTTAAATTTAGCATTAATTAACATTGCATAATGCTGATAAAGAAACTCTAATATCATTACAAAGAAATGCATATTTTATATCAAGTGCCATATCAAATCATATATTTTTATACATTTTTCTAGCGTGCATTTTAATGTTTCCGCCGACATTTCTCCGGCTATAATGTGTAATGTTTTTTTCTTAAACATAAAATTCATAAAAGGGGCAATGATGATAACAGTAAAGTCGGTATTAGGTACAATAACTTATCATGTGTAAACATAATTACAGTTTGCTTTAAATATAGACCGTGTTTAATAATTAACGTCCTAATAATATTGAAATTATAATTTTGTGGATGACAGCTAGTACTTAACTGTTTAATGTGCACTATATTCAAATTAACGTTAGCATTTGGAGAACCATTACAATGTAACTTGTTAGACATACCCACTGCAAGTCCAATATGTACATAGATAACACATGTGATTCAAGTATATTTGATATTTCGATAGCAAGTATCTACTTTAATTGCAAGCATAGAGTAACAAAGTTTTACAGTATGGAATATTTTGAAATTCACAGTATTCTAACAATGTGCCAGACATTCACAGTATGTTTGATACCGTAAAAGTATTAACCAATTGTGTTGTCATATATTATTCGGTAGTTATTTGTCAAGAGCAATTCGTATGTACCATGCAAGCTAGCAACAATAATACAAAGGACTCTTTTGATAAAAAATTCACTACCAAACAACACTTATTTAATTACAAAGTATTATTATGTACATACAGTCATGTATATTTACTAAAATGTGAAATGTGTTGCTATCGTCACGATTGTTATAATTTCGTCTGTACAATATAACAAACGGACCAGTTTATTACTTCTAGGTATGGTTTATCTGCCTACGTAAGTCTACAAAAATATGAAAGTATCAACAATTCAAATCAGAAGACAATGTTTACGTGATAAAAATGAAGCAATATATATTCTTGAAAGGAATAATAATGTCACTCCTAGTCCTAATATGATATATTTTAAACTTTGTTAATTCAATTTATTATAATAGAAAGATGAAACTTCTTCTGAACTATAGAAAAAAATATGTATGTGATGTATTTAATATTGTATATAAACAAGAGAAAGTTGTAACGCTGTATACGATAAACCTAATGTCAGTACCATTATAAATATGAAATGATATTTGTAATATGTAATAAAAGAGCCGTTTCTAAATATTAATATTAATTATCATACAATTTAAATTATACTAATACCGATAACGAGCATACATACTATAAGTTTGAAATATATAAATGGTTATAAGTTACTAACACTGGTTATAATGTACATGACACTCATACAAACGAGACAACAGAGTCAAAGTAAGATAATTCCACAAGACTTTTGCTATTTAAATTGCAGAAATCAACGAACCGAAAGCCACATTAGAAAAAATATCTCCAGATTAATTAATCTATTTTCTGCAACACTAATCTTGTTAAGTGAATACTTACAACGTGCGGCCAAATATTGACAAGTATGTCCTTGAGACATGCTTCTTTTAACATTTGATCACATAGACGCAAATATGTTTGAGTCATGAAATGACATGTGCAAAATATGCTGCAAGTTTGTGCTTTTTCTGATATGCTTGTTGTAGTCCCAATGGACAACATATAGTGATTAAAACGAATCTATAATTAAAGGACACTTATCGATTCAATAGATTTTCTGAAAAGTTTTATACCAATATAAATATGCTGCCTTTTGCAGTCATCATCGCTATGATTTGTTTCAGTACACTGTTATAGAAAATTTTCTGCACGATACAAATCATAATTAGATACGTTATAAATATATTAAATTTTAACGATGTATTTTTAATTTTCACTTTCAAATACAAAATCATTAAAATATCAAAGTTTTTAATTATGACAGTTCAGTAATACGTTACAACATTTTATACTATTAAATGTTCATCACGTCTTTCTATAGATTAAAAACATTTTTTCACATTCTAAAATTTATAGAGACGGTCTGCGATTGAAAATGTATAACTAAATTGATCTTACAAACGGAGAAAAATGGACAGACATACTTCTTGATTTGAATGCAAAGTCTGGAATAGAAAGTCTTTAAAATTAAACAACGTGTTCAATGAAATAAATTTAATTTCGTCGCGTCAACATCAAAGAAGAAAAAAGGAAATCATACAATAGCTCAGACAGTTGATCTGATTTCGAGTGTAATAAAACCGTTTAAAATAACTGCTTTTATATGAAGATCTATGTTGATTTTCAGAACGTCACTCAAATGCAGGATCATGTCTTAGATAGTATTTGAAATATTATCATATGTTTTAACGCATACCTTATGATGCATACAATGTCTGACAACTGAAGCAGTGCTGCCAATTGTATATGCCAGTAATAATTAAAAAATACCATCTAGATTAATACGTAAAGCCTGTGCAACGGGTTATAAGCTTTTGATAACAAGTTCATCAAAGGAAAAGTGACACTAATTAATTTCGTGATATAGATTTCTTCAATCGATACTAGAATTTTGAATACCTTATCTCATTATTATAAGTAACACGTAAATATCATACTTAAAATAATATTTTTAAAGCAAGCAACAATACATGTATATTATTTGTTAATTTCGAAGCAGTATTTCGTAGTTATTGGATATAATTAATTTACATAAAAATATGTCAATGCATCCTATCAACAATATGATAATTGAGTGCCAAACGAATTTGATATATTTTATAACAACTTTCTAACCATTTAAATTTGTACGTGTCCTTTTCCGGAACAGCATAAACGGAAGTGGCTTCCAACTTATAGGCACGACTTACATGTACTCAAATACGAGATATGTTATCGCTATCAAGATTTTTATTACCTTCTAGGTATATTAAAAGTGCACTGTTTATTACTATAAGACATATTATATCAGCTTACATTAGCACTAGTAAGATAAGACAAAGACATAAATCAGTAAACAATGATGACATTAATTCAGTGGTAATATATAATAATGGGAAAAATAAATATCATTCCCATTCGTCCTAATATGATATTGTCTGCTTCGGGAAATCTGTGTTATAATGTATAAACCTTCTTCGAAAATAATATATAAGCACACAAATTATCATTATTAACATGCACTTGATTAAAAAAATAATATAAAAGATAAACATAGAAAAGGGTAAACAATAATAGTTTAATTTCATCAGGGCTCGAATTTAACAATAAAATGGAGTCGATTTAATTTCAACTCACAAAATGAAAAAAATCACTTGCATTTTTTCTCAAAATTTTAATCGCATGCATATTTTTTATTTTTATATGCAATAAAAAAACATCAGAGTAGTATATTTAACTATAGATAGAACAAGAACGTTATTGAGGGCTAGACAAAGACTATCGACCTTTTTTTAGGATGAATCTTTAATACATTACTATCGATATATCTGGCCGTTTCAATGCTGATCGGAGCCTCATTAGTTTAGACGGTAATATTTTACGTCGATTTTAAATTTCGTAAATTTGCGAGTTAAAATTAAAGTAACTCGCAATTTTCAAAATCCACTCGCATTTTGCAAGTATGCAAGCTTAAATTCAAGCCATGATTTCATAATACAGTCTGTTTGAAAGAAATAGATGTATCACCATAATGACATGACTGAAATACAGAAATGAATGAATACAATTTTGAACTAATTTTTCGAGGAAATTGTTCTTCTTTGTTGTATTATTTTTTTCAAATAAGTAAGAACTATGGTAGTTTCTCAAAGTAATTACTTAACAATATGTTGGAATATAACACTTGTAATTTAGGAACAAAACAGTTATTTCATTCATACGCATAACAGGAAAAATCAAGTCAAAGGCACATTCCGTTTTAGTGTATCCACTTTCCTTTTGACTCGATTATATAAAATGTAAATTATATTTTGGTTTGGGTCTAAAATATCCAACGATCGTATCCTATTCAACTGTGTTATTTTGAAAATGAAATACAGCTGCATTATGTCGGACAAGTTGTTCAATGTAATGGTTCAACTTCGAGACAGAAAATTATTATAAAAGCAGATAGATGTCAAAATTATTCAGTTTAGATTATCTGTCACAGTCATATCTGATTCTTTCAATTAGGTTGCAATAATTTCTTTGTCTGCTCTACATCTCAGTGGACATTTTACAAACATATTTTTCAAATGTACAAATAGCATGAGTCGAGAAGCAGCAAGAATATGAAGTTAATGTTATCCATCAGTAAACGCCGTACGAGCAACAATACGTTTAAATATTATAGAAACAATATTGTCAGGGAATAATACTGGTTACACATGAAACACACATCACAAACACCTGGTTTATATTTTTTAAACGTTACAGGACCACAATGTTCTGACAATTAATAACAATAAGCTTTAGTAGTTTGGTTTCTAGATTAGAAATTTAATTATTTGAACACAAGAGCTAGCTTATGATATTTAAGTTATATCTAAGTCCTGTCTGCTTAAACACAATTTTGTCTTAACACGGGTTTATTAAGTTAAATGACTGTATTTATTGACAAAGAGGTTGATATTAAGTCACGATGTGTGTCTAATAACTGTCAACTAGTGTTTACAATGTCTGACATTTGAGATATTATCACTTTTGAATGGTCGGTAGAGAGTAATATTTGGAAGAGTAGTGCAATAAAATGCTACCAAATAATAACCATAGGACAGTTATCAATAATATCTTTAACCATATTAAAACTTATATCTTAATGCATCAGAAAGTATTGAAGCAGTTTATTTGCTTAAAGTCTGGAATAACTTAAAACGTTTTCCTCATAAAATAGCATTAAACCAGTCTATTCAAACAAACGATATTATAGAAGCAAGTTAATGTGCTAATGGGGTTCTGCAGTATATATATTTATTATTAACTTTGTATATATTATTAACGTTTGTTCAGCTGGACGTTTTAGTATTAAATTAAGAACAATAATAATTTCAACAAAAAATAAACTTTAAAAGAAATTCGGCGCTATGCGATGTTAATTGTGTTTGTATAAATAGTATAAAAAATCATATTCATGTTCAGCCATACCGATACCATGGTAAATGTGTAATCAATTAGCATAGTGAATAAGAGTAAAAAGTTAGCGACTACCGTTCATGCTACTCACCTGTTTATCACAAATAAATATTGGTCTCTATACCAGAAGAGAATTCCATTGGACAATCAAGTATGGTATAACAAATTGTATTGGTTGTATATAGGTCAAAAGTTGGCTTTGACAGCTGCTACGAAAAATTGATAAGATAATCAAATATTTATTTTGTTATCTCCAAATTTTTTTTTTAACGTCGTATTCAACACATATTAAGGCCATATATACGACTGCCAGCTCTTTCTACTTTTATGTTTCCTGGACACTTTTCTATCATCAGTACTAACTTTCCCTACCACGAGGCCAACAACTCATGTATAGGGTATGACCTACCCCGATAGGGTTCGAACCCGTGATCTCCGGATTCGAAGTCAGACATGTTAACCACTACGCCACGGCCGCGGCATATCTTCAAATGTCAATGAATAATTCAAACTGGGCTAATATGTAAACAATAGTTAATTTTCATTGGTACAACTAACGATATTTAAATACTTAATAACAGCAAGTTGTTCAAAGTTTAAAACCACATAAATCTTAAAATAAAAAATAGACTTTTGAGGGGTATACACGGCTATGTGTTCGAAAAGACATGGTGCATATAAATCATTGGGACAATCAGGTCAAGGATACAGAACTCCCTTTGGAGAAAAATGCCATTCACCGATTTGTATTAAACAAGTATGAGTGACACATAGACACTTGCAGAAAATTCCATCTATTCGCACTGCAGAATATACTGATTGAAAGCGACAATATTTCCAAAAACGTTATTGGCGTTTTTTCTTGATTAATTAAAATATTAACCGTATCACCAGGCTAGTTGATTAAAAACGTACTATTTGACGTCTTATATTCAGATTTTTATCCTTGAGACCTCTTTCAATTTACATTTTATCAAATAGACACAGTCATGTCTGTGTCACAGATATACAAGCGATTAAGTTGATAGCCCAAATGATACAGTAATACACTTAGCTAATGCTAAAATTCGTTTTATATGTTCCTTCAAATAAACCCCTTTAGACAATAAATTAAATCTCAAAACGTGATATCTAGACGAGGTCATGTTATTAGAAATATTACTATAATTGTGTATAATGATTAATTTTATTATGTTAACTTATGGTAAAATCGTTGCCAATTATATATTGTCGTATAGTTTCAAACAATACACGGTATTCTATACAATTCAGGGACGAGTCATTAGCGTGTATTGACCGGTGCATTTAGGGGAAAATTAATATATGACACTAGATACTTTTTCAGCTTTTAACCAAAGCAAACATCTACTTATTAAAGAGCATGTTTGTCATTTTATTGTGACGCTCATTTGCTGAGGTATTGCAACAATAATACGAAACAATTTTATATGGAATCATTAAATCATAAATTAAGTCCAAGTCAATATTGTTTATACAAGTTGGAATTTGATACGTCTGTTTCATTAGTAAAAGCTTTTAACATTTCCGAGCACTTTACAAAATAATTTCACTTTACTAACAATGAGATCAAAAGGCAAATTATTATCATTTCTATTTTTGAATAAACAAACTTATTAAAGTAGATCTACTACAAGATCTACTACATAATGTTTCTTTATCGAACTGCTGTCTCTGAATTAACAAATACAAATAATCAATTACATTATATACATTCATCATATTTTTGAACAATTTACATCTAAATCAACATTAAAGGTAATATGCATTGTTAACAAAATGCCATTATGGTAATGATCACATTAGTATCATACGATGAAAATCACATTTTAAACAAATCCTCGTTATACCCAAGATATATGCTCACAAGCGATAACATCTTCATATTCAATGTAAATTGTTATTATGCTGGGTCGTGTTTTAAATACATCGCAAATTTGTTTTAATTCTATTGTGTTTACAGAGTTAGAAATAAGTTATGTATCTTCACAAACCCGTAATATATCATTTTATTTACAACATCTGACGCAAGTATATTATACTGATAGGGCGTGGCGACTTTACAAAGTACATAAACGTAATCATTACAATTTACACTATGCATGCTGATACTATTTTAGTAAATATAATCCATCATAAATTAGTTATCTCTATATAACAAGATTTATTAGAGAACCTAAATAACACATATACAAAAACGTTATTATTTATGTATAATAGTTATATCACGAAGTAAACACAAAACTTCACATCGCATTATAACCGAATTTTAGCAGTTAAATAAAGTATAAACATACACGAAGTCCTGTAGAAAATAGATATGTAAAGCCCTACCATTGTATAATGAACTAGGCGTAAAATACTCAAAACGATTTAAGAAAATACAATATCATATAGTACACAAACAAATGCAGGAGTACGATAGAAATAAAACTTTAGTTAACCAAACTTTATCTTAACCGTAGATAGTTGTCCTTAAGAAAGAAGTTGGCTATATACCAATGTGTTTCAATGATCAGGATAGTTTGTTGTTAAGTCAATTGTAGTTTTTATTGTTTTTGTGTTTCGTTACACATTTCGATACTTATAACAGTCATTCAATTTTCATTCACACTCCAAATTAACAAACGATGAATCCAAAGTATTGCTCTCACATCGATAAAACATTCAACAATCAATACCATGTGTGTTAAGATTCTTATGTATCTCCGGAACGTATCATTTGATGTGGTGATAGGTATACGCAATGCTCATATGTATAGAAATGACAATAAATAGTGTCTTTTCCGTAAGTCGTAAACACAGCTTAGTGATGACGGAATAATGTATAACTGGTATTTTATTTTGATGCGTATAATAAATATGTCGGTACAGCTTGAGGAATCGCAGTGTCTAGATGCAGACCGGCCTAATGCTTATTATTTCGCCTCCAGTGTATGACATATATATTGAACAACGACTTATCGAGATCTCTCGAAGCTATGTAAAAGCCTAGATTGAATTATTATTTAGATTGCATAGAAATTCTATACATATCGGGAGTTGCACGCTAGACTGTAGTAACTTGCTCTTATATTCAATGCACTAACTACAGTCTTGCGGGCATATATCTCGATATATTTATATATTCAGTTCGAAAACATGCTATTGTTATCTTCATGCAAAAAGTATTACAATGTAAATGTGACTGAATTTTCAGTTTTCCTCATTTTTCGATCAAACAAACTGTATTAGCAGAAACATACTCAGTGCCAGTAGTTTAATTTGAATTATAGCACTTGCATCTGACTGGCCACATAATACCATGCAACTGTAAGCGGCCTTTTTGTATTTCCAAGTTCTCTTTTACGACAATATTCATTAATTCGTTCTCATTACATAAACCATTTCCAAAAGTACACTAGTTGTCTGATTTCTGTCAAAGACTGGCTATAACTCTTTCTAAGATCACATTCATTATAGTTGTGTGTAGCTTTTTGTGGTGAGGTAATTGATGTATAATGTCAGCTACTTCCTTTGGATGGTCTTACCTAGTTTTGAGACTTTATCCGATAGTACTTTATTGAGGTAGAATGTACAAAGTGACCAATAATTACAAAATTTGTTTCCTCAAGAGAAAATGTGATACTCATATCAATGACGAATCCTTGCTTAGTTGATACGTGAACCAAATTGTTATATAATATCATAATTAATACACAGGATAAATGATTTGTATGACACATATATGCATGTACATTGAAATTTGTTTTATGAAAAAGCATTAGCATTCTGAGCTACTCTGCCATCCTTTTACCTACTTTACAATATATCAAGAATGTTACTCGGCAAACAGCACCATGCTAAAAGTTTGAATACTACAGAAATGGTTTATTTAATAAACATATAAAAATAGAAATAATATACGTTAATATTAATTTTTCCATAAACATATTAAACATATTAGATAAAAGATACAACATTTTTAAAAGACCTATATACCACATTGAAAAGTATTAATTCTTTTCAACAACATTAAAACAATATCAACTTGTTTGAATATAAGGTGAGGTCGACAACACTGGTAATAAAAAAGTATATATACACGGCTTAAAATTCCCGCTTGGTTATCATTTAAAGCACGTTAGTTAATCCTACTGGGTGTTTTAATAACTTTCATGCTTGTATGTCGTTAATCTTATATTCTTAAAGTGAATCAGGAGTGGTGTATAACGAGTTGTAAAGAATAAATTATTAAATTATATTGACAACAGGAATCTTTAACACCATAATCAGGAAAAAAGACAATTATTCAGTGTAAGGATACACTCTGCTGTTATACTTAATAATTCAAAAAACGTTGTGACATTTGAAAACGTAGCTACATCTGATGTAATTACTGATATAACAGAGACATTGATATGTGTAGTGTGTTATATAACCTGTCCCAGTTTAATATTATTAATGTTACTCTGGTGAAATATATAGGGCATGTTCTGAATATATTGTTATTGTTACAATAGTTGGTAATACCCATGACACAAAATGTACTATCCTCGAAAATTAATGCTAAAATTATACAAATGATGATATCATTAACAGTCTTGTTAAATGTAATAGTATTCCCTTGTTTGTACGATATCAATTTTCAAAGATTTTAAATTCTTAAAAAAATACATAAAGCTACAGCATCATATGTTTATGGTATCTATAAATTGACAGTAATATTAACAAAGGATAAATATATGGTTCCAATTAAGTAAATACGATCATTGATACAAGTTTTGTAACAGAATACGTATCTTTAATAATAATAAAGTTGAGACATGGTTACAAATCAGACCATGCATATGACATCTGGTTGTTTTAATAAGTATCTAGGAGAAGCAGTTGAAACTACTCATATAAATTGAGCACATGCTATGATTAGACATTCTGTTTATGTCTTGCGTGACCTAAACTAGATTACATCCAATACTCATTTCAAATCATATCAAAATGAGTATTTCTTTTTTATTGATTTCATGTTGGTTTCAGGCTCATCGACCCTTATTGGTCATGCATCGCGCAAATAACACAGATGCTAGGGAGTATTTCTTAATAAGTGTTGTACTATCGTTGTGTTGTATATATTGTGTTATCGTTTAAGATTCAAATCCTTCAAGCTAACCGAAGTCGCTTTTAAACTAAACGACTATAGTTTTTATTTGGAATATCTCACATCTCAATCAATTAAGGCCACGACATTATTTTGCAACTTTCACATAAATGATAACATTTGATGGATTGCTAAAATGCTGTGTTGTTTTTATTTCTCTCAATTAACTTGCTTCCAATGTTATCTAAAACTTGTCAATGTTTTAAATTATTCCTTACACCATTGTATAAATCTCAAACCGACATAGTGAGTAAATAAAACTGGTATTAGTATTTGACCGTTCAATAATTCTAACACTGAATATTATAACTAAATTAAGTTATTTAATTGCATTGTTTGTGTCGTTGATAAAAGCCCATACCAAATTGAAATTTTGTTAAGCGTTAACTCTAGTTTGACAAATCGAGGTACCTATTCTCAAAACACACAAACTGCAAACGAAAACACATGCCCAATCTAATTTGTATTCACACATATAAGTACTTGGTAGTACATGAATGTTTATGACATTGATGTGAGATTAAAGTAATTCTATAAAAAATTATATACAACATACACGTGTACATTTTCATTAATCAAATACACTGATACAATGAACTATCAGTATTTTCTGAGAAATATCAGTTATCGAATCCCGGAACAACAAAATTATTTAAAAAAAATTCAACAACAATTATTTTTGATTGAGGGCACTGAGACATACGCGCACGCGGACGCTTAACAAAATTCCGGTATGACACGGCCTAAGTACATGCTACAACACTGCATTGGGTGTAGAAAATCAAAAACGCTTCACAAGGCTATGTACACATTATAATTATTTCAACTAATACGTATAACTGTAGCAGAGGTATTATAAGGTTCTTGTACTCCCTTGTCTTTAAGCTAGCTTTAATGACAACATGGGAGAGTGTCTGCTTAGGATTTGGAAGATCATGGCTTTGATTTTTGCTCGGAACATTACTTTTTTTTTGGGGGGGGGGCTATGTTTTCTATTTTTACCAGGCTTGTCATAAACACAGATATAGGTTTTAGTACAAAGTTTTGTCTGACAATTATTTCATTGATATCAGTTACAAATTACACATATATATGTAAGATAAATCGAAATAATTATTAATATGTCGTTTTTTTTGTTTTAGCAACCTATTTGCACTTACAAGAATATTTTTTAAATACAAAAACGACTCGTAAATTCTGATTTATCTTAGACTTAGCCTAAATCCTTTAAAACCTTTTTCTAGAGAAAATTTGAAAATATTCTCAAGGGAATACAATAATATTATTCGACAAAATCCGTTTTTCATTCATAAACATTTACATTTGTTTTGTATAAAAACCATACCATGTGACTATCAAATAAAAAAGTACGCATTATATGGGTCGCGGTATTACCCTACTTTATATGATACAATATTTTCGCATGAATATGTCAATTATGGTTTGTTTGTTTGTTTGTTTGGGTTTTACGGCGCACCAACACAAAAAGGTCATATCGCGCCGACAGCTATTAATGATACTAATAATTCAAACCATAATAATGATGTAAAACTCTATATCTTATTATAAACATTTATTTTTTTCAAAAAGTTAAGTATAGCATATGATGGTACAGACTCAAAAAGTTCTTTAAGTGAGTTTACTTTAAAATGTTTGTCACGAATGTATTTTAGATCCTGACAGTCAATGAGAACGTGTTTTACATTGAAATGCTCGTCACATGGTATGCATTTAGGTGCTTCTTCTCTTTTGAGAAGGTATGAATGTGTTAATCTAGTATGACCAATTCTACATCGCGAAATTACTATTTGATCTCTGCGATTAGAATATACAATTGACGAAGATGAATTAAGGGTTGGCTTTATGTCACGTAATTTATTAAAAAGTGCATTGTTCCATAACGTTTGCCATTTTGATTTAATTAACGTGTTTATTGAACATTTGAAGTCACTGCTTGGCAATTTGATATTCACTGGTTGAAGGTTTAAGGATTCTTTGGCCAAAATATCAACTTTTTCATTTCCTTGTATACCAATATGGCTTGGTATCCAGCAGAGGTGTACTGTTTTAGATTTTAAAATTTCATGCAATTTTAATTCGATACTTTTAATAAGAATATTGCCTGAATTACGATTTTTTATGGCCAATAATACAGAGAGAGAATCTGAAAAAATGATGAAATTACTATTAATACTATTTGATATGTATGATAAAGCAAGATCAATTGCTTTCACTTCAGCTGTAAATATGGATGCCTGGTCAGGCAATCGCATTCTTGCAACAAAAGAATTTCCATATGCAGCGCAACCAACTTTGTAACCATCTTTAGAGCCGCCAGTAAATAAATGTGTATAATCTTTATATTTTTCTAAGATGTTAACGAATTCCGATTTATAGGCCTCTGGGCTGGTAATTGATTTACGTAAGTTAGACAAATCAATGTTAACGTTTGGTATGTTGTAGGTCCAAGGAGGGACATTTTCATCAAAGTTCTGTAGAAAGGTGGAGGTGTTAATATTAAGTATTTCTAAGTCGTTTTAACGCGCAGGCCAAATGGTTGAATTTCGTTTGGTTTGTTGTCAAATTTATCAATGTAATTTGGTTGAAAAACAACTTTTCGCGCCGGGTTACTATTGTTAGAAGATATTCGAGTTGCGTATTGTAATGAAAGCTTTTGTCGACGTAATTTTAATGATGGCTCGTTAGCTTCAACATAAAGACTTTCAACAGGTGAAGTTTTAAATGCACCAAGGGCGATACGTAAGCCCTGGTTATGTATTGTATCAAGTATTTGCAAGTACGATTTACGTGCTGATCCATATACAATTGACCCATAATCTAGTTTTGAACGAACAAGAATTCTGTATAATTTAAGTAATGTTTGGGAATCAGATCCCCAATCAGTATGTGAAAGTACTTTAAGTAGATTTAAAGCTTTGATACAATTTGTCTTTAGAGACTTTAAGTGTAGTATAAAAGAGAGTTTTTTATCGAATGTAACGCCTAAGAATTTAGCTTCATTTACAACAGGGATTTTTGAGCCAGCAATGTAAAGTTCAGGATCAGTATGATGCTTTCTTAATCGACAAAAATGTACACATTGTGTTTTTGACTTGGAAAATTTAAAACCATTTTCTGTTGCCCACCTTTGGATTTTATCCAAGTTTTGTTGTAGTTGGCGTTCGATACTTCGAATATTTTTAGATCGATTACATATGAAAAAGTCATCTACATATAATGAGCAATCTGTACCAGGATTTATAACCTTTACAATATTATTTATTTTAAGACCAAAGAGGGTAACTGATAATATACTGCCTTGTGGCACGCCTTGTTCTTGTTTGTGGCTATCTGATAATGTTGATCCTAATTTAACTTGAAAACTTCTGTCAGACAGAAAACTAGAAATTAACATTGGTAGTCTACCGTTTAGTCCGGCGTCTTTTAAATCTTTTAGAATACCATATTTCCAAGTTGTATCGTAAGCTTTCTCTAGATCAAAGAAAATTGAAACTACATGTTGTTTATTGACAAAAGCCTCTCTTATGAATGTTTCGAGGCGTACTAAATGCTCATTTGTACTTCGCTGTTTTCGAAAACCAGATTGGAAATTAGTTATAATACCGTTTGATTCTAAATACCAGATGAGTCTTTTATTAACCATGCGTTCAAAGGTTTTACAAATACAACTAGTTAGAGATATTGGTCGGTAGTTAAGGGGGTCAGTATTGTCTTTACCCGGTTTCGGTATTGGTATTATTAAAGCTTCCTTCCAGGAATCTGGAATTTTACCAAATATCCATATATCATTAAAAATATCGAGCAATAAATGTTGAGATACCAATGGGAGGTGTTTTAAAAATTGATAATAAATTTCATCAGGGCCAGCAGCTGTATCTTTGGCATGCTTAATAGAATCGGTTAAATCGTCAATTGTAAAGAGGGTGTTATACTCTTCTTCGTTGTTAGAATGAAAATTAATATTTTGTTTTTCTGAGTTAGATTTGACCTTTTTAAATTCTTCAGTATAGTGTGCTGAAGAAGAATTATGTTCAAAAGTTTCCGCCAGCGTGCTTGCTATATCTTTTGTAGTTTTTGCTACGCTCGAATCTTTACGTTTGAGATGAGCTGTAGGAACTTTTTTGTGTTTACCATTAATTTTACGAACTGCTTTCCAAACTTTTTTAATTGGAGTGTTGGCGTTAATTTTAGAAACATATGACTGCCATGATTTACGTTTAGAAAACTTAAATGTTCTACGAGCTTGTGCTCGTAAGATTCTATAATTGTCTAGATTTGCAGCTGTAGGACAAACCTGAAATTTCTTAAGTGCTGCTTTTCGTTTCCGGTATGATCTTCTGCACTCATCGTTGAACCATGGTTTTTTAATTTTACTTGAGTTTTTCATTGAAGTTTTAGGAATACACTCATCAGCTATCTTTGATAGAGTGGACGCAAAGAGATTAGCTTTTTCCGAAGAGTTGGAAAAATTCGGGATTGTTAAATCATCAGAACACAATTTGTTAAATTGTTCCCAGTTCGCTTTTGAGAATTTGTAATAAGAGCGGTTGTTTACTGGAACAGAGTCGTTTAAAGTTAACAACAATGGAAAGTGGTCACTGCCATATTGTTCGTCAAGCACTGACCAAGTAAAATCCAAGTATATAGATGGATGTGATAATGTAAGGTCTATACAAGAGAAACTTCCAGTGGCTGGATGTAAGTAAGTTGGTGACTTGTTATTTAAAAGGCATAGTTGAACATTATCAATGAACTTTTCTGTAATGCTGCCTTTATTATTCGTAGATGTACTTCCCCATATTGGAGTATGCGCATTAAAATCGCCGAGTAAAAAGAATGGTTCTGGGAGTTGTTTAGTTAAATTTTCTAGGTCTTCAACAATTATAGATAAATTGGGATGGAGATATAATGAGCATATTGTTATAGGTCTGTGAAAAGTTACTTCAACGGCTACGGCTTGCAGATTAGTTCGTATCTGAATTTGTCGTTGAGGGATACAGTTTGAAACCGCAATTGTTGAGCCACCAGATGCTCCCATTGTGTCTGTGCAAATTTTATTATAAAGCGTATAGTCCTTTACTAATGTTTTATCATTTGTAGATAGGAATGTTTCTTGAAGACATACAACTTTCGGGGAGTATTTCGATAATAAAAGAAGTAGATCGTTGTAATTTGATTTAAGACCACGACAATTCCATTGAAGTATAGTTTGACTCATGGTTCAACGAAAAGTAAAAAATTACTTCGGAAACTTAACAGGACTTCGGGCCGAAGTCCGGGGAGGAGAGCTGTGGACACCCATGTCCTCGTCCTCCATCGACTCGATGTCACTCATAAGAGCCTCGAATCGGTTGGAGGACGGGACAGGGTCCCTCTCCGCTTTCTTAACTCGGTCGGTTAGGACGACCTTCTTTTTGGGTGATTGCCTTTGAATCACCCGCTCAGGAGACGGAGAAGCCTGTGAGACCCGCCTCTGAGGTACAGATGAGGTACTTGTAAATGTTGTCTGTGAACTTGTACTTGCTTTGGACGTATTACGTGAAAGAATAGGAGACGGTTTTTGCATTGTAGTGATTTCAAGAGGAGAACACTTGCATAAATTGACCTGCACAGCAGAATCAACCATCTTAACTGGTTTTGGTACAGCAGCTGAATAAGAATTATACTTGGAACTTTCTACAAGCTTGCGTGCATCAGGAAAAGACAAACTTTGTGTATACTTAACACGGAGAACTTCTTTTTCTGTCTTCCAGACTAAGCAAGAACGGGAGGTTGCAAAATGATTACCCCCACAGTTTGAACATTTGACTTCATTAGAACAGTTTTCAAGCGGACCAGCATGAGAAGTACTACATTTACGGCATATATTCTCTCTAGTGCATTTAGTTTCATGATGTCCATATTTAAAGCATTTGTAACACTGCATCGGGTTTGGTATGTACATCTCAACGCGAACGTTGAGATACCCAACTCGAAGAGTGGATGGAAGAATGGGTGTATCAAAAGTTAAAATGTATGTGTGAGTGGGAACACGTTTACCGTCTCTGGTGGATAGAATACGTTTGGCATTTGAAACACATTGAGAGCTTAGCTCTTTTACTATGTCTGCCTCTGACATTTCTGCAAGGTCAGGGCAGCGAATGACTCCTTTGGATGAATTGAGGGTATTGTGTGCAGTGCAAAAAGATTTAATATTGAAAAAGGATTTTAATTTAAGCAAGTTATCTGATTGTTGTTTTCTTTGCACTTCGATCAGGAGTTCTCCACCACGGAGCTTCCTGACCGATTTTGGAGTTCCTATGAGTGCAGAAATTGATTTTTCAATGACAAACGGGTTCAACTGTGCTAATTTTTCATCTCCCAACGCTTCTACTACCAGAAAGCGTGGAAAAGATGATTGACTTGATTGTTCATTTGAAATGTTGGGTGATTCGTCAGACTTACGTTTTTTAGAAGAGGTTAAAGGATCCATGGTTGAGATAATAATGATTCATCTCTCAGGTTCCCCAGCCACCTCGGACTCCAACAAGGGGAAGCGCAATAGAGGCGGGTATCCAGCCTCCGCACCACAAGGATACATGAGAGATATACTTGCATGTAATTGCAAATGATTACAATCAACACAATTGGCCCATGAGCCACCACCTTCTTGAATAGGTGTTTTGAACATATTAAAAGAAAGTACCTTAAATTCAGTAAGCAAACACAGACCGTAATGGAGTACACTTATGTTTTTTCAAATTGTGAGTATGCTAGTAATGTTAATAATTTTGAGATAGTGCACATAAAGGAGTACGTGAACTTACATGAATGAAATGGCTTTTGCAAGTATGCAACTATTCAAGGGCAAGGCATGACCAGCCGATTGACCAAGTCGGGCTTACTTGGACACCCGTCTACCCTGAATCAGAGGCCAAAGTAGTGTGTTGGATAGACTGGAGATCCCTGGGTCTCCCTCAACTACCAGGATCCTCCTTTCCCGGTTACGGGACGCTGCCCACGGCAAACGGGCAGTTTTGGTGTTGGCCATATGCCCATCATGCAGGCACAAAAAGCACCTACATAATGGGCACATGTTACTCCTCCTCACCACGAAGAGGTCCCAAAAGGAGTGGAGGTCAATTATGGAACTTGACTGATCTTAATGAGTTGTGTCATAGAATAATTATGCGATAATCTTTTAGTAGCATGATATGTCCTTTCATTGTATTTTCACTAGTATTGTAACCAACGTTTCAGGGGGATTAACTCCTTTTCTTCAAGGGGCTTTTACATGGATTTACGCTTTAATTTTTCATCAAAGCGTAACGTCGCTGATGTTGCATTTCCAACGTAAACATTGTTAAGTAAATCCATGTAAAACCCCTTGAAGATCGGGAGTTTATCCTCCTGAAACGTTGGGAATAAATATTTGTGAATATAGTGAACATTCTTCAAAACTTTTTTCACTATTATTGTTCTTGTGATATTTCCATTATCATCATTGGTTTAACGTCTGCTTCTTCCAGACAATATATCCTTAAGACATAAAGTATACCATAAGTGTTTGTCCAGATTATTTTCTTAAGAAATAGTTAAGAGCATTTGATTATTATTATACTAATCTTAAACAAATTCTAATTAGTTAATGAATGCACTAATCAGATATGTCCACGATATTTATAATACGTTAATCAAACCACTTTAAATGCTCATTAAAATATTGATATTGGCTCCGTACAGGTCAACGGCACACACCATCGTATTAATTCGTGTTTCTATACAAATTCAGTTTGATTAATTTCATCATTTACGTTAACATATTCATATGTTGATTTATTGCAAGGTATCATAGATGATAAATCAACTTAAGAATGTGGTATGGAAGAAAATGTGCATATCGTATAAATTAAACGAAATTCAGCAATCAAGATTGAAGGCATGTCTTTTATTATTCATAGATCCGTTTCATTCTCAATGATTTTGACGCCACAATGAGTTTCGCTGAATAATATGCAGAGGAACAGATTGCATATTTTCAAATACAATTTTCTGCATTCTATCACACCAAGTCTTTGGTTGTCAATTTCGCATTCAATATTCAGTCATTTGATTTTCGGGTAAAATTTACATGAATAAGGAAAGACGATATTTAACATAAGGGATGAAATTTCCTTCATTCTGATGGATATTTTTTTCTGAATTATAGTTTATGAAAAATGAAATTGTTATCAATAATGATCCGATTGTAACATATTACATTTGTCTAAATACTCATTTAAAATTTTTCGAGACATATTTACTATTACTCCCTTTAACCATGTATAACTATGTTTCAAGAAAAATGCATTATTTTACCATTTATTTTCGGTTATTATCAGTGGTGTTTTCGTGAGCAATGCATATTACTATTACGTTAAACAATATATTCTTCATATTGGTACAAAATAATAAGTGTTCCAAAATTAAGTATTGACTTGTGTCACATATACGATTATTCTGTATCGTGAATAATTAATGACTAAGTTGTTTGCCATAAAGTAAACAATGCATTGGCTTTTATAGAAATTCGACGCGACTAGCACATTCTGACTTCATTTCAATAAGTGTTTCCTTACAAAATATTTCTATTCATGTTACCTTTAATTGTCTTTGTGGCTATCTGGGTTATCTTATGATGTGTTTCGTCTGTATGCAATATGTAATGTGTTACCAACGTGCTCATTTATCACTGTCATATGTCTTGATGTGTTCTTGGCTTTATTACACATTTTTTATTATTAGTATTTTTTTCATGTTTAGTTTTTGGTATGATGTTACTGTTATTTCTGTTGTTCTTGTCTGTCGCTTATTTGATTTGGCTAAATTATTGGTTTCAAAATTGGTTAATAACATTGTAGCGTCGTGTTTTAAACGTTTGTGATGAATATAAATGTTTAAAAAAATAACCAACTAAAACTACGACACTGTGTACTGACATACAAACTAAGCGTTTGAAACCTGAATATAGGTTGTTACCAATTTATTAAAGATTGATTGTTTCGACTTCATCAACAAAATACTTTTTGTTTTGTGAAATTATCTACACCGTTAGAAGTAATAAATAAAAAATATACCATTATAGATACGTAAAAAATGTCTGAAAATATATCTACATGTTTTATCGTTATTTGATGAATTTGAATACAAATATCAAACTTAAGTCAAAAGTTACCTTCTACCAGTAAAGTTAAGTTATATATATAAGATGACATGTCATTTCATCAATATCCTCAATTTTATTTTAGATGTGAATTAATCACATCATTCTGTTAATACATTTGCTTATTTTACAATGAAGAATGTCAATTTTACAAAGCAGTTTTTACTTCTTTCAAGCTGGTGATACTCGCTACACTATAATTAAAAATAGAACAAAGACATTGCAATTGCTACAAAATAATTCTATTACAGCTTGAAAACATGAAAAGTTTGTGTAAGATATAAAGTATGTTCCAAGTCATTTACGATATCGTATGTATTTCATAATTATAATAGTAGTAAATTGAAAACAAAACGTGATACACACATTGCAATGTGTCACAACGAATGTATTCAAATGCAGCTTTCATAACTTGTAAATATATTCATAGTAGAATAAAAAACATGCGTTCAATATTTCATAAAACATTGACTTGATTAGGCTATAAATGAAATCAAGTGATGCTATCAAACAATGAAAAACTTGCATTGTTTGTGATATAAAGGTTGTCACAAAGGCAGACATTAACAACTATAAACAAACTACAGTTATACATTATATGATATTGATGTATCAAATGAGAATTATATACTAATGTATTAGAATTGACATGACATCAACATGATATAGCATAGATTCTTACATTCATTAATGTGAAAATTACACATTTCATATAATTCTATTGAGCATCATTTATATCAAATAATAACTTTTCACGTTTATAATGTATAATGTATTCACAAAGTGTCATGTCCTGAGTTCCATATTAAGAACATGAACGTTTGTCATTCGACAGAAAAGGAAACTGGAAAGACGTGATATATACTCGTTGGTAAGCATGTAGTAATAAAAAACGAACTGTAACATATTTGAGTTATGCATATACACGTTCATTTATGCTTTTGTTTTGCCAGAAAATGTAAAGGATCACCAAATAGAATGTATATGAATGCTAATTCGTGTTTTAAAAAATGTATACTGCAAAACAGTGGTTTAGTTTGTCTATAAATACCTTTGACAGAATCAAGTTACATCAAATTTATTACCGTTGCATGAGACAAAACATGCTTTATGTATATCTTTCTCGACAAGAAGTTTTCTCCGTTTGATAATAAAAGGAACAGAATCAACAAACAACATGGATTTGAATTGAAAATGGTCATTTTTATTAAAATGACATCAAACAAATATATACATAATATATACATATAATTTATCCATGAATCATGAATAAAATTATCAAAATATGAAACTGTTTTTTAGTATCAAAGATTGAGAGGTATAACATTATGCCACAAAATTGTGGCAACTAAATGTGGACACAATTACCCCAAACTGTTTTAAAAAATGTATACTGCAAAACAGTGGTTTAGTTTGTCTATAAATACCTTTGACAGAATCAAGTTACATCAAATTTATTACCGTTGCATGAGACAAAACATGCTTTATTATTATGCGATTAATAATACACTCTTTGGGAAAAAAAACTGGATTCAAATATCATGATAAATTATTAGCAACGACCTCAGTTTACTATTCTATTTTCAGATATTTGTGAGCACATTGCTTTAATTGAAATACAATCTGCATCGGCGCCTTTATTAATATTGTGTTCGTGGTGTTTAAATTAGACATTCATAACTCCGTCATTTCACGGCGTCTCAACGCCGTGATATTGTGGTGGGTAGATTTTGATAGCAATGGGCAAAAGTCACGTGATAAAAAATGATAGAAATCCTTTCGATTTCCACTGCCGACAAATTTATTGTTTTTAATGCAGTCATAGTACAGCCCATTTCCGTTAAAAGTTAAATAGAAAAATCATTTTTGGGGGAATCTATATAAACAATTTTTCTTGCAACAATGCAACACACGAAAAATCAGCGTTTTATATCAACACATTTCCGCAAATCCTTTCGAATCACACGAAAAGGGGTAGGTATAAATCGCGAACCAACCGGACCAGGAGACCAGTTTAGTATACGGATACAGTTTAACAAATATGCGTATCATAATGTGTGTATAGTACATATATTATTGATATTTGCCAATATTTTATTTGAAAAGATAAGACACCAATATCGAAATTATATTTTAAGAAATAACTTTGCAGACTTTAACTATTAAAAGAATCGTCGATTGCTTCATCACATATTGTTGTAAATATTATATATTTCAACTGTTAGAGCATTTATCATTTGAAGACTAATTTGATATGATTCATATATTTTAATAATATACCTTTTTTTCTTATTAGCCGACTGTATAAATAAAGAAGCGTAATCGTGTAACATTGACTCTTAATTCTTACTCTTACTGAGCTCTATTGGCGATCTTTTCTAACTATGATTAAGTGCAGCGGACCAGTTAATTTTAAGAGCATAAGAGTTACGGACCAGGGTTGAGTTCAGTAACTGCGAACGTTATAGAACGTTCCGCAACGATACATTCGGAAGTCCTCGTCCATTTGCTGCGAATAATCTCGGACATATTTGGACGCTATTTTGAAATGTCCGGCGTTAAAGTAAACAAATGTATGACCGAGGAGTTCCGAATGCATCGTTATGTAACGTACTGTAGCGTTTTGTGTAATTGAACTTGCTTCTGGTTATAGATCGAGCAGATGTAAGATTATTTTTGCAGACTTTTTTTAATTATGAAAAGTTTGGTACTATCTTGACGGACTATTGACCAGACGGACCAGGTAATTTTAAGAGAGTTAAAATGACGGACATTTACACCTAGGTGAAAAGCTCGCCAGTTTTTAATTTGTTCGAATGGAGTATGTTTTCTCGAGTCCGAGTGAATTCATTATTAAGAAAAATGATTTCTATTCGAAATAGCTTGCCTTTTGTATTTAAGTGCATCTTTTCGGAATTAAAATACATGTTAAATCCTTTCGTGTATCCGGCAACAAAATTCTTCCGTAACAAGTAAAGGTATGACTACTCTCTAATACACTGGTTTGAAAGATTCACTCGCTGACTCTCTACCTCTGCTTAGATACTATGCGCAAACTGATATTTCTATTTCAAGGCAAAGACACACACATTTAGATTGCATGACTGTCTCGTGATTAAAAAATAAATGCAATAAATGCAACAAATGTTCACGCCTGTAAAATCAAAATGTCGAAATTCAAAGATGCTGGACAGTTATGCATTAGTTAGATGATTGGTTACACGGATTGGTAAGAACAGATCCGCAATGTGAGGAGCACTTGACTAAACAGAAGCGATAAGTCATGTAAATAGCTTCTGTTCTGAAGAACTATGTTTTCCCTTCTGCCGATCTTTTTAAGCGTCATGCAAATATGAATTACTGGAAATAAATCCAACTAAAACCAAACATCCTATCGGCATAAAGATGGTGTCTAGATCCAGACCATTCGCGTACTCCAAATTTGTCAAGATTCTCAATCTAACTAGTATCGAGAATCTTACTAGGCTTTTGGAACGAGATTGTTACATTTGAACAGAAAAACGTTTTATGACAAGTTACCTTTTAATTACTGAAAAACCTTAACATGACAATTCAATATAATGCTCTTTTGAGTTACCTTTAGATTATACTTAATCATTCTTTTTTGTTTGCCGTGACAATCCCTTTGCTGCATTTAGCAGCAATTTTTTACTTGTTGTCAATGTGTAGTGTATAATTTTTAATAAATAGTGTTACTTTTGATAACAACTTTATAATGGCTGTTTCCTCTTGTGTTGGTATCATCTTTCACTTAACTCATATATTCATGATAACGCCAATGGATTAGTGTACGTGTCTTGTAAAAAGGTCCACCCAAAGCATTGGTATTACATCAATGAGTGTTTATGTCGAATGAGATTTAATAAATGTATTCCAAAAATAAAATTTAGCTTTAAGCCTAGAATTGTCCAAAATATAATAAATAAAAATCGTGATCTAAAACTACATCAAAGGTAAACAATCTAAACATAAGTTTAGTAAGTTAACGTAGGTATCCAAGAAAAGTATCTACTTTGTTGATATAGTTAAACAGTGTAAACGCTTATGTTATACAACGTACATGAATAAAATGTCTAGTTCGTACAAAAAAACCCAAAACGTGTTTGTGAAAACAATCGATTTTAGAGGTTGGCAGTATTTAAATTAAAAGATGTATAATTTATTTTAAGAAAATTAGTATGGCGGATAAACCATTACCCCTTGGTCAATCATGCCTGTAATTGTATACTGATTTACCATTACACAAACAAGAAATGTTATTGTCATCCTGAGCATCCCCTGTCGTAGATTAATTCAGTGTATTGTTTATAAAGACAGTAGTTTGTTTATTGTACTAACTATACCTTCTAGTTGTCGAGCTGACCTCAACTGCATGCCATTCTTTGTATCAAAGTATGCTGTTATCGTGGAAAGAACTTCTAATGGAAGACGTTGACAGCGCCCATTTATTTCTTTACGGAAATAAACAACTTGAACTCATAGTAAATGTGATCTTTCAGATACGCTGAAAGAGTTTTTCATTCAAATTGGACATTAGTTTTACTTCATTCATTAGTTGAACTTTAACTTGATCTGATCATATTTTAAAGTACACATAGCTTTATCTCAAGAAATAAAAATAATAAATTAACTAAATTCGATTCTTCTCCTTGTTTTTAGAATGAATGATTCAATGGAAAAGAAGCAAGATGCATAAACTTTAATGTCTTACCTTAATGACGTCTTTCATATACACTCGACCATAAATATAAAGCAAGTAACAGCACGTTTTTGAGCATTTTGTGATCATTTCTAGAGAAAAAGAGCTTGTCTGCGCTGTCATATATTTGTATCAATGCACTATGTGAAGTCAAGATTTAAGAGGCATTTGAATAAGACAAAAACACTTTCTAATGGGAGACGTCTCCTTTAAATGCAATGTCATTACTTCAGTTCAGATATTATATATTTTGTCTGAACACTCACTTCCTTAGTTAGAACAAGTAATTGAGAAATATGACATGATTTATTTAAACAAAGGATACATGTCTGTTGACTATAAATTTGACAAATATTGGCAGACGTATAAGATGAAGCATTAGGAAGAAATCATTCCGTATTTTAAATGTATTATTTCAGATAGTGAATATGTATAAATTGTCATTGTCAGTTACTTTGATTTGTTGTCACGTATTATATGAGGATATTCGTCAACTCTGGTGTGAGACCGATTTTTATTTTAACGAGTGAGCACAGAAAACTTATTTTCGCGAGAGGCATAGCCACGAGTAAAATGTCATTTTCTGAGTTCACGAGTAAAAATAAAAAAGATCTTACATCAAAGTTGACGAATGTTCAGTTTCTTTCATGCTTGGTTTGGTGTTTTACTAGATGTGTTTTACACAAATTATAACATGTCGTCATTTCTTCTCCATGAGGACGTCATTTATATTCTAAAATGACGTCATTGACAATGAAAATATAGAACTATATTTTCACTACAATGAAAATATAAAACTTATATTTTCATCGTTTATTTTCACCAAATAACGCGACGTTTCACCGTAAAGCATGAAAGAAAAAGTGTTTAGTGTTGGTTAGAGTTCTGGTATAAGTTAAGACTCCAAAATTAATATACGTTTTAACTCATTTTTTTTCTGATTGAAATTCCATCTGTATCAGATGTTATCGTTTAGTTTTCCTCAAGATGTGATACTTAATATATAAGTAGTATAGTTAGGTGTTGTATCGGAGTTATATTTGTTCTGAAGTAAATGTTGTAATTTTGAGATAACAACTTCATGATGGATTGTATTCCACGAGTATACTGTTAGTTTTTCCGTAAACAATTATAGAGTTGTAATGGGTAACTCAATGGAATTACTATGGACACCTTGTTCATAACCACACCCTATTAGTTTAAAGCACGCGTCAGTTGCAATAAATCTGTTAGTGTGTGTGGGTTTTTAAAAATTAATATGCGTTGTATCGCCCAAGCAAAAAATAAACGAAATCTAAAGATATATCAGGCTTGTAATAATTTTTGAAAACCTGATTTGTTAGAAACAACAAAAACAAAACTGCAGAGTTTAAAGAAAGTACACAAATGCTGAAACATATTGTTTGTTATTCCGTAAAGCTTCGTAATTGGTCAACAATTTTCGTTTTCTAAATTATATAAAGTAATAATGCATTAAATGAAAAGCATTTAAAATGCAGACAATTGAAGAATTTCGTGTAATTAATGATATAAGTGATTGATACTTGGCACGATACACATAATTACAATAAATGTGGCAACCAAAAAACAAAAGTAAAGATGTATTAAACCCTTTTAAAATAATTGCATGTGAAAAACGACACGTAGCAATTTGTTTAACTTATTTGACATAAACATTTGTTATTAAACATAGTTTCGATTTGATATTTATTTGTGTACGATCTCAATAAAATGTAATATACATCATATTGTAAGAAGGGAACCTGGGTCGATAACGCAGCTGGTAGCGCGCCGGGATTTAGAATCTCGTGTCCCGAAATGGGCATGGGTTCGAACCCAAGAAGGCAAGGAGGTTATACCCTTCCATGAAAATTTGACAATTATGTCAATTTTTCTCCACTAATAGGTATATGGAAAAGTTTCCGGCCTTGTGGACGGGTAGGTGAGTACTGGTTATAGACAAGGGTCCAGGAAAGCTGGGTTAATTGCGCTGGACGCCGTAAAATTACCTAAATTGTGTTGACACGGCGTAAAACCCGGTAAAATGTTTTTTTTGTTGGGTTTAACGCCGCAACAACACATTGTAAATTCATATAACGGCGGTCAATCAACCTACTCACTCCTCCTGGAAAGGCTAAATTTCTAGATTTAGCTGTTAACCAACTACTAAGCGCATACTTTCTACAGAGACTGACAACTGCCCTACATTGTTTTTTTTATATATATTACGGCGCACCAACACAGAAAGGTCATATCGCGCCGAACTGCCCTACATAATTAAAAATCATTGGTAGGAGGGAGAATGGCCGTAGAAATAATTTCATGAACAAGCGTCACGAAAGTTATCCTTGCGTGCTACCAACTGAGCTAGCCGGGTGGCTTCACAAATCAACATATAGCAGCTGATTGTCTCTTTATTCAAGATATAATAAGAATGACGAACCTTTAATACAGTACGCAGAACAAACCTCATCGGTGACAACCACGGTACTTTCTTCCGTTACATTCCATACGTACCGTGGGCAATTTGACTGGCAAAATTTCGTTTTTATAAATATGTATGAGGCAGGGGAGACCAATCTTCTTCCAATGAAATCGCATGTTACAATTAGATACTCTTAAATAACAATGACGTCATTCTGGGTTTCTTACTTAAAATAGAAACCAACGCACATGTTTATTTTTTATAAAATGGTTGCGTTATTCTTTTGGCTAGTTTTCTGCAGTGGTTTCCTTGCGGAACCAATGAAACTGCCTCATGAAATTATTCATGATTACGAGATTTTCCTAACCGAATGCCCTGCGGTAATAACGCAGCAAAGCAGTAAGTGTATTGTGGGAAAATTGACGATGAACAAACCTTCTCTTGTAGCTGACAACTATCGTACTTTATACAGAGGAAAGAGGAAGAAAGTCGCAGTAAATGTTACATTGCCAATCTCCGCGAAGATATATAGATTCCTGGTCAGTCAGTCGAACAATCAATGGAGCAAACCTGACGAATTCAGTCTGTAAGAATGTGTAGATTATTCAATCGAATTGTGTTGTGTAGTTTTAGCAGGTAATCAAATAATGATATGGAAAGTTGTTGAACTTTACAGAAATCTCAAAAGACACATGCTGTATCTAATTGTCGCAGATTCTTGACATAATTGAGAAAAATGTTTTTGTTCTTATCGTCTTAGAGAGGTAGTATATTTTCATTTGAGTTTCCCCAGTTCTCTCTTAATTTTCTCTTGCATGCTTTTTCGATAATTACATTTCTTTAATCCGATATAGAATAAACTGGAGTAACAGTATGGAATTACTGTCATCCGTGTTTTCCAGTTGTTGTCAATTTTACTTAATCTTTGCCATTCTTGTATTTCACCAGATTGTTTTGGTAGTACTGCGTACTGTTGAAACAAACTTACTTCTTTTTTCTTTTTTTAAATTCAATGAATTACATAATGGTTTTAGTAATTAATGTTTTGTCAATTAGTCTAACAGATTTCAAAAACCCAATAAAGCAATGTAAAATGAATTTTAGAATTAAACGGGATTGAAATAAGATTTTTAAAGCAATTCGTTTTTATAAGCAGTACTTGTTTTATTTAATCGATCCTAAATAATTGTAATAAAAATAGTTAACATATAAAGAAAATTCGTTATCACCATTGCAAATAATATCATTGTGTTAACTTGAAAATACACCCCATTTTTTAAATCTAAAATTACTATAGCTGACGTACTGAAATGAGTTGTAGTTTTATATTAATATTTTTTATATCTCCCGTGTTTAAAAGTAATATCATTTTATAATTCTCTTTGCTAACATATCTTTTCATAACAGTATTATGAAACATTCTGCATCACGATTGTATTCTATAGCTTTTAAAAGCTTTCAATTATAGAGAAACTTTACCTTTTGGAAACTCTAAAAGAAAACAAATAAAGCGCTTCTTAGAAAATATCAAGCAGAGTTTAAAAGCTTTTTTGCATACCTTACACAACAATTTTATGTAAATGTTTGATGCAATCACTTATATCAATATATACAAAATTCATTGATATATTATGGCTATATGAAAACATAGGAATATTGGTAGATCTCATTAAAGAAACAAGAAATATATCTAAAGAGAGTTTTGTTCATATATCAATTCCACAAATGCATTTCGTTCCTGTTAATAGTGACAAAAGGTTGTAATCATATGTCAGTTTCTCTATTTGAAATAACTTTCAAAAGACGATAAATGTGATATCTCAGAAAATGAAAGTGGCTTAATGGAACAGAAGTAAAGAGTTTAGGAATTTATTTCTTGCATCTTGAAGTTTAGAATAATGCTTCCTTAATTCGCTGCGTTGCATTCATGCACTTTAAAAAGTGATTATTCCAGTATATCTGGTATTAGTTGTTATTACTAACGAAAGTTATCATTCAAGTGGAAATTTTAGAGAAAATATAATTTGAAATAAACTGACCAATCAGATCACTAGAAATCTTCTCGTAAATTGAAGTGTAATATATTTTCTATTTCAGATATGTAATCATACGCTGATTGTCATATTTCATAAAGACACTAACTTTCCTTACTAGACAAATCGTATGAGAAATATGAACAAATCAATTTTAATAGATAATATATTTCTGTTAAATATATTGACAAATTATGTTAAGAAAAGCGAAAAAGAGCGGCGGTACATAATTATGTCCGCCTTTCAAATATATGATATAATTTCTTTATGAGTAATGTATTAAAATAGGTTCATATTTGTTTATTTTATGTTAAGCCATCTTATGTAGTCAACCGTCATCCTCACTATTGTCTTCGACAGGCCCAATCTCCGTAAACAGATATCCTGTAGAGCATTGCAGTACAGTATCTCTACTGTCTCCGTGGAAGGTCATATCGAGATGAACTTTGTGTCGACCAACCAATGCGAAGCTTTCATCTAGACGAAAACACTTTTAATTACATTTTGATTTCGTAATTTCTATTTTTAAACTAAGGTTTGCATGCTAATTTAACAGCGGTATTATTCACAGTCTGCGATTGGGCGGCTCATTTCAAATTGCGTAACATAGACGATGTAAACAAGTGGAAAATTTTAGATCGGGTTTTAATCAGATTGCGACAGGCCTAGATATATTGATCCAAGGTTTTAATCTAGTAGGCCTACTCAGCACAGTTATCTAGCGACAACGGACAACTGCTCCTTTAATACAGACGTTAGCGACAAAATACATTAAAATATTGTACGACAAACACTCTTATAAAGATGTCATACACGCCCGGGAATCGAACCTGCGATAGTATTTAAACATACTACATGTAACTGACCTAAACGTGCATGTTTTCTACCTAAAGAGAGAATATTCTGTTTCACATTCTACATAGTTCCCAAAAGTATAAAAAGTAGTGATACTTTTTTGTTTATTCAAGCTTATACTAGCTGAAATTTAAATATTTCAAAAACTATAAAAAATAGTTGACTATTCTTTTAAATGATAATTACTAAAATGATCAAACGAAAACATTGTTTTATCAGACAATGGCTTATTAGATGTAATGATTCCACACAGCACACAAGGCATTGACATTTCTCTTAGTTAATTATAAAGCAATCATTTTCGAAATATTACATTTGCAAAGTTGAAATCGTACTTTCTTGATTACGTTATGCATTAAACATAAAATACTTAGACAATCTATATTGTCAATTTGAATTTAAACTAGTATTTTACGAAATGAACATTACAATGTATTTGCATAAGTATTCCTATAGAAGACACCATTATCTAAACGAGCGTATATCTTTCATGATCCAGCAATTAAGATGCACAGGAGAAACATTATGTACAGCAATTTAAGGAGTTATATTGTTTGCGTGTGATACATAGAGAACTTACATAATAGTTATAGTAAAAGCTACAAAACTGTGATTGTGAATAAGATGAAATCGACGAAATGTCAATGTACATGTACCTTGCAGAAGTATAAAATTACATGCTCCTTCTTCAACGACTTAGGGTAAAATAAACAAACTCATGAAAAGAGCCACATTTAAATAAAAAAGAAAATCATAACGTCAGAAGACGCAATTGAATTAATACCAAAGTTATACACGAACGGTTTACAATAAAATCACACGCTGCCTGTGCACATAAATCAAGTAGCCTCAATGAAAATATAGAAATAAATCTGCACTATATTACAATACTTAATATAACAAATATCCAAATAGATGATTGTATATCTCCCAGTATATAAATCTTTCCCGATATAGCATTACTCAGGCTATAATACAACAGTAATTGACAGGATCCGTCAATTGTTTTTACACAATGCATTCAATAAGCCAATAATAAATGTGATCTGTGCGAGAAAAGTGAGGCAAATGGATAGAAATCGTACGTTGATTGCAGTATTAAACAATTGCTATTGATACCAAAATATATGTCTATAAATGGAAATTTAAAATGTAGGTCTTACTTAATGGAAAAAATGATAGTGCGCTATTTTGAATGCATCAATCTCCCCATAATGCGCAATCTTAGAATTTAAGTGAAGTGATAAATTGTTGCTGAGAGCTAAGTGAGTATTAGGTTAAAATGATCTGACAGGACTGTAGAATTTTCAGTCTCTGATAACGATACAAGGCATTAATTAGGTTAACATTGCTTCAAGTATTTATAGCTTCGATATTTGAAAGCGTCTGCCGCTAGCATACGAGGACCAGCCAATAAATAACCCACTTAACCTATTTCGAGTCGAGATCTACCTCTTCATTGTCAATGTAATTTCCCTCTAGGTCTATGCACTCGGGCTGTTGGTGTTCAAGTGCAAACAGCCCAGAAATGAAGAAATCAGGGTCCTTTCAATGGAACCAGTACTCAACTGCCGCCACGCCAGCAGATGGTTGAGTCTTGAACTTCTTTGGCCATGCAGATACTGGCCCTACCCACTGACAACTCTATGCTTTATTTTCTGGTTCATAATAATGTACCCAAGTCTCATCTACAGTAACTAAACGCAACAGGGGACATCGTTTGACCTTAAACGCTTCAACAACGCACTGCATACTGTTGCTCTCGTAGCCAATTGCTAAGTGCTAAGGAATTTTGGAACCCAACGTGTTGTAAGCTTGTGCATCATTAAACGATCATGAATGCAAGATTGTTAAAATGGTACCATATAAAATGCCCAATGCGTGTGCTATTACTTCGCCTATCTAAGTACACTAGGTCTCTGACTCTATGTCAAAGGCTGGTTATACGTTGACTTGTCCTCGTAACTAAATGAAGGCAGACGATAAACTAGTTGTGACTTCCTGATCCAATGTTCCTACGGTAATTGAAAAAGTTATTGATAATTACAAAGTCCTCGATTTTATTACGTATCACACTTTACTTATATTGAATCAGCAGACAAAGTTGATTACGATAACGTTAGCTGAGGATTAAATTGTTTAAGTATTTAAGTCAATTTAGAAGGATACGCAACCAATATATATTTGGAAAAGTCAATATGCTAAATTAGTAAATACAAGGTAGATAGATATTATTAATTTAAGAATAAGAGTTTAATATAAATATATACCAGTGATAAAACTGTGCATTAACACAAACATGTTACAATATAAATATGTCCAAAGAAAGAAATATGTCAAATACTTATGTATATGATATCAATATATCAATTATTATAGTATTTACATATAAACAGACGAATAAAAACAGCAACAACGCATGTACACGCAAACAACACAAATGTGTTATTTCTACATGAACATTCACTGTATCCGGTAATGTTGTTACTGTTATTGTTACCCTCTGGATATGTTGACTGTCTTCTACATTTGGTAATTGAAGTTTTGCATTAGTTTCTTTATCTTTTCCTTGATTTAAGGACACAAGGCACTGTTGAAATGATAAATTTGTGTAATATACGATTACAAAAAAGAAACTGGACATTTATAGTTTCGCTAAATTCATGATTGTGAATTAGTCAAACATATTCAATAAATCTTAAACTAATAATTGTTTTATTTGTAAGAATGTGTTGTGAATTTAGCAATGTCGTTTCACGTTAAGGCCGCTGTGATGTAAAATTGTCAAAAGTAAATGTAACACTTGTCGAATGTCTATTACAAAACGAAAATGTTTGTACCATGTGAATAAGTTTAACTATTTCACAACCATCACATATATTCCATTTAGCCAAACATTACATGATTGACCATTTTTTTGTGTAAAAGTATATAACTAATATCAGACAAAACATTCATTCTTTGCTTCTATTTCGTTTAATTCATGCCATTGCAGCACATGAACATAAAAATACGCCAAAACAAACAGACAGACAAGTAGCAAACAAAATGTACTAAAACTCTCTCGATAAATATTTATGTTGGATATATTGTTACACTATCAAAGCCATCTACTACATTCTGTTTCAAATGCTTCTTAAGCGTGCTCTAATCTTTCAGTTCCACTGCAGAAATAAATCAGATACATTCGATATGGAAAACTATATATCGGCTATCAAATGCTGACGTCTTGCTATTCTTATTTCGTCATACGAATGTTATACTTAGTCGATGGTAGTCTAGATTTACGTGTGCTGATTTGTGTACCTTCACGGTTGTATGTGCTATCGTTATCTTATTCAGGAACATTTATTTGTGATATTCCAATATTTAGCGAAGTGGTGTTCTGTTTCAATCATGCAATAATATATATAAAAATAATATAATCAACAAATATTAATTTATGAGTTTTATCTGTTTTGAAAATTATATCAATGATCGAAAAATTAAAAAAAAAAGAATTAATAACTTCCAAGTTGTGCTAATGCAAATATATATTATAACAATTTGTGTGTTCACTTATAAAAAACAAGACTTTGTTGAATTTGAGCATTATTCCATTGATTTCAATTTGTAGAAATCTAAGTCATTATCTGAACCCACCTAATATTTGTGCGTGATATTTTGAGGGATATTTAGTTACTTTCTGGAAAAATAAAAAAATTGAATAATATAAGTTATATCTATTTTTCATAACATTTTAATATGAAAAGACATTATAGCTTTACTGTTTGTAATATTGGTATGATATATGAAACCTCGCCACGCCAAGATAGTGTATTTGTTTGAATGATTTACTAAACATATTAAAAGTGAACGGTGTTTATTATATTTTGTATATATCTGAATGTTTATTGAAATATTTTTATTTTGACCATTGCATTAGGAGGATCAACATCAGACAAAAATGAAACGTTTAATACTTTTTACGCTTTATTCCATTGTAATGGATACAGTTGGAATTGAAATATTTGATGTCAAGAAAATACCGGTAAGTTTATTTAATTAATTAGTTATTGTTTTATTCATAACAATAGTGTTAATAACCATTTGCAAATTCCAGTATTCAGGAATACCTCCCCAAAAGCTTAAACATTAGCGTACCTACCGAAATACTACAATCACCTAATTTTTTGTTTCTAATGAAACGATTATTCATCTAACAATATATTGAATGTAAAGAACAAAATTACTATTTAATGACAAAATGATTAGATAATTACAACATTTTTAATGGTTTGAATAAGTGTTGTAATAGCTATTTTTATTTATCAAGTAATTTCATGGCTAAACTGGGCTTAGATACGATTCAAACTGATCTTTTGGTTTTGAACAAATAGATTTTGAACTAATGATTCAGCAGACGTCAAACTCATATGATTCGAAATTCCTACACAGACTTTCAGTAAGATTATATTGTAAAAGATAAGAGTATATTCTAGTTTTGATATTTCTTCAGCTTCTTAAAAAATTATAGTTTTTATTGATGATCGATATGAGCACATTGATGAGAAAATCCGCGTAAAATATTTTGATACTCTTCAATTCTCGTTCGCAAAAATGTGCGTTTTTTTCCATTCCATGCGTTGTATAAATTGTCTTGCTAAGTTTTTTTTGCATTTTTGTTTTGTTTTATTTGTTGCTTTATTCTTAATTCACTTTATAATCAATCATAACTTTTTAGATAGCTTTTAGTATGACGTGTTAATAGAAGAGAGAATGCAGTTGTCCTAACGAACACAACGTATTTAAAACACTATTGAGAACGTCAGCAACATTTTCAAAGACGAAAAAAATTAGCTGAAATGCACTAAATATTCAATAATTGTCTGTTTGAATTACTTTTTTTCTATAGTACAGAATGCCTTGTCATGAAAATATCTCAGAATATAATTTGTTTATTTTTCATATATTTAATAACTCAGTTCATACGGCTCTGGATTCGAAATCCAGATATATTCAAAGTGACTACTCCGCGGGCACAAATAATCATTTCGATGCTATAACAGTATCTATATAAAGGCAATTAAAATATTCAATTTTAAATTACACGCATACCACGTAAAATCACGACAATAAACATATTGACCAATAAATTCGTCCTTGTTTTGATTGTATTATTTTTTTATTTGAAAATTGAATTGATGCGGTATCACTTTCAAGAATTGTCACCTTTACAATGTAGATAAAGGTATTACATGTAACTACACGTTGATAAAACGAGATACCATTAAAAATGCACTTCTATTGATTTCAAGTCCTTCAAAAATTATAAAGAAACATATTGAAAGTAGTTCTTTGATAATAACCACGTAAGTGCATTTGATATACAGCTACGAAACATACCCGTTAGGTAACGGTTTAAAGATTGTTTTTGTGCGTTTTGTGACTTTAATTTTAAAAATACCACACTTTATATATCAATTTTCCTTAAAATTCAAATACTTTATTTCTTTGCACTATTTCAGACATTGGCAGGTAATAAAAAAATCCCGTAAAATTAAACAAGAAACGTACGAAACGTAAGCTTTAAATTTGTAAACAAAAAATGAGTTTGAGTGCATATTAAGAACAGTCAAAACACACCGCCTACACAGCCTAAATGGAATAAAAGAGATATTTTGAGATTTGTATCATTTTATTAAAAGGACACTTCAAACAAATAACGAAAATTACAGCATAAATGTGTTTTCGCCTTGGACCAGACAGCGGCAGAACAATTTTACTGTTTTAACAGTGTTTTAACACATGCAACAAAATGTTCATGTAAGAACTAACAACAACAAATTGTCTTATTGAAAATACTTTCAGTCACGCTTCAAAATACGGAAAATACACAAACGCATAAACAAAGCAAAAATCGCATTGCCAATGTAAATAGAAATTACACAATAACCTTATAGAGACTAGTTCACCTACGGAAATGACAAACACGAAATGGCAAAAAGAAACTTATCGAACCCTTACGTGTTTTTAGACAACATCTTTATAACTTATCAAACCCATGCAATCTTCGTAAAGACAGAAGAGATAAACAACGTAATCAACTGTAAAGTGCCAATCAATAAGCCCAAAGAGCGTTACAGAATATCATGCTGATAACCTTTTTTGAACTTACAGACGTTTCTTAAAAGACACACATTAAAAGTGAATCAAATTTTCGCTGTGCTTATGTAACTATACAAAAACTTTAAACAAAGACAGCAACACATTTTTGCCAATGTCAAAACAGACAACATTATTCGTGCTGTTAATTTTACAAGTCAGAGAAAAAAGGAAGACGAGAAGATTGCTGAAATAATGAAATTTGTTTTATGCTCTAAACTAGGTTTTGTCAATTATATTAATGTTAACGACTTGGATTATTTTCTGACAATACAACTAATCTATTTTTAGGGTTTTTTTAAAGAGAAATATAGAATAACGTATTATCATATTATGTGCATTAATAACACAAACTATAGTATTATATATTTTACTTAACTATATATAGTATCTGCGTTAGCTCCTCTAATTACATTTTTTGTATTCACATAATAAAGGTTATCAAAAATGTAATTCAAGTGATTACAGCACGCATTTATCTTAGGAAAGTATTCTAAAAACATATCTGGAGAACATAAACAATTCGCTGGAATCAAAATGGCTGTTGTAATCTTAAATCATTAAATGCAAACAAACCATTTAGATTAACGCGCTGCTATTGAGGTCTGCTCCGGTAAATGTTTTGCTATTACCTTAATACCTTGTATTGACAATTTATGCGGAAATTGATCAACAATATATGTTTGAAGCAACAACGGTCAATTATAACTATACGGTTATACTGACTTGCTTGAATTATTACTATCGGTATAAATGACATATTTGAGAGACACCTTTGTTGATAGCAAAGTAAGCGTTTAAATTATCATGAAATATATATCGTGAAAAATACATAGACGGAAAGTCCAAATTGACTGTCAGAGTCCATTATGTCATCAGATAGCGGTCTGATTATTGCATCTAGTTATCTGCCTCCCTTGTGGTAATTGACGAATTGTCGATATAAAGTCAGCTTAATGTTTTAACACTTTATCACAATTAACGTATATTGAATTAGCAGACTAAGTAGATTACATATAACAAGTACAAGTAATTCTACTAAGTTTAAGGGAAGTCACCGCTAAAGAAAGTAAATTGTAGATTTATTTAGACAGCATGACCTTTCAGACTGACTTCAAAAACTAAATAAATAAGAACATATCAATAAAATGTTGAGTTAATGCGTATTTTAATACCTTTGACTATTACATTATCTAGTCACGTTGGTTAAACTTATTTCGCACTATGTTAACCGTTTCAATGGCACTTTGAAACTAGCAAAGTATATTTATTTACTAACTCAAGCTGTAAATACCAGCGATAAATTCGACATATTTCAAAATCAAACTTTACGAATTTTGTTTGTTAATTATTGGCTATGTACAAGTACATGTAATTGAATATACTAAGTATTAAAACTATTGTATGTTTTGATACCTAAATAATATTCAGAATTTAAATCAATAGTAAAGTGTGACCATACACTAAGTATTATTTATTTTATCTGTAATTTAGGTGTTAAGGTAATTAAAAGTGAATCACTACCATTTGCCAATTAGCTAAATGATATACAGTAGACGTAAGTATATGTCGATCCAGAACATTTTCATAGCGTCATGCTTATAATCAAATTCGGATAAAATGTACAACCAAGGTGTCAGCAAAATATATGACTTTCTAAAAAAGACTTTTCTTGTCAGATAGGGTATATGTGGTATACCAAATATCGGTTATCAAATGATGCAATGTAGTTGTGTTTACCCTTCATATGAACATTTAACTTATAAAATTAACAGTTGATAATTGTTTAAGTTAATTTGTGGGACCTTACATTACATGTCCAATATTTTCAGCAGGAGTTGTTTAATCAAATTTGTCAATTTCATGCAGATGTGTTCAACAAATTTTAAAAGATTCACTGGTATCTATAGTAAAAAGTGCATTAAATCGACGATGCGTTAAAATTGGTTGCACCAGTTGATAGAAATGAAATAATAACACCCACAATTGGTTGAATATTTGATTTATTATTCGAGCAACAATCTTGAATAACACCGTCCAATTTCAGGACATTTATAGAAGTTATTATTAAACAAAAACATTAAATACGTCAAAGTATATTTATCCTTGTTCTTTTAACGAAACTTTTAAATATGCTGGAAACTATGTTTATTATGTAAAAATATTAGATATTAACAGTTTTACCCGAGTGTATATGATTCATGTTTCTAATATCTAAATATATTTTGTCTTTGTTGTTTTAATATCGATATGAAATATGTGTTTCATCACCCTTTTGCTTTTGTTTATTATGGCATAATAATTAGACAGCAAAGTGAATTACATGTGCAATATTTACACGTGATTTTATGTATTACAGACATAATGTGGAGGTGGGGTTTCAATTAAAGCTGTAAAAAATGTTTAATATAACTTAATGTGATATAAGACCAATTTTTACTTTTATTAAACAAACGCAAGAACACAACAAAATTTATAATTCTAATTTTACGTTTTATTCTAATGATATGAAAACGGTTGATTGGAATATAGTGTCTATGTATACCATATCGGTATGTATAGCTTGAAACAATGATAGAATTGGCAAACATTTGTATAATATTATATTAAATCAATGCACTTAATTCCATATAAACATATAAAATGTATACGTTCAAAATAAAAAAGAAACATACAACGTGTTTGAAAACAGCTTGAATCTTAGAATTAACGTCTACAAATTTCCAACATCAAGTACTGTTATTTGTATTACATCGCACCATAAAAAACGGGACATAAAACTATTGACAATAAACGTAGACTTAAAATGATTAATGGAACTAAGAGTTCAATAGATATTGTTGACAAACGAATAAACGAATTTCACCGAATTTAAAAGAATAGAAACATAAACATTGATTTAATCAATTGAAACCTACGATTTGACATAAAATAAAAATAAAACTACAAGTACAAATTTCACTGGGTGGTGTTTATTCAATTATGTATTTGTTTTGTATAAATTGATTAGTCTGCGTCGGTAAACATTGTTTAATCATTGAATTTCAATTCATTTTCTTAGAATTTAATGAAATTTCTTTATTTATCTTATAACTTTAAACAATTGATTCTTATATTTTAGGGGATAGAAATTTTCTTCGATTCAATTTTCAGTGTTTATCACCATCATTCGATTACTGTAGCAAACTATTGCTAGAATAAGTAATATTTTGATTGTAACATAACTAAAAACCATTTTACATTTTGTAGCTTTAAGTGAAAACTAGTACATTGCAAATAAGTTATATTACCGTTTACTAATTATTATATCAACACTAAAACGATAGCTGTTAAACATAGTTAACCTATAATGGTATTTTGTCTGACTTCCTTTGTGACTACCGTATACGAGTATATATCACCTGATGATTTTAATTGAATGTTTAATGCTTCTCAATAAATCATAAACGTTATAATGGGTAATGGTGTCACAAATTCGGTTATGCTGTATTCCTTCACGAGTATATTCTATTAGCATTTAGGAGAAATGACAGAAGTCATTCTATTTAGAATCCATAATTAGTATTTGAATAAGTAAAATGCATTATTCATTTGCAAAACGCAAACATTTAATTAAACTTCAATTCATTTTGTAACTTGTTTTCATATATCTTGAATATGTTATATAAAAATCATGTTTAATATATTGTTGATTTTGGTTTATTCATTGCATCGACTTGTTTATGGTGTACGATTTACTAAAACAACTTGTTATCATACAGACATAATACATGTATAAACATCAAATAAAACTATTTCAAAGATTAATGATAATTCTAACAAAGAGAAGCACATATTGAAATAGAAATAATTGTATTCGTTTGTTTATAAGCGGTGTTATTCCCCTCCTTCCATCAAAACAATAAAGGTACTAGGTCACAGATTTGGTTTATTTTTTCTATAATTTCAATATACCATTCAGTATCTGTAATTGTGTAAATTTATTGTTATTATTCTAAGACAAACTGATCTATATGTTGCAAGAAATATACAATAAAAGTCACAAAAATACAATAAAACTGTCTATACCGTGACATACGGGCTAAATAGTTACTATATGAAACACCATCATTTTTGTAGTTGTTTGTCAATATGCACTAAAATTGTCATTATCAGAACACTTTTTTCCGGCTTCCAAAAATATTTCGATACAATTTTGATAGTTTTATAAAAAGTTGATACATAAATTGAAATCTGTGAATAAGTGTCTTTAAGTTCAAATCAATAATAATGTCTACATCATTCGTTGATAAAAACTTGATGAAAGAGAGAAAGGAATAGTGTTATATATCTTAAGCTTTCATCTGACATGAATGATACATATACTTACGTAAAATGATTGAATGGTCAGTAAATAACATGATTTGATCTCAGCGAGAAATGACCATTAGTTTGTTCAACTATTGATATTCTGTTCTTGGAAGTATTTGCTTCGTAAAATGACGTGAGTCGGATTAGAACACAGCGTTGACGTTATCATTTATTATGCCCATGTAAAAGTCCATGACTTAAGAAGTTTGTTCGTCTTATTCAATTCTAAAGCCATGAGATTAATGAGTTCTTTTTGGTCAAATTGGCCAAGCAATGATGACACCATTGTGATATTATTTTCATAGTTTAAACCGCATACGTTGTGTTCTGCTCGAAACTAGTTTTGTATCGTGCTGATAGTAAGGACATATTTAACGAACCTGAATATACAATCATCGTTCTCTGTAAAGAAACACAGAAAATTTCAGCCCTTTACTCTGTACTTTTCGACAATGGAATGTACATACTTAATTGTGATGATTTCAACGACAGTAATGGTTCTACTTAATAAGCGTTCGGTTAAAATCTTTCATTCGAAATAAATTCGAAAACACATTCGATTGTATCTTGTTAATCTAAACGCTTTACTCTCCAGTGTATCGGTTTGAAAAAATTCACTCGTTCATTTTCAACATCTGCTAAAATACTATGTGCAAACTGATATTTCTACTTTTATACAGAGACACATAAACGTTTAAATCGCATGACTGTCACGTTATTTTTTAAAAACAAATGCAAAAATATCTCACGCCTGTAATTTCAAAATATCTAAATGCTAAAATGTTGGAGAGTTTTCCATTAGTTAGATAATGGAAAATTGACAAAAATAAAAGTAAACATTGAGCATTTTGAACGTGAACCTCTGATCTTTTAACTGTACGTGTGCATAGTGCAACGTATTTAACTTCAATACAAAATGTAGCCACGGTATATATGACGTCATACGCGGTTGCATTCGTCACTAGTATGATCATACCATATAAGTATGATCATACCATATTAGGCGTTGATAACCCCATTTCCTTTGTCAGGAGATCGTTACAACCAATAAAAATGAGTATAAAGTTTTTCGGCTAAATTGAAATTTGGTAAACTTGCATTGATTGATCAAAGGTTCATAGTAAAGGTCAATATCATAAACCGACACGTTTAAAGGCAGCAGCATGTGGATGTAATGTATTCACTGAGCTGCGAGGAGAGCGTATAAACGCTTATGCAAGCCAGGAAATCTGTCCCTTTAAATCTCAAAGCCATGACGACTTTGCTTATCTACATTACAGAATAGGATAATAAAAGAGAAGTCTCTATACACATGTATTATTTTATTGAATTCCATCATGAATATACTTAGAAAAACAGGCTATTAGTTTTTAAAGAAGTTTTTCCGTTATACACTAATTCGGAACATCTATGTATCATTCTCCCAAACAATAAGTAACATCTTCGACTGGGTTGTCCAATCAGGATACCATGTTTTTTATTGTTAAGAATTCTTATAGTATTCCTAGCAACCCATCATTGAAATATTTTGGTTTATCTTATTATTTTTGAGTTTATAAAAATACATCGCAAAGATGCGTGTATAATCGTTATTGAGATCATTAGGACTGTTATCCTTAAACTTTGTAATAGATGTACTTTTCAATACACCTAACATTGTAGAAACAAATAACCAATTCACTATATCACGACATTTGATCATTTGCTGTTTGCTATGACTTAAATAGAAGAATTGACCAGATATTTAATAACGTTTATTTCATGTTCCACTTCTTGCCCTTTGTTCATCTTAATATACAAAGTTATACAGACGAGTGGGAAGAATCAGCGACGGAAATGTTTCATTTCCTGGGTAATAAACTTACAGGAATGAATTTCTGTGTTTGACTTGATGAATGGTGTATTTGCATTTCTTTTTCTACTTCGACAGACAATATAGAGAACCGAATTACATAAGGAAGCACAACTAGGACATTTCATTCTGAATGCTAATTGTGATAGATGATTGCTCTTGTTCGAGTGGATTTATTAACTTGACACCCTTCAAACGCGGCTACGACTATTTGAGAATTACATTGAACTATTTCAATGTATTGTCTATGAAAACCACATTTCGTCAACATGTATATTGTTATCTAAATAGCTTCGCGCTTTTATTTCAGTCACTGTGCTACATATCTAAATGTACGACTTGTTCGTAGTAAACAAATTCGTGGACAATTATTTTGCGAGTTTTACATGTACACTTTTGAGAATATGACTGATAAATCCCACACATTTGTTCATTTAAGCTTGTTACAACTAAGAACTAATCACCATGGTGTATTTTGCTACATAAGAATGTGCTCTAAATATAGTTGCTTTCGTTAAGACTATCATACTAAATCCTCGATTTCATATATAAATGTTAAAAATAATCGGTACTTGTACCTCTGAATAAAACTTTATTGTATCACTTTGACTTAACCATCTCTATCAGTATTATTAATTGGAAGAATACAAACGAGCCTAGTATTCAGACCGTATATAAATATCAGAAACAATAGTCTGGTTAAAATTAACAGAATAAACCAATTTAGTAAGAAAATAGGGTAATATGTATTGGATGTTAATGTAAATTTGGTTTCAATATTATTGGATTGTATTATGGAATGGGACAAATATTGTTATATTTTTACCTAGTTATAGCAGTCACATAATGTCATGATACAATGGTGTTCTTCAGTAGAAGTGTTTTAATTGTTGTTTTAAATGATAAAATGTTTTACATACTCTTTGGTTATAGTTAAAAAAGGCCATTGTCAACAGCACTGAGTCAATTTTCAGTTGATGATAACAAAATGCAAAACGGATTTTAATTAGCTATCATAGATTTGGTTTTTTGTTGTTGTTGTTTTTTTAATTACTCGGTTTAACGCCGTGTCAACACAATTTAGGTCATTGTTCTGCGTCCAGCGCACCAAACCTAGCTTTCAAGGACCCTTATCTATAACCAGTACTCACCTACCCTTCTACAAGGCTGAAAACTTCTCCATATTATCTAATCAATGGAGGAAAATTGACATTATTGTCAAATTTTACAACCTTCCCGGGTGGGATTCGAACTCGTACCACCTTCGGGACACGGGATTCTAAATCCCGGCGCGCAACTAACTGCGCTATCGACCCGGGTTAGCTTCGTTTGTCATTCATCATTAAAAGTGGTCTAATTGACCTGCATTATCTAAAAAGTGAGACAAATGAACACATTTCCAACAATTTAACATATGACCTATAATTGCACTTAAAATAAATTTCGTATAAGAACTCTGGTTGTAATTCATTGGCAAATTAGTAAAACTTTGATCATAAGACTTGAAAACAAGTGAGATAGTAAATTAAAAGTTAATTACTAATTGGTTTTCAACACGCCTAATTAGTTAACGGTATATAACACACTTCATTTTTTCGGTTCTTTGGTGAGGCATCGGCAGTGAAATAGTAGCCAGCATAATTTATAAGAATGACTAAATTATGTCCTGCTATCAAATATATCCAATGACAAACCAGTATTGACTACTAACGACCTTATTGAAGCTATTTCGTTAATTTACGGCTGCATCTAATCATGGCAAATGTAATTATACAATATTTATTGAATATCTTAATCATACGAAAATTGACTTTTATAAAAATTGTGCTATAAAGAAGATTTAAAATGATAGTAATAATGAACCATTCCTAAGTAGGATCAGTCTAACTTCTTTCATTCAAATTAATATGTGAATATATATCAACAAAGATTCAAGTTTATTGTTTAAATAAGGAATAATGGCCTTGACATCGTATTGCCTTCCCGGGAGTAAACGAGTTATTGAACAGAGAAAATAAATAAAAAATGAATACCTGTAGAAATGAAAAGTTACGATATTGTCTACTTTACCTCTATAGGGTGAACCTTGATATAGATATAGAAAATTTGAATAAAACGCGATGAATGTATCAAAGTCAGAAAAAGAGTGCCAAAAATTACTAGATATTGAATTAGCGTAGTTATTTGCTGGTGTTATTTCAATATGGAATAAGTACCGGCTAACCTGCTGTATATTGACTATTATTACATAATCTATGATTTTAATAACTTCCGCTGTCTCGATAGTTGGATTCTTAATATCCTGCGAAATTAGTAACAACTTTGTCTGGGAAATATTAACAGAGATACATGTGTGTGCAGTTTTAATTACATGAAATTATTTACTTTAGATACAGTTTGTTCAAAGGTCACAAAACCCTTTTGTTATTAGATTCGCTTTTATATAGTTATAGTTTATTTATAAGAGATTCACTGATCGTCACTTGAATACTTAATCCGATCATGTTGTCTGTGTTTTATCAACTAATTCATTCAATATTTAATACCTATTGCTGTTTAAAATCAGTCATAAACATAAAAATAATATTGATACTCACACGAGTCATCATGTATTGATACTACTAATAATGTATTTCGGTAACAATGACATCACATATGGAATACAAATGATGAATATCACAGAATGTAAAATGTCATGATATATGTCATGCACATCAAACCGGGGATGACACAGAGCAAAGAGAGATCAATGCATTATTCCATTGTGGTCCTCGACATTGATTGCGCACTTTAAATCATTAATGTGCGAAGGTAATTAAGTTGGAGGTTGATTAGTACAGTTGCTATCACAGCGGGTACCGTTTTTATATAAAGTAGTTTAATTACTTATACAGTCTTTATGATGTCCAATAGTGTATTGTTCAAAACCGTAAATGAGAGATCACAAGAAATACAGATGTAACCTTATGGACCAGAAATGTTTGTACCTTAGTCGGCTGTCACATTTAAGGTAAATTCCTCAGAAAATATAGTTTTACAAAATTTCAATAAGTGGCTTATTTCTCCATGAAATTATTATATTTCACAGACTTATGAATGCTTGCATAGATTAGGCTTTGCTCTATCGAATGTCTCCAACATTTTTTGCGCAGGCTTATTTCAGACACCATATTCAATGCAGATTTCGTTAGTGTGACACAGAAGTCGCACAATCATATAAATGCACTGACAACGGTTAACAAAATTTACCTTCATTGGGGAACATTGTCTCTTTAACTCTCTTCTCTGTCGACAAAACACAATATACGTTGATAGTGGTTTTTGCTACTTATCAGATCTTTGTGGAAAAGTCAGTTGATACTAGTAAAATAGAAAAAAGTGTCTAGGGAATCTAGTAATTTCAACGATTGCGTACATAATATAAAATAGGGTGATTTCAAAAGCTGAAATGTCGTAATAAACTAATACAGTGAGTCATAACAACAGATTCACGAATGGAAACTTTATACAAGGTAATAATTCTAGGGCAGAATTGTTTTGTTTGTGGGGTTTTTTTTGTATCTTTGTTTTTGTATTTGTATTTGTTGTTTCGTAACCCGGGCCGATAGCGCAGTTGGCAGCGCGCTGGGATTCGGAATCTCGTGTCCCGAAGGGGGTACGGGTTCGAATCCCACACAGGGAGGTTATACCCTTCCATGAAAATTGGACAATAATGTCAATTTTCTCCATTGATTAGATAATATGGAGAAGTTTCCTTGTGGAAGGGTAGATGAGTACTGGTTATAGACAGGGGTCCAGGAAAGCTAGGTTAGGTGCGCTGGACGCCGTAAAATGATCTAAAATTGTGTTGACACGGCGTTAAATCCAATAAAGATAAAATAGTTGTTTGAATGTATTTATACATACGTAAAGACATGCGTTAGCTTTAGTTAAAGTATGTCACATTTAAATTTGGTTTGCGCCTGCTAATATCTCGACCATTGAAACCTATGGTCAAAACAAATCGATTCAACGAAACCTGCATCAAACTATAAAAGAAGTCTATAAAAATATCACATGTAGGAACAGCAACATTAAACAAACAAATCACCTTTAATCGCTAGTTATAAAAAACCCATGAAACAATATCATAAAAAGAACCTTAAAGGTCCCAAGAAACAAATATCGTAAAAACAACCTTAAGGGACCCAAGAAACAAATATCGTAAAAACAACCTTAAGGGACCCAAGAAACAAATATCGTAAAAACAACCTTAAGGGAACCAAGAAACAAATATCATAAAAACAACCTTAAAGGTCCCAAGAAACAAATATCGTAAAAACAACCTTAAGGGACCCAAGAAACAAATATCGTAAAAACTACCTTAAAGGTCCCAAGAAACAAATATCGTAAAAACAACCTTAAAGGTCCCAAGAAACAAATATCGTAAAAACAACCTTAAAGGTCCCAAGAAACAAATATCGTAAAAACAACCTTAAGGGACCCAAGAAACAAATATCGTAAAAACAACTTAAAGGTCCCAAGAAACAAATATCGTAAAAACAACCTTAAGGGACCCAAGAAACAAATATCGTAAAAACAACCTTAAGGGACCCAAGAAACAAATATCGTAAAAACAACCTTAAAGGTCCCAAGAAACAAATATCGTAAAAACAACCTTAAAGGTCCCAAGAAACAAATATCGTAAAAACAACCTTAAAGGTCCCAAGAAACAAATATCGTAAAAACAACCTTAAGGGACCCAAGAAACAAATATCGTAAAAACAACCTTAAGGGACCCAAGAAACAAATATCGTAAAAACAACCTTAAGGGACCCAAGAAACAAATATCTTTAAAAAAACTTAAGGACCCAAGAAACAAATATCGTAAAAAGAACCTTAAGGGACCCAAGAAACATATATCGTAAAAAGAACCGTAAGGGACCCAAGAAACATATATCGTAAAAAGAACCTTAAGGGACCCAAGAAACAAATATCGTAAAAAGGACCTTAAGGGATCCTGCCCTTGAAAATACACTTGCAATTTAAGAAATATATAACTATTCGACTCACATGAAAGGCAATCTCATATCATTTCATCAAAACATTATATAACAAATCAATCATAAAGAGGAAACATCATGTTTGTTGATGTATGTTGACAGAATAGGAAACATTTATATCTATCGCTTTACCATTCTACTGACAAATGATTAATACAGCAACTTACATATAGATGATTTATATGCAAGAAGATCAAATGATACAATCTCAGCGAAAAATGACCATTTGTTCATACATTATTTGACATTCCTCTATTTGAGTGTATAAGCACGGAGTTTTTATCACAAGTATAATCAGTACTTTTTGTTGATTAAATCAGCGTGTTAAAACAGTAAAATCTAATCCACCGCAGCATTTTACTAAAAAAGGCTCATATCTTTCATATTTGTACACGTGGTTTACTTCTATGAAATTGTTGGAAGTCAAGGTTATCTCATGGAAATAGTAAAATATCTTTAAAAAGAATTATGGAAGAAAAGACTTGAGAGTTAGTTTATTACAAATGTATATTATATCCCACACGCGTCATATAATGTCACATGGTAAAATCTTCGTATATAATTGTGAGATATATCTTTTACTCCAGAAAAGCTCAACAATGAAAGAACTATTTTATTCGCGTACTAAAGGTACTGCAACTCGGTTAGAGACATTTGTGTAAGCCAGAACTGTTTTTTCAACACGTTTAAGGATAAAGATTGGTAGCGCGCCGGGATTCGGAATATAGTGTATCTAGGGAGGTACGGGTTCGAATCCCACCCAGGGAGGTTATACCATTCCATGAAAATTAGACATTAATGTCAATTTTTTCTCCATTGATTAGATAATATGGAGAAGTTTCCGGCCTTGTGGAAGGGTAGGTAAATACTGGTTATAGACAAAGGTCCAGAAAAGCTAGGTTAGGTGCGCTGGACACCGTGAAATGACTTAAAATTGTGTTAATACGGCGTTAAATCCAATAAATAAATAAAGAAAAGAAAAAGATGGGGATGTTTACGCAGGGTTGATAGTGTATTCAACACGTTCTTTTCCGCTCTTATTTAAATAGCATTACACCGCTAAACTGGTCACGTTTTGTTCATGCCTGATTTGCTAGTATTAACTAATGACGTTTCAGACGAATGGTCTGTGGTGTTTTGTATGCAAGCAATATTCTTTGTGCATCTTAAATGTTTTCCAACGGAAGTTGTGTAGGAGCTCAGACAGTCTTTTTAGCCATTGGCAAGTTTAGCAATACGTTTTGTTTGTAATTGTGCATACTAAGTATGACATTACCCCTGGTCAATCAACAGAAAGAAAAAGCATTGCATTAGATGTTAACCTTGTTAATATGGGAAGTCTTAATAATGCATACGTATTAGTAGCAAGAGTTTTCAGGTTATTTTAAAGTTGTTTTAAGAACCCATCGAAGTTGAAGAATACAACACATTCACTCGGAGAAACACGCCATTTAACCATTAACTTCTTTCTGTATTTTTTATCGATGCAACCGGATATTTAAAGAACAAGTTGTGCTATAAAATAACACACAAAAAACAAATGTACGTTAGACTATTGATTTTAAAGACGAAATGAAGAAATTACGTTATTGTTGCACAACTATGACGAGAATGTTCTATGTTTTTTAGTTTGAATGCATTTTATTACAATAATACAGCATGTTTCAATATGTTATTTCCATAAATAAGTCAAATTGCTGAACAAATGATTTTGTTTGGGTTACAAAAATGTTTTTTATGGGAATTGAATATTTCTTCTTTTCAATATCGGAGAAATGAAAACAAGTTGAATTAATGGTGTAACAAATCATGTGCTGTGAGTGTATACGTGCTTAGCTATTACCCCTAGTCAACGTGCTACTAGTATCTATCTATCAAAGTCCCACTTGAGTCGTTTACGACGCTATCATGCTGCTGATATATTGGCGCAAAGCAGTTACACCACTCTCACGTGTACCATTTTACCCTGGATGGAATAGAGAAATCGTTTCCAAATGTCTTGCCCCAGGCAATTAGCATTGCGCTTGATGGTGCTCAAAGCCGTTGATCACTTAGCGTGCGTCTTACCACAGGACTACTGCTCCGAAAAAAAAACGTTTCTATTTTGAATTTTTCAAGTTGAACATTAAACACTATTCCCAGCTGGCATGCACTTCTTCTGTACTCTGTACTTTAATAACTGTTTTTGTTTAAAGTAAACAATAGTCATTGGTTGAAAGTTTACTATAATCACATTTAACAAGTTGTCTTCGAGCAAAATTCAATTAAATGAGTTATAGGTGCCATAAAAACAAAGTTTGAAACTGCAACCAGTAAAACAATTGCTGGTAGGCGTGTGGAACCATATATAGAGCTAAAGTAAATTAAATGGGACATTAAAATGACGTCATGTTTTAAAATTGCACATTTATTTTGAAAGCTTAACATGTTTAGTTTTTCTTGGAATAGAAACAAATGCTGTTTGTTTTTTAAAAAATTTCAAATTATATCGTCATTGTATACGAGAATTAAAGCTATTTTTTTCACTCTGTGATAGTAAAATGTAACGTATATGTCAATACGCCTTTATCAATGCAAGTCAATATTGTATTCTGGACGTAAATGTTTTAAGCGTACGTTGGGTTTGTTTTTAATGTTCATATTCAAATTCAAATACCTTGTAGTCGACTTTGTTGTTTTTGGTTTGTTGTCATGTCCAGTTGAAACATAAATCGAAATGATTAATGAGGTTGATACATTACAGTCGTTCTCGTTTACCTTTACTTGATTCAGTGACTATTAAACTGTTATCAGTTCAGTTATTTTAAGAAGGTGATTTAACATCATTAAAAGGCGGTGATTAACATTTCTGGTCAAAGAGGTTAAAAATTGAAGGAAGTTTAGTGGTTATTCGTTAAATAAAACTGTGTGCGGAGTTGTTGTAAATGGAAGTATTTTATCACGTGGTTAAACGGATGAATGAGGTAACAATTGAAGCAGAGTGAGTTGTTCACTTTTTTTAAGTTCGTTTAATGACGATTGACCGCAACAGTTTAAGTACATTTACGAGCAATTTTAAACCTGACAATTCAGTGCGTTCAGCTCTTTCATTATTGTTTATAGTTATATCTGTGCCTGGTCAATCTGCACTACCGAAGGCGCTCAACGGGCTGACATTAACTCTGTATTTAATGAATGTTTAGCAGTAAAAACAAACACTGACTTCACACAAAAGTAAACGGCAGAGAGTGGGTATTAACCGTATTTCAAAATTTTAAACCTTTTGTAATCAAAGCGACAATCAAATCACGAAAATAAGAACATAAAGGATTTCCGCTCTTGAATGGACAATGGCATAGCAATCACGACTAATTGTTTAAACTAAGTTTAAAGTTTTGATAGTTCTTTGCATTTTTGGTACTAATTACTTTTTTATCTTATGCTGATGGGTTTCAGTACAGCATGCTAAATAAACAATTTCAAAATAACAATAATATTTGGCTGTTAATTAAGAACTATTGAGATAAGATTCATTTTAATTTTTAGCCAAAGCATTTTTTTCTATTATATATAAATATATAAAATATTCAATCTATGTGTAACATGAGACGTTGTTGCCTGTTAACACAGCATGAGAAAAGTGTATCCGGTGAATTAAAAATAATCACAAGAATAATACTAATCATTTAGTGTCCATGAATGATTATCTCTACTAAACTGATTCAGATATCATATAACAAATCAATCATACTGACAACATTGTTTCTGGTGATATATGATGACGGAATAAGAAAACATTAATAGATAGTTCTGAAATCTGATGGATAAAGCATGTAAATGTTACATTGAATGATTTACAAGAAAGCAGATCAAATATACAATTTGTATGATACATATACAAGACTTTAAAATCAGTGATTTTTATATATTACATATATTTGCATGTTTGTATGATAGTTGTGTGTTAGAGCTATGTATTTTCAAGCAAGTTGTGATATGATAGTAGTCGCGATACAGTAACCGCAATACAATACACTCTCACCAAGGCAAAATCATATACATGTATACTATTTATTTTTTAATTATTGTCATTTATACATATAAATAATTATACAACTTATATATGTATATGCAGCTTAACCTCTGCAGAGCGGCATCTACAGAACAAATCTTTAGCACAAAAACAACTTTTGATGTTTTCCTTAGGCGTGATTTCAATTGAATTTAACCTCTATAGAGCAAGAACTTCTGAACAGCAACATACTTTAACCTCTCGAAGTGAGTGTTGTTCATATATTGTGAATATACTGCAAAATGAATGAAGTAAACAAATAGAAAGACTCTTAAATCAAGAGGCCATCAAAAGGGATTATTATTTGCTAAAGTCGGGAATCGATCGCAGATTGTCTTGCAAGAAATATTGCGATTAACAAGTGCGAAACAGCCACAACTGGTGTTCTGTCTTAAATGTACACATGTTTGCACTTTGTCTGTCTGACAAAATGTTTGGTTCATTTTTTGATGTTTATAATTGTTTTTATGCATTTGATTGTTTGTCCTAGTGTAGTTTGGATAGAAGCCCAGACAGTGTGTCTTCTGTTAGTTGTTTAGCTATACATTTTGATGTCTTATTGTGTATATACATTCTAATCATATGTCTTGAAAAAAACTACATTCTATGTATTTGAGCAGCAGAAAGGAGGATTATTTGATTGGTTGTTTCAACGTTGTGTAAATCTGTACAGATACGTTTGTCTGTTTGGGCCTACAGCTCAAACAAATCCGCAAGTACCTCCGTAGATATCTTTTTCTCAATGCGATTTATTCATCAAATACAAAATATTCGTGAAAGAACATTAAATCAAAGTTTTTTTGCACTTTTCTCATTATATAATCACAATTAATTGTGCGTACTCATGCTACGTTTTATTAATGAGTTACTTCCGGTTACTTAAAGAAAATTCTGCCTTTGAACATCATTAAGTATTTAAACAACATTATGCAACAGAGGATACCAGGAAACGACGGAAATATTGTAGTTTCTGTTATTTCCCATCTAAAATACGACATTTCAAACTTTGTTTTAATATTGATCTTAAATATAAAAGCGTTTAAAGGTGTTTAACAAAAACATTTCAAAAGCCTGTTAGAACCACTTTGCAAGAATAAGCTACAAATTTCCTGAAGTTTATACAAATTTTGATAATGCAAGCACTTTCTTAAGATAAATATGAAAATTATCTAAAAATGTGAATCGCAATGCGTTGCAACCAGTTTGCAAAGGAAGAAGAAAGCTAAATACGAGAATAGAAATGCATTTATTAAATGTAATACCGTGCTTATTGCAACCTAAGCATGTTTGTCCATTTTTCTCCCTTACATGTATTCAAACACTATTTATAAACTGAAAACTATTAGGATAACATTGACTTCCTGCTGACATTTATCAGTTAAGCGTAACGCATTATCAGCATTATACAATTACAAATGCTGGAAAGAAGCCTGGTGCAATTTGCAGATAACTTTCGCACAGTTTCCTACAAGATGAATGCCCATGAAGTTATAATGGGTTGTTAAAGGGATATACAGGCAAATGACTGTGCCGAAAGTATAGAACCAAGTCTAGTCTTTAACACAATATTAAGAACGTAAGAAATCACTTACTAATAACATGTGTCACTTATAACATTTAACTGAACGAATTAAAACATGTGGCATTCACAATGTTGAAAACGAAAGTAGGATACTGAGGGAATAACCAAGCTATTTATAGATTTGTTATATGTCATACTAGCTGAAATTAAACATTTTCATTGGTCACTTCTTGTCTTTCAACATTCTTAGGATATCTTTTTAATAGAATTATACTAATGTTGCACAATAACATGCTCTAGTATATTCTCATCAGTAAATGCATATTCAAACACTAATCTATTTTTAGCTAACCTGACCCACGTGGGTCTAGCTAGGAAACACCCCAAATATTTCGAGAAAATACAGAACTAGTTTGCCAATTAGGGACTTTAGTCAGTTATCTTTCCCTGATAAAATCTGAAGCAATCCAATTGGTAAGTAGGTCCTATCAGTTGGTATCCTCGGATTTTATCATTGAATTCTTATGTAAGGATAATAAAATATTTCATTTAATATCTTTCTTGTTAATGAAGATATTAACAGATGTGATGAAATGGAGATAAATCTTTACCCTAAAAATACTTAGCTTGAATTTCAAACAAATATAATTATTTACAAAAAGTTATTTAGGATTAATTTTGGCAAATTGACATTGAAAAGTAAGGGTAAAATCCGAGTAATCCAACTAATAAGACCTACCTAATTGAAGTGTATACAAGGGGAAATAATTGACAAAAGTCCCTTATTAATATAACAGTGTGTCTATTGCATTTACAGTTATGAAAATATAATTCAAAATCAGGAAATATTAAGTTTAATTTTTGCCTGTATATCCCTTTAACAAGGACGTCAAGATTAGATTTGTAAACAATAACGTTATTCCTTTATGACATTTGGTGTGTTTGCTTACATGGCAAAGCCATTTACAAATGACAAAACATTTTGCGAATAATGCTTCAAGTGTATCAAACACTTTGGTACGGCTATATTGTAACCATGTAATGACAATGCTATGATGTATTTTCTTACGAATTGCTACATGTAACATCCTCTCATTTCCCTGTTATTCTTTTATATTTATCCTGGTTTTAACGCCGCGTCTGCACAATTTTTAGGATTATTTTACGACGCCCAACACACATAACTTAGCTTTCCTGGACCCTAGTTTACATCCAGTAATTACCTACCCTTCCATAAGACCGAAAACTTCTCCATATGCCATATAAATGGTGCCAAATGACATTATTGTCAAATTTTCATGGAAGGGTATAACCTGTCGGGTGGGATTCTAACCCGTACCCCCTTCGGAACACTAAAATCGAAATCCAAGTGCGCTACCAACTGCGCTACCGACCCAGGTTCTCGCAGTCTTTCTCATGTTTAGCAGTTATTTTTATTAACAATGGTGTACTCATGTCGACAGGTCTGAAGGGTGTCATATTTTGTATCAAAATCAATGAATAAAAGAGTTTAGGCATCATTTTTGTTCCCACATTACAACAAGGTCGAACAATTAATCGGATCTGCTTACCGTTTAGTAAACACTAAATTACCTCATAATGACTAAATAGTTCTTGGAAAGTCAGATTTATGTTTGCTGCGGACCAGTTGACTCAGTGTTAACGTGATTTTGTCCAGTTGAATCATCAATAACTGCCATGATGTTTTATCGAAAAAAGAAGGCCTCAATTTCATACTCAAACATTTGTTTAATGTTAATTCCATAGGAGTCAAATGATATTACATACGCTGTTATGAGATTTAATAATTAGTACCCGTTGAACGGCAACTTTAATTATTTATTGTACGACTTTAAACTTTTCTTGCGTCAACATTGCAAAGTCCTAATATCCTGCAAAATCAAACAAAACTTTAGTCCTCAAATATGAGAATAATTATGTGATAAAGCGTCTCTGCATTGTTTACCAAGTATTTGCACTTAGTATAATGCACAATATATACATTAAATTGTATTTAACGACAGCATAAAGACATTACTGTATGGTACGACCGGAAAGAATATCGTTAGTGTTAACAATATGTGTATGTTAGACCGCATATGTCACAAAAAGTATATGTCACGCGGTGACATATTCGGTCTGAATAAGACCGAATATGTCACACATGTTATATATTCGGAGTGGAACTCTCCCAGCAAGAGGGGGGGGGGAGAACTACTGGACCCTTCTTTTCCCACCCAGGGGAACGTGTATTAAACTCGAGAGAGCCGAAAACAAAACATCGCTTTAACTCAGGGTTAAACGGTTCGAAAAGCAGATCCCTAATAAAGGGAGACTAGTCTTCTAAAATTGTCCCTAAAAGTGACTAGGTATTCAACTCTAAAGAGTCGAACACACAAAATTGTGCCTCAATACCGTAAAAAACGGAATCAAAGCACTTGGGTTTACACCCAACTACAACATGAAAACCTTGAACCCTTATACACAACATTCATAACAATAACTTGGTTGTAGCAAAAGCGCACGTCTAAAGTTTTAAACATGTCTAGTCAATAAAAACGAACATTTTCTATTATATTAAAACTTCTCTGGAAACATGCATATGTTTTATGTTGAATAAAATATATTACTATATTAAAATACTTATTGTCGAAACAAAGATTTTAAGTATCACTCACAAAAGAAAACAGAAATGTGTGTAGAAATTATCCTCCCATGTCTATATAATTTGTGTACAAAAGAATGATCAATATGGCCCCTAAGGACTTTTACAGGTATCTCAATACATATTTTTCAACATTTTCTCACTTAATAATACTAACAAGAAATATAAAAGTTAGTTTTATTAATTTTGTTGCATTTACACGAAAAATACTGTTCCTCATTTCAATATGAATATCTGGGAGCAGGAAGTTAGTAAATATAAAGGAATTCTATTCATTTTATATATATGTCAGCTAACCTGTGGAATATTATGACCCAGAATAGGAAAATCGGTTAGACCGATGAAAAAGGTAAACATAAATTAGTTCAAAACAAAACATTGGTCGAACCCAGTCACTGCCATAATATTTACTTTTTATTTTTTTATCATATTGGTATATAATACTTTATAATATTTCAAATAAATTTGCTGGCTTTTGATTGGCTGATCGGGTCCGCGAAAATAATCCATATACACCACCTCAAAGTTCATACATGTATACACCGTGTCCCCTCGGGTAGCCTCTCAAAATAATTGAACATAAATTCTCTTCTAATGTCCGCTTTTTTATTCACCGCTTCAAAAATGTTTTCTTTGTTTTCCTGACATTAATGAGCAAATAAGACAAAATGATGTCATCTCCTTAATAAAAAAAAACGTTACACCGGGTTTTCAACATGAATAGAAAAACCTATTTCTTACAAAACTGTAAATCAAGATCCCAAAATTTGACGCTTTACAACTCCAAGCCAATGGGCTGTGCTTCTATTTCCACTCTGTGACTGCGATCGTGTTCAAAACGACGAATTATCCAGTCATTATAAAGTTAATACAAAGGTTGACTTGCGTTTCATTAATTGAAGCTGGTTGTTTAACGATCTTTCTCAAATATGAATCCACGTAGTTTCTCTCGTCGGTCTTGGCTCTATTTTCGGAAAACCTTTGCCATCGTGCCCAGTTTATCCCGTCAGTGAGTGTTTCATTTATATAATCCATAAATCCCTATCGTCCGTGTGCAATTTTTCTTTTTAAATAGATCCTTGTACTTTAATTCCGATCCTTAAATCCACGAAAACTACCAGTTTACATGTCAAATAGAAATCCTACAACACACCAAAGGACTTTTGAAGGATCTGAAGTATTATAAAATCGTAATGATAAAATAAAGATTTCTGACGGTGTATATGGGTCCTTCTACCCCTCGAAGCAATATATAACCCCTCGGCTAACGCTTCTGGGTATATGTACACTCGGGGTAGAAGGACCCATATACACCGTCAAAAATCTTTATAACTAATATTATTATCAAGTTTTATGCATAGAAACATGTACTAAAAAATTAACAAAATCAAATATACTGGAAAAAAAACAGTAGTGTTGTTTATTTACTATGTTTCATCGTGAAATCGTTAGGGTAAGTCATTTTTCTCTTTCCAAAAATTGCTAGGGGTGTTTATTAGAGGAGGGGCTTTAATCGAGATTTTACGGTATATTCTATTTAAGTTCTTTGGGGCCCCTTACTGTACATAGTATATCTGCAAGTCGCAAACGTTACAACAAAAATCACTCAAAGTAGAAATGGTGATGATGATGTTTTGATCACGTTACTGATGGCAAGCTGCCATTACTGCTGCTGTTGCTGCTGCGGACAAAGTTCCATCAATTAGAATTGGTTCATTGTATGAAATGTGTGATATATACGGTCCGACATTTATCGCTAATTTGCACTTGCGTATATGTCACACGATGTAGATGTTATAAATTCGAACGAATATGTCACACACGTGTGACATTTACGTTCTGTGACATATACGGTCTAAGATATGTATAACGCATTTGAAAATACAAAGCAATCTATTGGTTTCAATATATTTTGATATAATACAAAATCAAAGCGTTTAAACAAAGCTACAAGAATGTTCGTTGCTTACTTTATACCATAATGTAACAATTGGTCGATAATAAATTAAAGTGCTGAAACACTAATTGTTGTACTTCTGGTAAACTATAGACAAAATACCCTTGATAGGGTATGTTTATGTACAAACTTGTATATGATAATGGATTGAACGTTCCTAGTTAACCTTGTACGGAGCCCCTAAAGTGACATTTTGTAATACTTTTTTATTATCACAACTATTTCGTTTAAACGTAATATTATTTCGTTTTTACGAAATATTATTTCGTTTTTACGAAATATTATTTCGTTAAATCGAAATAATTATTTCGTTAAATCGAAATAATTATTTCGTTGAATCGAAATAATTATTTCGTTTTTTCGAAATAATATTATTTCTTTTTTTCGAAATAATTATTACGTTTAAACGAAATAGTTGTGATAATAAAAAAGTATTTCAAAATGTCACTTTAGAGGCTCCGTAACCTTGGACTCAATCTTTATACTAATAAATTATTGTGAACATTTAGTCGGAATCCAATACTCTGCCTGAATATTAATATGTCTTAGAGTAAACAATAGTCTGGATAATATTGACAGAATATATCAATTAAGTAAGTTAGCAAGAATGTGGGGTAATATCAAATGAATTTTTAATCTGAATTTGTCTTCAATAATAGTAGTGCTGGTGATAGAACTTGAATGTTTATTTGTGTTTTGTTTTGTTACAGTAAATGATGACAACCTTGGAACGACTTATGCTGAAAATTGTGTATTTTATAATGCTCTTTATTTGGTTAATGTTGTTCTGAAGCTTTGTTTGTTTTTGTAATTAAATATCATATTATTGCAGCCATTGTATGATTAAAGCGACAATATATCGTAGTGTAAACAAGAAAATTATCTTAAAAAATATATACGGCGCTATGCATGGTTCATTTTTGTTTGAAGTATACATGTTGGCCAGAGAATATGCCTTCAAGTTACTATCTAAATTTCACAAAATTTTCTTATTTTTCAAACTATAAATTTCATTTCATACTATGCGGAATAACTTAGAAAATTAACCTTTAATAAAAAATGTGACATTCCTAAAAGAAAATCCTGGTTAATTTAGATTTAATAATTATTTTACCACTTGTCTAGATGTGGTATAAACAGAGGCAACTGAATTTTGTTTTTAGTTCTTCTGTATTAAATATGCAGAAAAATTAAACACGACATCATCAATATAGTCAGTTATATCTCAACTTTCAAAACTCGAATAATTTCACTGTGACTGATTGCATTATATTTATACTCGAGGCCTCATAGTTATTGAAATATCTTGACTAAAACCTATCATACGACATAAGCAGCTCTACTCGATCATAATACTTCTAATAATATATATATCCTTTCGACAAAATCATAAATGTATGACGTCGATAATTTTAACATACGAATTCACCGTGAATTTTTTCTTGTTTTGACAGCGAGAAAAAAGTAAATTTACCAGGATTTTGTCCAAGTATTAAAATATTAGAGATAACACATTTGTATAATTAAAGCAAAGCTTACCAAATGCATTTTGTATATTGACGAATTTCCTCTTCCTTGGCAAATTGGTTACAATAGTAACTGAATATTCTCCACAATTAAGAATCCTCCCTTGTTCATTATTACTGCAATAAAGAAGTATTAATTCAACAGTGATCAATTTCCATTACCATTTTGTATACTGATTGGTCTATTTACATCTGACTCTAATACCAGTAGAATTATTTCCCTAAAGCGAATCAAGTATATCACTCCAGTACTTAGATTACTTAAAGCTGCTCTGATGTCCTCGTAAGTCACACCTAATTACACAGATCAGAATGTATTTAACGTCTTCGGTAATATCTACATTAACTACTCATCTGGTTGTTTCCTTGGGTTATGTCTTGCAGCTAATTGAAGAGAACCAATAAAACCGACCGCTGCTGTGGACTTTTCTAGAATGTATCCCTTTCTTCTTGACAGACACCTTTAATAATCTGTAAAAGTACTACCACATATAAACATGGGGATTGATTTAGATTAATTACTGACAGCTAGAAATGTTATCCACTTTGGATAATGTTGCCAACTTCTATCATTGGGACAATGATTAATGTTTAAATAGTCGAAGTGGAAGAATACATTTTAAACGTATGAACCTAACGTGTCCACCGAGTAGCTTTCATCATGGTGGCCTTAATTTGAATTTGCAAAATCCAGTTTGTGCCAGATCATATTACATTGGCATGAATTGTCAAATCCCGTTATTACATGTTCTACTTAAAACAAGAAATATCTTTAAAAAAGATATCCGGCGCTATGCTGGGTTCATTTTGTTTAAAGTATAAATGTTTGCCATGCATGTACGACGTACATGCACTCACTAGGTCAAAAGAAATTTCTCCAAAATTGCAATTCAGTCACAACTGTCAATCTTTTGGCCAAGTATATTGCCATTTAGTTGATTTTGTTAATTGGAAAATCCAATCGATTCTAAAATTAAAAAAAAAATCTTTAATCAATATAATGACTAGGGTGCTCGATTAAAAAGCTTTCAGGTTCCAACCAACTAACATTCACAATCGACTATAGTGATTTAGTTCGTTATAATGAACAGCTTACAAAGAACAGCCTAATAAGTATGTATTTCAGAACTATCAAATTTGGCACTGTATGTTATACTTGATGCACCTTGGTCAGACAATTAGCTAGATAGTTCAATTCTGACGCGACGCTTTAATCCAGTTATCCAATGATGTTAATAAATATCTCTTTGTGTAATGGAAATAACTGTTCTACATTCTATTAATGTTCATCAATAATATGTTTTATGTTTATTGCTATTGTGCTCTGTCAAGAATATAACATTTCTGACTACCGTAATGGTAAGGTTGGAAATAGGAAGACATTTAGATGTATTCATCAGAACATCTGAATGTTTCTTAATCCAGTTTCCTTTGTGTAGCCAAACAGATTTGTGATACCATAAATTATTCATCGTAGATCTATACCAGAGATAGACTAATATATAATTTCTGATTTGCATTCTATGCAACAGTGCTTTCTACGTTTTAATGAGTAAGTGAGACAGTGATACGTGTCTCTGTTACACAACAAAAGTATACATATTATTATGGCATTTGCGAAGAACGCAAACAGCAGTTTCGATTACCAAAGTTAAGTCTATGGAATTAAAAGCTTGTATCACCATTTCTGATATATTGAGAATATATAGTCTAGAAATGTATTGGCATTTATGTAACAGATTTAATAAAAGGAAACTCACACTTCATTCTAGCAAAGCAAGTCTGAAATATTCGAAACTTAATTTTGAGGCCTAAGTTACAGAGGACTGTCCTGGTACACTCATTAAGGTCTACATTTAGTTTTGTAGCGTCGGGATTATAAAAAAAACAGTCAATTTTATTACCATACGTTTCTGACTGCCATTGGATACCCAGAAAATCTTAATGAAATATCACCCATGATCTCTTATGTGCCTTATTTTGCGAAAACAATTCTCAGATATAATCCCAAGATGCGCGCCTCTCAATGAATTAAAATTAAATTTCTTATTTAGTTTAATGATAGTGAATTCATTTTTTACAATGGCTTTACTTAGTAAACTGCTACGAAATATAATATATGTTCTGTTCTGTTCATCTGTTTTACTTGAAATATGTTCACTTTCTTGTTTTGTTATTTTGTAACACATTGTATCGGTTACATGATGGCAGTCAGTCAACCTACTCACCATTCCCAGAAAGGCTAAATCTCAGGATTTAGCTGTTAACTAGTTACTATGCGCATAATTTCGTCAGTGACTGACAATTGCCCTACATGATCAAGAAATCAGTCGTAGGAGAGAGAATTGTCGTATAAATCATATCATGACCAAGCTCCACGAAACTATGCCCCGCCGGAAATCGAACCTACGACTTTTCAATCAGTATACTTGCGTGCTATAAACTGAGCTAGCCGGGCAGCTAAGTCTAGTTTTAATTGAATTAGTTCGAGCAACCGCATTTGAGAATTGAAACTAGAGTGTCATATTAGATTTTAGAATGTATCACATTAAACTAAATGTATCAACGCGTTTGTATATATATATTACCCCCCCCCCCCTCCGCCTCTACAGAGAAAATTCTATGCAGAACAACAGCTTTTGATATTTCAATTAGTAGTAATTTTAATTGAATTTAACCTCCGCTGAGCAACAAACTCTGAACAGCAACCTACGTTACAATGTAGCGGGTATTGTTGAAGAGAGAAAGTACTCTACCTTGTATCACTTGATCATAAAAATATTTCGACGGCCACTATCCTTCTCACCTTTTTATCAAGAAGGACAGTTATCAATCCCTGACGAAGCTATGTGCTCTGACATATTTTAAAGCTAAGGTTCAGAGACTGTCCGCTGTAATCTGACTGGCAAATGTTCGAACAAGCTGCGCAAAGCACCATAACAATAATTCAATTTACGATAGTTTTGTTCTGTTTAGTATTTACGTCTTGTCACTGTATACATGTAAACAGTTCGTACAAAAAACTACATGTATGTTTATGTGAACAGTACAATGATCTAATCCACGCCAGGGGATGCTCAAGATGACAATAAAATATTATATGGTATTAATGTTAATATGTTTTAATGAGTGTCCTGTTGGTGTGGTGTAATAGAAAAATGATCAACCATTACGAGCATTATTGACGATGGTGGTGGTGGTTTATCCGGCTTACTTTTATACAAACTTAATTTCAATTCTGTGCTACCTTTGAAATGGATTGGTTCATTTTAATGTTTATACAAACACTATACGAACTATACTTGTAGTACGGTCGGCATTCGCGGTGGTCATTTAAGGTCAATGAAGGTCATCGCCCAACATGGCTCATTACGTTTGTTAACACCCAATTTATTATGAAAAATACATAATTATATACAAATGGACACTAAACATTTTAAAAACATAAATATGAAATAAATAGCATCTCAAATTTGGGTTGAACAATTTAAATAAGTTCAGTTAAAAATATCAAAACGAAGATTTTCATTTTTTTTTAAATTGCATATATGTTTAGTTAATATGTCTTTAGGTATTGAACGCGATAGTCACTTTTGTTATTTATCATTATTATCACCTGAATTTTTAATTAATAGTTTTAGGCATTTTAAAATTTGTCAGTATGTCATTATTAGATTTACTATGCTGATTGTACCTGTTTTCCGGTAGTTTATTTTCAAACTTTTAAGTAATTGTTTTAACTATCTAAATATTTATCAGCGAATGAAATTGTTCATTGTTTAGTAGTTTGCTATGTAAGACCCACCACATTTTTAGTTAAGAGAGAAAAAAAAATCATTTGTTGATCTGTGTGTTATATGCTCTTTGTGACTTAGTACTCTAGTAGATATTAGTTTATTGCGAACTTTAATAACTTTGTGAAAACTGTTACTTTATTAATAATAGATTAAATTGTAAAATTACTGAACTACTTTGTGTGATCTATGAACCGCCTTACTTATATTGAGAACGACTTACCACAGCGTCGAAACGAACATTACAAGCAATATACATGTATACTTTATCGTCGTAATAAAAAGACGCTAATATTGGATCTGTGTAAAAATAAAAACCCAAACGGATTTACGTCGCAAAATGGCAAGTTTTTCTTATATTTTTGGCTAAGATATAAAATCATTTCAGCTTATTAAAGAGAGTTTAAGAGAGGAGACAGATGTAAGAAGGGTAATTGTCTCTAAAAACACAGTAGTAAGAGTTTAAACTGACTGTTAATTTGTTGGGGTTGAATTGTCGGCTTGTTGTCATTGGGTAGACTGTTTTTGCGGAGTTACTAATGGTTGTTGCTGAAATATGACTGGTTGTGAAAAATTGTTGGAACTAAAAGACGAGTGTTAATTGCGATTACTGTCGTAGAGGGTTGTCCGTTGTTATTATGTTCTATGAATGAGTTCCTGTTAAGATGTACCAGTTGTTGAGATATTACCGCTATAAGGAAATTGTTGTCGGGAAGGCGGCTTCGGCAGAAAGTATTTTGTTGTAAACAGATTTGAAGAGCAGAACGATAGACCGCGGAGTTATGACTGATTTGTTGTCATTTTAATTGACTGCACAACAATATACGTCATCATACAATTCATTATCATCCTTTCAATCTTTCTTACGAATGTAAACGTCGTACTCATAATATAACTTAGGCATCATATATTCCAATAATTGCTAGAGATGACAGTTGACATTAGCTTAGTTTTAATCCCTTCCGTGTCATAAGCATGGTAAATATATACCTTTAGACAACCAGTCTGTCCGCAAACATGTTACATTAGGCTCATTTGTCTCAAATGTCTTTTGTTATTAGTTTCTAAAATGATTAACTTAGCAACCAGTCTGGCAATCGTACTTCCTTAGAAGCGTTAAGCTGACGTGCGATGAGCAGTAAATTTACTACAAATTACCAATATGTGTATTTTCTACTAAGCTCCAATCGCAGTTCAGTGAGTACTGTACTTAGAAGTGAACGTGTGAAACTTTCAAGCGATGCACAGGGGGGGGGGGTATTTTTCTACTGACACGTCTAATGTCGATGAGCACTTGCCCTGAAATTCAAATGGATAGTCTAAATTTTGGAGGACACAGAAAACCTTTTTCAAACGTATCATGCTACAGTCCCATAAACATAAAAGTAGCCGTGAGGGCACCGTACGGGCGCCGTGCGACCAAGCTCCGCAAGGACCAGTACGAACTCTTGCGTAACTGTACGGATTGTTATGTTTTTACCAGGGTCCTTGAGATGGGCCCAGGATACACGTATCAGAGTCAAATCGTGAACAAAATCGTGGCCGAGTAAGCATTAAACATGCATATCTTCTAGCTACGGCTCCGTACGGGGGTGTTGTTTTGTGCCATGTACGTACCGTCACCTTGATATGCAAGGCTTCCCACGGCCTACGACTGTCTGCACGTACGGGTCCGCAACATGCCACGGTTTTATGGGACTGAGGCATTAGTTTGCTCATGAAGATAAGCAACATTATTGTTTGGCATTCGTCTATGGTCATAGTGCAAGTCAATATTGATTCCTTCAAAAGTGTGTAGATCTATATTGGATGATGTCTAATTTGACAAAACGAATCGAGGGCTGAACGGAACACTATTGTATCTCAATTTGAAAATAAAGAAAGTTACAATAGTGTTACGTTCAGCTGTTGAAATAAGAATCAGTTCAAATGATTTTAATCAAGGAACTGTGATATTGACACAAGTTTTGTTATTGGAAATATTTAAAAAGCGCATAAAACAATTACATTTCTTTTGTCTAACAATGTCTTCATCAGCTTGTAATTTATAAATGTTTACTTAGAATCCTCTGCACAAGTTACTTTTTACATTTTACCAGTTTACAAATTACAGCCCGATTCTATTTTTGTGCGGAGGATTTGAAACTAATGATACTTGTACATACTCACAGATTCGGGTTTACAAAGGTGATAGTTGTAGTTACCTTATGTGCATCTTGATGTCATGCGGTTGTTTATCTGGAAGTCGTAGTGAAAAAGGAATCAGCGAAAAAATGTTTGTTTTCCTGACAAGTTGCTGTTGTAGATCACATGACTTTTGCTATTGTAGATCACGTGACTTTTGCTATTGTAGATCACGTCACTTTTGCTGTTGTAGATCACGTGACTTTCGCTGTTGTAGATCATGTGACTTTTGCTATTGTAGATCACGTCACTTTTGCTGTTGTAGATCACGTGACTTTTGCTATTGTAGATCACGTGACTTTTGCTGTTGTAGATCACGTGACTTTTGCTATTGTAGATCACGTGACTTTTGCTGTTGTAGATCACGTGACGTTTGCTATTGTAGATCACGTGACTTTTGCTGTTGTAGATCACGTCACTCTTGCTGTTGTAGATCACGTGACTTTTGCTATTGTAGATCACGTCACTCTTGCTGTTGTAGATCACGTGACTTTTGCTATTGTAGATCACGTCACTTTTGCTGTTGTAGATCACGTCACTCTTGCTGTTGTAGATTACGTGACTTTTGCTATTGTAGATCACGTCACTTTTGCTGTTGTAGATCACGTGACTTTTGCTATTGTAGATCACGTCACTCTTGCTGTTGTAGATCACGTGACTTTTGCTATTGTAGATCACGTCACTTTTGCTGTTGTAGATTACGTGACTTTTACTATTATGGATCACGTGACTTTTGCTGTTGTAGATCACGTGACTTTTGCTGTTGTAGATTACGTGACTTTTGCTATTATAGATAACGTGACTTTTGCTATTATAGATCACGTGACTATAGAACCTGGTTCACATCCACGGAATGATGTATTTAACATTACATACATATATACCACACGGTTGTTCAATATCCATTACATTACAAACCCTCGTATACTCTAAAGTACCTTGAAAATCTGTTTTCAATTCATCACAAGAAAATACATGTAGATGAAAACAACACTATGGATGATTCACGCTGCTCTGAGATGCATACATAATGAACTGAAAACCGTATGTCTCGTATTTCAAATAAGCTTGGTGGTAATAAATGGATATGCTTGAAATAATTTCAATTATAATATTTAAGCTTTAAACTCCTCGGATTCAGTATATTTCTTATTTCATTGTTTTAAAATGTTGTTTTTTTTTCATAGTGAATTTAAAGAGATGAAAATAAATATCCCCTGACGCTTTATTGAAAGCAGGGATTCTATATAACAAAATCCCTGTTGAAAGTCAGTTTGTCCATCTCATTATTTTGTTAAGTAAAGTTCAATCCATTCATTCAGTATGTAATTGTTTTGACCTAGATTGGCAAAATTATGTGTCGACTAGTTCAGTTGCATTCAAATTCACAATGAAGCAATAAACTCAGTCATAACTTTATGGGGGAGCAATAAAAATCTCATATAGGGTACCTAATGTCCAGTCTTGGGCCAATAAAATATGATTCTGGAGGAATCTTATGAAACTGATTTTGAAAATACTTGGCATTAATGGAATAGACATTCATGATGGCAAAGGTATTAAAGGGTAAATAGAACATCAAAGACGAGGAAAGTTTACACGAGGAACGGGTTCTTCAACTGATCAGAGTTGAACACAAACAATCGCTTTGAAAACAAAGTCAAAACGGTAAACCGAGCAGATCCCCAGCAAGGGTGAGACTACCCTTCAAATATTGTCCCAACAAGGGAACAATGTATTCAACTCTTCAGAGTCGAATACGCCTGGCTAATCCACAAGCGCCTTTAACTCTTATCTGAAATATTAAAAACTATAATATGGCTTACAATATGTCGTATGTCTGAAGTTTTTAATGTGTCTAGTAAATGAAAACGTGCATATTTTATTTTGAAACTTTTATGGAAACATACATATATTTAATACTGCATAAATGATCCTATGTTATTAACATCACAAATATGAGTAATAGCGTTCTTCACTAAAACCATGTATGAATATTATTATTTTAATGATAATGTCATTGTATGTATATATACATGTATGTACGAATGCGTAATTGCGTACATTATACCTCATTTGAATAACATCCTCTATATTTAATGTGACGTCATCCGGTCCATAAATCGCATATTGACCGGCTAGCCAGTCCATAATTTTTATATTGACCGTTTATGACGTCATCCAGTCTTCAAAATGGCTAAGTCGATTAACAAAAATGAAATATAACAAGAAGAGCATGTTATCTTGCTATGTTGCGTGAAAATGAAAGTCAGACTGGGGTTTTAGATATTTGACATACTGAAGAATAAAATAATTATTTGAAAACACATTATTATACTCGTAGTAAAATGTCAGCAACATGAGTGGTGAAAGGATTTAAATTCGGTATAATATAACAAATAACACATAACACATGGTTGTTCAGACCTCGGAAGCTATATGGCCCTCAGCTGCGCTTTGGGCCATATAGCTTCCTCAGTCTGACCAACCAGTCCGTAAACTTGCATATTGCCCTCATGGCCATGTATTATTTGTTAAATATATAGTATATGTATAATTATATAATGTATCAGAATATGTAGATATCTATGTTCAGAAATTGTATTAAAATTTGTAATAATTATTGTAACTATGTAAACAAGATTATGTACTATGTACTTATCTGAAGTAAATTATCTGTTCTGTTATCTGTAGCCATCCTCGGCCATTCGCTGTGAATAATCTCGGACATATTTAGACGCTATTTCGAAACTACCGGTGTTGAAGTAAACAAATTTACGATCGTTTAGGCAATGAGTGATGTTTCGTTTTTAGTCCGTAAATTTTGAACCTCACTCATTGCCTTAACGATCGTATTATTGTTTATTAGATTAGATTATTCGCAGCAAATGGCCGAGGAGTTCCGAATGTATCGTTACGAAACGTTTTGGAACGTTTAGGGTAATTGAACAGGCTACAGTTCTGTATAAAAAAAACAACTTTTGATATTTAAAAACATGTTGTCATGTTGTCTAACTCGTTCACTACCAGTTTCGCGACATTTTTAGGACGGGGTCGAACGTTCTGAGAACTAGTTTGGTGTAACGGGGCCCTAAAATAACTTTTCATGTATTTGTTCTTGTTCATGTTAAGGTCTCTAACTTCATCGCTATGTAACATCTCACTGATTGGTGTAAAAGTATTAGAGTCTAGCACAACTGTTGTTTCCAGAATTGAGTATTTAAACTGTTACATCCCGGACCGTGACCGGACTGTGACATCCAAAATGGCGAACTTCTCTTGAAAAGCGTGTTTTACATATTTTGTTATACACCCCGTGCTTACATTTATAAATCGAAAAAATACCAGCCATAGAAAAAATACAGAGCTAGTACTGGTTTGATATAAAAGCTATTTGACATTCAAAATGGCGTCTAAGATGGACGCAAACTTTTCTTGAAAAGTGTGCTATACATATTCGTGTTCTATAATCCGTGCTTAGATTTATAAATCGAGAAAGTACCAGCCATCGTAAGTACACAAAGTTAGTAATGGTTTGACAGAAAACGTATATCACACCAGATAGAAACCCTGATAGGGTATACAATAGCCGTACACTAAATGAGAATATAGTTTCCAATTATTATTTCGCTTGCTGATAGAAAATTATAAATTGATATATAATTGCGATGTCCCGCTGATATGAGTATTATAATAATGTCCTTGAATAAAAGTACAGGTCGTCCATAAAATTATTGCGGCACAAAAATTTAATATTCTTTTCATATGACCATGTTTATCACTCGATACAAAATTTACGCGGAGGATTCGGAGCTAACAATCTCAATTCCCTAGACCCTTTGCGGGATAAAGAAATGTAGTACTCTTGTAGTTATTTTATGCGCCATATGATATTATTCAATTTTGAGTCTTAAAAGGGATATCGGCGGAAACATGTGCCTATTCACCTTATCATGTTAATCACGTGACTACATTCAAAACAACATCGGCGATCATCTGCGAAGAAGTTCGCCGAGATAGATATAAATAAATGTGACAATATACACTGATCACAAACTTTCTATATGAAGTATAAAGATATTCCGACCCGACTGATCGTAATATTTAAGGCGTAGAATTATCCGAGTAGCAACGATTTAAGCACATAGAATACATCGTCAACAGTTTTGATTTGATAATTTTTCAAGGCTAATATTTTATAATTTGTCTTGTGATTTCCCTGCAGAGTTCTAAGAGAATATTCAAATTGCTTTGTCTTAATTGAAGTGCGACATAAATGTAGTTATTGCTTTAAAATGTTAAATTGCATTTCTGAAAATTATTTGAATGTGAAAAAGTATAACAAAAAGTTTACGCATATATAGGCCATACGAGAGCAAACTTGTATAAGTAACAGTTTTATTGGGACAATAAAGGAAATTTGAAATAAAATTGTGAATAAAGGGAGCGAATAGTGTTTTAACGCTATCATAATTTCACAGATATCTAAATGAAGACTAACAAAGGAGATCCACACGAAAGACATATAGATACCTACGCTTCTACATGTCATACGATAGCCGCCCCGCTAGCTCAGTTGGTAGCACGCAAGTCTACTGATCGAGGGGTCGTGAGTTCGATTCCCGGGCGGGGCATACTTTCGTGGAGCTTGGTTATGAAATTATTTCTACGGCCATTCTTCCTCCTACCAATGATTTTAATTATGTAGGCCAGTTGTCAGTCACTGGCAAAAGTATGATTGTACTTAGTAGTTGGTTCACAGCTAAATCCAGAGATTTAGCCTTTCCGGGAGTAGTGAGTAGGTTGACTGACCGCCGTTATATGACCTTATACATGTATGTGTTGCTACGGCGTTAAACCCAACGAACAAACAAACAGGTCATAAGGTATTAATTTGACGCCACCTATGGTTTCGTTCTGAAAAATAAAGCAAATTAAACAACAAAAATACATAGCTTAAAAATCACAGGGTATTGTCATGTTACCTCCCTTTATATAATATCTATATATGCATAGGTCTTAGTTAAGAAGTTTTACCTTCTGTATAAAAAATATCCCTCCTATTTATAAAAGAAACATATATATGTTACAGGGGATGTGTGTAACCAGGGATTTCATGTAATCCCTAACCAACTCAAGGAATTCATGTAATCTCTGGTGATTTTAGGGAATACGTGAAATCCCTGACTTCACTAGGGATTACATAAAATCCCTAAAATATTATTTCTTTTTTACACAAAATCCCTGACTCGATTGCTGATACAGATCATGTTGATCAGAGATGAAATTCTTACATTCAATATTTTTAAGTAGACAACTAAGTCACTTTAATTATTTACAGCAAATATTTTATGCAAATGACATCATCGTTTTTAAAACATTTATTACAATTACAAATTAAGACTAGTATAGAAAAGTTCTATAATTGTCTGTACTACAATATGTAAATTTATTTAAAATATTCGGGAAAAAGTCTACTAACTTGATTAAGCACATCATTTATAAAAGAGCAAAGTAAACAACTCTGACAAACATACAAAGCTGGAAGTAAGCCCTATCGAAAAACACTCATACAGTACTCACCAAAAGTTTGGAGACTAAAGAAACTTACTACAATTCTTGAATTTTGATGATTATTTTTGTAGAATCATTATTTTTAATGTATGCTAATGTGTTGAAATATACATGAGTACAATACATATGACGTGGACAAAGTACAGTACATTATTAATCTATTTAATACAAAATAAAAGAATGCATTTCACACTTTTTTTAATCTATTAACATAATTATGTTAGGGATTTCACGTAATTCACCAACAAATAGGTTTATACCGATGCTTTGAAAACCAAAGCTATAATATTTTTATTGCATTCACATAACAAACGTATTAATGCATAACAGTGAAACAATCTAATAAGTAAAACCTTACAGCACAATGAATCATATTTACATTATATCATGATAATTTTGTGGTCAGGGAATATGTGTAAAAAATTGAAAAGAGAATCAGGGAATACGTGAAATCCCTAGAAAATTTTAGGGTTTACATGTATTCACTGACAGAATTTTACATGGTTGGGGATTACATGAAATCCCTAAATTTTAGGGATTACATGAAATCCCTGGTTACACACATTCCCTGTAACATACACAGGTGACGGACTCAATTTTTCCTCATTATATTGTAGTATATATAGAGAAAAGGTCTCTAACGCCTGTTCAACGGTTGTAGTTTTCAACTCGTCACCAAGCTCACAAAAACGACCCAATCGTTAACTACAACCGTTGAAAAGGCGTTACAGACCTTTTCTCTATAATAATATACTATAATAAGGAAAAATTGAGTCTGTCACCTGTGGTAACATATATATATACACCATTAGTACAACGCACCGAATCGTCCAATTTCTCCAACTTGTCCCAAACATTATAAACCTTAGATTAATCACAAGCTATGTAGAGATAAGGACAGCGTATTATCAAATTTCTTACAATAATTTAGCCGTAAAATATAGTGTGGATTACGACGAAAATTAGTCGTAAGACCTTTGATAGTGCTTTCTCATTTAGCTGATGATTCAGAATCAAATAGATAGATAGATTCTTTATTGACCTCCATTAAGGAGAGCTATCTTACAAACAGAACATATATACAACATACTATATATGACAAAAGATAATCAATGAGGAATACATACATATTAAATGAAATTAAGCTCATGTACATTTTAATTGTACAATAATGTAAGATAATAGAGACCAGTGCCAGTACGTTATATACATGTATACATGTACATGTACATGATGAAATCAATGGTGCCTTATATTAATGTATTGGTCATGCAATACTCTATGTTAGAATGAAACACTACAGATGTATTTTAAGTTCATCATGTATATGTACAGGTAGTGAGTCTATTCCAGTAAGAAGTTCGCTAACTTGCTGAATAGTCCTCTTTTTAGTTAAAGAGTAATTCAAGACTCTATTTGATTTTTACATTAAATTCAACTCTCCCTAACTTATGCCTCAGTCCCATAAAATCGTGGCTTGTTACGGACCCGTACGTGCAGACAGTCGTAGGCCGTAGGAAGCCTTGCGTATCAAGATGACGGTACGCACATGGCACAAAACAACACCCCCGTACGGAGCCGTAGCTGGAAGATATGCATGTTCAATCCTTACTCGGCTATGATTTATTTCATGATTTGACTCTGAAACTGATAGGTGTATCCTGGGCTCATATCACGGACCCTGGTAAAAACGTGACAGTCCGTACGGGTACGCAAGAGTTCGTACGGGTCCTTGCGGATTTTGATCGCACGGCGCCCGTACGGTGTCCTCACGGCTATTTTTATGTTTATGGGACTGTAGCTTTATATAAAACATTCCATATCTGAGTCAACAATCTATTCTAACATGCTTCTAACCCACTTATCTTGGTAAGTTCGTATAATAATACAGTATGCACGCGCTAGTGATAGAAAATGCAAATTGAAGACTAAAACGTCAGCAAAATGTCTTTATAAACACATGTGTTACTTCCAAAAGTGTGCAATGCAGACTCTGTTTCGATTAATTTAGGATTGATTAAGACGTTTAAAAAGTCTATTGACGTTTATTGGTTAAGTAAAGACTAAAGTTATGAATATTTTACCATAAAGTTTACATTTATTACGTTCTATTTACATGTAGTAACACAATTATCTCTAGCATGTTCCATCAATGAAGCAAAAAATAAACTGTCTGCGTTTCCGTATAACGATTAAATATAAGCGTTTTTAGGCAGGAACTCTTGCTTTCGAAGTAAAACTTTGAAACAAAAATGTGTTAAACCTTTATTGGACAATTCTGAGTTTTACCACCCTTCAGTTTAAAATGGCCGTTCAAGGGCATACAGTTGATGTTTTAACAGAATAAATTGAATTATACTTTAAAAATAGTTTCCTAAACATACACTTATTCGCACACTTTCTTCATTAAAAGAATTTCAGAAGAGCCACAGTTACAAATATGTTCTTTTTTTGCTAGGATTTGCGCTTCTCATAATCGAGAAAACTCAGGATTGTTGAGGGCATATTAATGGAGCAAATAATAAGGGTCTTTAGTCAGGTCAGTTATTTCCCCTTGTATACTCTTCAAAAAGGTAGGTCCAATTAGTTGGATTACTCGGCTTTTACCCTTACTTTTCAATGTCAATTATCCAAAATTAATCATTAATAATTTTTTTTGTAAATCATTTAATTTGTTTGAAATTCAAGCTAAGTATTGTTTGGGTAATGAACTATCTAAATTTCATCACTTCTGTCAATATCTACATTAACAGGAAAGATATTTGATGAAATATTTTGTTATCCTTACATGAAAGGAAATCAATGATAAAATCTGAGGATTCCAACTGTAAGGACCTACTTACCAAATGGATTGCTTCAGATTTTATCAGGGAAAGATAACTGAACTAAAGTCCCTAATTCAAAGTGTAGCTTTTTTCAGCCTCTGAAAAGTTATATCACATAATAAGAAAATATGCTGTGATTGATTAAAATGCAAATATAGATTTGATTAGGAAGAGAAATTGCACTTTGAGTTCCTTTTGGTGTTTTTTGTCCAACATTGATTTGGTCCAATTTACTTTCCGAAAGACAATCAGAAAAGGCAGTGAACATTTTGGTCCGATTGCAGATCTGTCATTTTATTATAAACGAAAAAACATCTTGAAATAGCTTTATCGAGTTAATGTGACAAAAATGCCAATAAAGATAACTCTTGCGAGCAAATTGTGTACGATAGTAAGATTTGTTTCCCTTGGTGTTGTTAAAGATTGATGACGCAAGTAATGATGTATGAGTCTTTTATTATTGCATATAATGAGGCATTCGGAACACCTTGACCTTTCATGAATGAATAGCGAATGGCCAAGGAGTTCCAAATGATAAGAAGGATGTAAATTGCGTACATTCTTGTTCTTGTTAACCACAGAACATGCAATTTATTTTATTTTATAAAAAGTGTCTTGAAACCTTTTTTTCGCTCTACTAGTTGTACGTCGTAATACTAATTATTGTTGTTGCAATGGATATTACTATGTTTATAAAAATAACGACTTTAATGGTACACTACCGCTATCACAGGGGCGGATCCAGGATTTTTTTAGGGGATCCGAACTTTTCTAGGGGGGGGGGGGGTTCCAAACTTTTCTAGGGGGTTCCGAACCTCGAACCCCAACAACATTAATACATTGTACACATTTGCAGAAAAAATGCAACATGTTGATAATAAAAACTACATAATCATTAAATCTATGTTAAGCACAGAGAAAAATTGCTTCATGCTACTTAAAATTGACTTACAGACAAGAAATACACTAATGGACAGGTACACTTTCCAAATTCTAGGGCGGGTCCGGACCACCCTGAACCCCCCCCCCCCCCCGCTGGATCCGCCTATGTATAAGTTTCCATCCAGTCTATAGTTTTCCTCTACTCTGGGATTTCCACTTGCTACTAAGTGTCCGAGGCTCCACTGTACAATCTAAAAGACAATAGATAATTGCCCACTTTGAGTATACCTACATAGTAGTATAATAATATAAAGTTATATCAAAGTTTTATTTCCAGTATTGATCAGTTTTTTTGCATAGGTCAGCCAATCTTAGCAGTTTTGCTGGACTGTTTTTCCCACCTCAGTGCAGGTTTAAAATCCAAGAACTGCATGCTTTCTATTTATATATAATTTGCAATTTTAGAATACTTGGTGTACGCGGATCTACTTCACGATTGATCAAGAACGGAGATAACAATATCCAGTTAGAATCGTAGTCATAGTTCGAGTTATTTCCCTTTGATAAATATATATATCCGCTCTCTAGGCGTGTGGCGTAATAGATCGTAATGTTAATAAATAACAATGCTACGCCCTCATATCAATTTGTTTGAAATATTATATTATTATTTTGGGGGGCTTATTGGGTTTTTGACTAGCAAAATTACTGACAGACATTTTACGATTTCCTATTACATTAATGGAGAATGGCTATCATTGAATATTTTAACTGGATGAACTTTCTTGGCAATTATGAGGAATATTTTAACTCAGTATGAAATAAGATTGGAACTGGGTATAACAAAGGCGTCTCTCATAAGTAGTGTAGCGCGTTAGCGTGGCACCCAAAATTTTTTGAAAAAACCGTTATGGCACCCAAATTTTTTTGAAAAAACCGTTATGGCACCGAGATTTTAAAGAAAAAATATTTATGGCACCAAAACGAAAAAACGAATTTTGGGGAGAGAAACAAAATTTGGGAGAGAGAAGAGGTGCCACGCAAAAAGTAAAACTTTTTTGTACCGCCCTGTGTGTTTGTGTTGTTCTGTAGTCAAATGTCAAGTGATCAGAAAAAACGGATTGACCTACATTAAAACGGATTGACCTACATTAAAACGTATATCCAATGAAAAGCCAGTTTACATATTTTGAGTTTGTTCGTGTTGGTTTGTGTATGGACTTTGTATTATTAGACTGAATTGTAGATTATGTTTTTATGAATTTTATTGACATGATGAGATTATATTCTTTCGAAAAAGATGGGTGGCCCTGAAAAGGGCCGTTGGTTTATAACTTTAGAGTTATTTAGACATCGCTGGTGCTTTCGGGTTTGATGTCTGGTCTTTCATTCGGTGTGCTGACAGTTGCAGGTTCATTGAATTGTTGTCTAGCCCGTTGCTGTAGTTCTTCTAGTTGTCTAGCCTGCTGCTGTAGTTGTTCTTGTCTAGCCTGCTGCTGCTGTTGTTGTCTAGCCTGCTGGCGTTGTTTTTTAAATTGTCCAAGACAATACTCACAGCCACATTCGTTATTTTGCACACGCTGCATCCACCATTGAAAGTCTAGATCTTGCTGTCTTTCTACAAGACGACTAGCTCTCTCTTCCTCCTGTCTCATGCTTTCTAATTCCATCACTGCTAAAGCCACATTCTGTTCACGCTTTTCTTTTTCACAGGTTTGTTGATCCACCCAACGGCGGACACTATACCAAGTTCTAGCTTCTTTAGCTCTCAACATTCTAATTTTTCTAAGTTGGTTCACAAGGCTGTCCATGATGATCACTGTTCGGTGTCGAAAAGTGGTGTGAAGTGACCTACTTAGAGCGCGACGTTATATAGCGTCAGCGCGAACGTGAGAGAGAGCACGTCTTTGGACGTTCGGTCGAGTGATTAATTTGTGTTTGTTGGTAGGTCTTTATGGACTGATTGCCACTTAAGTATTCATACAAATCAACTCAAAATCACAACAACTCATCTTTAGGTTTATTATTTTTATTTTATAACATCAAACAAGATAGAACACATGTAACAGATACATAGAACAAGAAATAAAGCAAAAAAAACAGAGATGAAACACAACAACAACATATTATTTACATACATCTATCCATAATACCAACCAAAATGAACTCTGTTTCTACATCGCATTATCTCATGAAACCAGTCTTTATCGTAACTGCCTACTTCACAACAACATATTTGTCCTGTTTTATTCAATTGATAGGCTTGATTATAATAGCTCCAGTAATGTTGAGCAAACCAATCGCGAACATACACATCGTTTTTATCAAATCTCATGTCAAATCGTGTTTGAATCACTTCATTTAAATCACAACCACGAGATAAAAAGTCTAAAGCAAAAATACAATATAATCCACACACGGGTTTAAAAACACCTTGTAGTCTAACTTTATTCCAATAGTAAATTTTGAAATGTCTCTTTAAGAAACACAGAATATCACCCAACGGTGGAAGTCCGTACGAATCAAAGTAAATAGCTGTAGATCCTTTCAGGTAGATAGCAACCCAATGTTCACCAGGTTGATCTGAATTATGTGTATTCACGATGAAAGCTCTCACACCATTCTCTAGAGATAATTCATCTTTAGCGCATACACGTCCATGTAATGTTTTTAATAAGGGTGAATGGTCCAACACATATTGAAGTTCATTAGTCTCCATAACACCACACTTTCTTCACACGTTCTGACCATAAAGTCACCCAGTCACAAGATAATTCTGACCGATGGCTTTCAAATTCAGATACAAACTGAACCCACAAACGTCGGGCATCTCCCTTTTCTTCTTTGGATAAAGAATGAAGATGAGGATACCATTTTTCTAGCACTCTGTAAATGTTTAATTCAAGTAGAGCTTTTTCAATATACAGATCTGTCCATTCATCTGTTGTAGAATACAAGCATAACGGATGGTTGATCTGACTTGGGTGATCTACAATGCACCCGTAGCAATCCTCTTTCACTTTTTGATATATCAATGATTGTAATTCTTCTACGACATGATGATTTAAATTGTCCTTTAAAAACTCAGTCCGTGAACTTTCACAACACGGAAAAGTAAACAGTTCTATTTCAAATTGTTGTCCTTCACTGATTTCAATTTCATCACACATCATGTCTTCACTCATCTTCAATAGTCTAGAATCACTTCTCTGTACGAATTGATTTCAATTTGATTGTCGTACTCAGCATACACAATAACGTTGATAGCTGCATCAAGGGCTCGAGAGAAATGAAACTCTAAACGTAGATTTCCTGTCTTTATAGGATGAAGCTGTCCTTCTTCTGCACCTTGATCCGCCGTCAAATCTATACCCCACAGTGTATAGCCGTTTCTGTAATCGTTCAAACTAATACCCATGGATCTATTGACTCCAAGGGAGCCCGTGGCTTGATACAAGGACATGTAGGAACGTAAACATTCTCCGCTCGCAAAGTTGGGTTGAAAGGGTTTGTTGTGTATACTTTTACCATCAATACTGACTTCCAGCTGATTCAAATTAAAATGTTGGAAATTGAAAGGGTTGCTTTCAGGATTTCCATTCATATCTCCATTGCTCACCATACCAATGATCAATCGTTTTGGCAGTTGTCCTTGAAAAAGATGATCTTCAATCTTGGATCGTTGACCTCCAGGAATCGTGAATGTTTTGACTTCAGCTCGTTTGATCGGAATTTTCATATTATGTTGAGCAATCTGCTGATTGAGCTGTGTAGCTACGATGGGTAGTAAATCCACGGTTCGCACATTGAATCCAGCTTGTGTAAACTGAACTTTGCCAGCAGATGTGCCAATCAAACAAAAGTTGGCTGAAGCTCTGTTTAAGCGTAAACGTATTTCAACACCATTGGGAATATATTTTTCTTGCATGACCAAATCTAAATGAAGTCGTCCACAGAGTTCTAACGTACGACTTTGATGTATCTGTAGTCTTCGGTGAACATAACCTTTGTTATCTCCATCATGTACTCGGGTATTCATCTGGCCTGCCGTATCTTCAACCCATAGCTCCAATCCTTGTAATTGAGTTTGTTTACATCCTTTGGTGTAGGAAAGTAAGTTTTCAATGTACGCGCGATACGCATACGTATCGGCATTACTGGTAATCAGTTTATTGTTCAAGTAGACATCAATACTGCTGAATAAACTGTGAAAGAAATTGTTGACAGGAGCCACTTCTGCATCATTGGCTAAATTATCTCCATTTTCTTGTACCACTTTGACTTTTAAATACAAGTACGATTGATTTAAATCTGTCCACTTTTCTGTCTGTGCAGGAATCACAAATTCAATAGGTGCATTGTTATCCAAAGTAGATATAGGGTAATGTTCAGTCCATTGACCCTCTTGCATGGCTGTCATGGTAGGTGGAACAAATCCTACATCCAATTCTGTCTTACTGCATTCGCATGAACCGTGTTGCATCATTTTTGATCAAATATGTCGTGAGGTCTTGACTTCTTGACACTTGAACGTCTAGGTTTAGAATGAACTCTTTTCTTTGGGTGTGTGGGTTTTGTACGTTTGGCAGGAACAACAGCTTTGAGTAATTGTTCACCCATGTTTTTAAGCATGTTAGCCCCACGTTTTCTCACCACTTCTTTAGGCTTGGAGCCTATCATTAAATCTTGCACAGCCCCTTTTCCTTGACGAACCGCTTCATGTTTTAAGGTTTTCATTCCAGTTTTGAACAAGGGTTGTAGTAGAGGCATGACATTTTTCATAGCTTTTTTAAACACGGATCCTAAACCATGTCCATATTGACGAGCTTGACCTTTGTAAATGGGTATCATTGTTTCTGTCGAATATGAACTTTTACCATCGACTTCCCGTGCACAAAATGAATATGTTTGCCTGTGTCTCCCCTTATATTTATATGAATGGTGTCAAAATCGGCTTTGGCAAGAGGAACATAGTGTAAATTTAAAAATTCGAAATGAATATGGGGATTACTCCCTGCTTTAGTCACCGATTCAAATGGAACCACACGCAGAATGGGGGCTTCTATATTTCCTAACAAAGTGTAAGAGGCAAGATCAGAATACACAAATAAATGATTATGTCCCATATGCACATCTACACCATAAGGAAATGGATTTTTATTGTCTTTCAAATACACAGTAGTAGAATCATTTGGATCTCCCCCTAGTTTTATGAACAGATCAGGATGAAATTGAATACCCAATTCATCCGAACTAGCCATTTTCACTGTTTTACTAATATTAGAAAAACTCATCACCAATGTAAGATTGTATTTTTTTAAAATACCTCCAATATAATTTTTAATCGTTTCATCGATCGTTTGAATGAGATGTTGTGGTGTTACATAAGTTGCAGGCGGAATAGATAAACATAAACCTTGAGCACAATGTTCAGGAAGACCACTCAATGCTCTGCGAACATTTTCATCTTGACTGACAATGTAAAATGTTCCTTCCTCTTGTGTAATATTTATGACTTGACTTGGTACAATTAATTCGACTAGAGCAATTTCCCAATCTTGTTTATTTAAATGTACAGGTTTGATCAATTTTGTACGAAAACAACATTGTATATTATCAGGAAACAAATCTGTAGAACTATCACTCATTAATGTAATGTAAAAAGAACTCATGTTGATTTAGGTTTATTAAATTTCAAAGAAGGATTTGGTAAAATATAACCCAAAGAGCTACTTAATAATAAAAGCCACAATTCACGATCAGGACGTTGAAAACATAAATTAAATAAAGACACAGAGATAATAATAAATACCACCACAATTTGTGAGATAAACGTAACTTTGTTTTTGGGTTCACAAGGTTTAATGACGGTGGGGTCCACTTGAATACTGGCACTATCTGTCTGAGACATGATGTATTTATACAAGATAAGATTCTGGTATCCAACTATCAAATTTAGAAGGGTAGCCTTTCCAATGTACTTTTATTTCCCGTATCTTTTTTCCACCTACACTCCTCTGACGCCGATCAAGAACTGATTCAATTTCGTAAATGTCACTATCAAATATAGGTTGAATTTCCGAAACATAAAAAGAGCCTAATATTTTCTCACCCTCTAAATCTTCTAATTTAAAAGTGGAAGGTTGGGTTTTGGACACACGTACTACTTTAAATATTTCAGTGGTCCAATTGGGTAAATAACCTTTGTCAAATGTACGTTTTGTTTTATTCAAACGTACTCGATCTCCCACCTGAATGGTGTGGGATGAACCTTGTTTTTTCTTACCGTACAATGCGTTAGAGACTTGGGCTTCATTTTGTGCATTGACAGAAGCTGGTGTTCTTTGAATGCTACGATGAAACCGATGATTATAACTATGAACCAGTTTAGGCAATATGTCTACATAGCGCCGTGTATTTTCATGAGTGAAATATTTCCACATACGTGTTTTCAATGTACGTTGAAACCGTTCAACAACACTTGCTTTGGTTTCTGGATTTTCAGTGGTGAAAAAATGAATACCCGATTTTTTAAGAAACTGTTGAAATGCATGATTTTTAAATTCAGTTCCTTTATCGGTTTGCAGAGCTTTAGGTTTTCTTGGAATAGAACTAAATGCTTGAATAAGTGTATTGCCTGTTTTATTTTCAATAGGAATGACCCAAGCATATTTTGAAAAAACATCAATAACACAAAGTAAATAACGATAAGGTTTATTAAATTGTGCCAATGATTGCATATCAGCTAAATCAGCTTGCCATTGATGATCAATCCCTGCTACTACGGTTGCTCTTCTGGAAAATTTACGTCGTATAGGTTTATGCAGAGTGTAGGTGTTCTCTCCTTTTAACCAGGATTTCACTTGATTCAAAGTGATAGATTTTAATTGGCGTCTTGCAGCTTTGTACAGAGCTTGTATTCCACCAAATGCTGCTGGATTTGCAGGATTGTAATAGATGGAACGTAACACTTTCTTTAATAAGGATCCCATTTTTCAGTCTTGAGATCTGTAGGACTGGAAAAACTTTCATAAAATTGATCTTCTTCGTCCTCGTCTTCCACGTTGTCATCTAACTGTTGAATCCAATTCCAACGTCTTTTATTTCCTACCACTTCTTGAGGCACGTTCACATCTCTTAATCCACGTGAAAACTGTTCCCAACCACGAGGGTTGGAGCTTTTTCTTTGGCGTAATACATCATTGACTAAATCAATAATATTGGATCCTGCTACAGGTTTTCCATCATATTCTAAAACACCTTGTTCATTCCATGACATATGAGGATGTTGTTTTAACATGTTGATTAAAAGTTCAGCTTTACGCCGCATAGTGCGTGGTACACTTTCTACAATTTGATCTTTCAATGTCGTTGTTGTTGGTGGCGGTGTTGTTGGTGCTGCTGGAGGCATTACCGTTGCTTTTGGTGTACGAGCTCTTTCATGCGACTGTTGAAATTTATGTAACACTTCACCATATTGTCTAGCTTTTTCTGAGGGTGATAAAGCATCTTCATTTAACACATGATTCATTTCATTTTCTAATTGAGCTGTTTGGGTGACTTGAGGAGAAGGTGGTAAACGAGGTCGTTGTTGTGTTTTCCATCGTTGCATCTCTTCCAACACTTTGAACGGAACAATAGCCATTTTCTTCATAATTTCTTGACTAATTGAGCAACTCCACCACTTAATGCACCGGCAGCAACTGCTTTTGCAATGACAGGAGCTAATGCTAACAAGGGTAATATACCTCCCTTTTGATTCAGTACACGTTTCTTCTTTTGAATAGATGTTTTCTTGTCTGCTAATAATCGGAGATGTTGACACTTTGGCCTCAACTTGCGTTTTTGAGCTGGAGTCAATGTCACATTCCCTTTTAAAATGTTACTACAACATTCTGAGATACAATTGATCAGTTCTGAAGGTGCATGATGAATCATCTGTTTTCGATAGGCTTCTGGAGCTTGAGCTAAACCTAGCATCACATGCCCATACTTTTTCACAAGTGGTTGCTTTCGTGTCATGATGATAACTAAATCAAGTGCTGTATTGTTCATGACTTATATAACATTTCTAAAGCTTTTAAAGCCTCTGCTGTGGATGGATCTTTGGAAGGAGACTGAGATAATAAACGTTGTATTCCTCTTCGCATTAAATCTTGCATGCCATCTACAGGTGTAGCAGATGTAGGCATCATTCTTCTTAATCCTTGTCTCATTAATTCTTGTTTCACCATATCTGTATCAATGGTTTGGGTTAAAGGTGAAAATCGTGCTATCAAAGTAGAGGGTTCACTTCTTGAACTATTTCTCGAACTATTTCTCGAACTGTTTCTTGATGGAGTAGAATTAAAACTATTTCTTGAACTCAAACTACGACTTGGTGTAGAATTAAAACTTCTTGTTGGCGTATGACTTGCTGAATTTCTAGATGGAGTAGAATTAAAACTTCTTGTTGGGGTATGTCTTGATGAACTTCTGGTTGAACTGAAACTTCCAATTGGCGTATGACTCACTGAACTTCTTGATGAATTGAAACTTCTTGTTGGCGTATGTCTTGATGAACTACTGGTTGAGGGTGGTGTTTTATGAGCAATATATCCCGTTGTTTTCTTTTTAATGGTTTTCTTGGCAGTGGTCTTTTTAGTTGTTTTCTTGGCAGTGGTCTTTTTCGCAGAGGTCTTTTTAAGCTTAGGACCAAATTTGCGTATTGTCTTTTGACCATTCCATCGTAATAAACTGCGTATCATCACTCCACCCAGAAATCCACTCCCGCCTGGTTTTAAAATCAATTGACGTTTTGTGTCTAAATCAATGGTGTCATCTTGTAACTGCTCTAATTCATGGCGATGTTTTTCCATGAAATTAAGAGTTTGTTTAGGAAGTTGTACTTTCTTTTGTAAAATAATTTGTGCAGCAAGTGTAAACCATTTCACCATTTCCTTTAATCCCGAACGTAATAATTGTTCACGGGTGTCAGGATTCTTTTCCCGACTCAAATGAACAAGAGACTGAGCTATAGCTTCCATGATGGATAATGAACCAATGATCCTCAAGTGAGCCTATATATACACAACTGAAGCCCGATCTTCTCCTGTTAACCAATGATGAAATATATCAGTTCTTAACCGATACGTGTCTGGGGTATGAGGATGAAAATCAATCAGTAAATACCCATGAGGTGTTGATACAGCATCTTGATAAGCTGCTATCAGATGAGGAAGTTGAATCTGGTTAGCTAACACTTTAATTTGACCTTTATCTCTCGTGTTTTGAAACAAGATCATGTAATGTGCATTTAAACTCAAAGTGCGACTTGCTTTGGATGATTGAAATAAATTTTGTGTAATATAAATAACACTTGCATTGCGATGATGACCTTTACGTGTAAACCATAATTTGATTTTTTCTTCATCCTTTTCTCCCAACATGTCATCAAACACAATTAAATGAGGGATGGTTATATCATCCACAATGTCTTCATCATTCTCAGGAATACCCTGAATAAATTGAATCTGGGTTTCTTGCTCTTTTAACTGCGCATAAGCTGACTGCCATTCTTTGTAGCACCAAACAATACGTTCAGGTACTATATGAAATAAATCGGTTTTGTATTCCAACAGTTTTTTTACAAACTGTGTTTTTCCTGAGCCACTAGGACCCGAAATAAAAATATTGCATGGATGCTTAAAAAGTAAACTCTCTTCCATGACTGTACATGAACAACTAACACATGAGTCAAAGAAACATTTTTATTTAAACATTTTTCAAAACATGTTTTTATGAAATAACAAAAGTCAATGATAAAACATCAATGATAAACAGTTTTATAAACATTACAAACATCAATGATAAATAGTTTTTATAAACATGACAAACATTAATGACAAAGTTTAATCTAACAATTCATAGTCATGTTTCAATTGTTCCATCACTTCGCGAGCTTCCCGTCTTATTTGATAAGTGTTTATCCAAAACTCTAAATCGTTCACACACGATAACAATGTGAATATCAAAGCAAACATGTTTACTCATTAGAAATGGTTTCAACAATGAACACAATACTTTTGTTCAAGAGTTTTTAATATTTGACATAAGAATGTCAGCGATATGGTTTAGTTTGTTTTGTAGAAGAGCCTCTATGAATATTCCGAAAGCACGAGGTCCTCGTCTCTGTAAAATGTAAAATAATTTCCTGTTTCTGCTTAAGTTTGATCGTTCACACTCTATTTCTTCCCGCATACCAATAGTTAAAATACTGTTTTCCATGAGGTAGTCCATGATATTTAAAGTTTGTTCTGATGTTAGCAAACGAATCAGAGATGTCCAACTTTTTCTAATGGCTCTTTTATGTATCTCATCCATAATTAAAATGTCAACAATGAACACAATACTTTTGTTCAAGAGCATTTAAAACACAATCTAAATTAACAATCTCTTTCCAATTTACTCCGTACACATGAGTATGATGTATTTGATTCACCACAAAAAGTGCCATGTCCAATTCTTCCAACATTAAAGGTGAATTCATAAACTGCTGAATCCAGTCCCTATTATATACACCTTTGGGTATTTTCAAACGACATGCTAGCAATAATGCTTTGGTAATGATTCTATTGCGCATTTTCCCACAAAGTCAAATTCCCTGCAGCAAAAGAATTGACTCTCGCTAAACCAGTGTATTCTATATCAGAAGTGTCCAACTCGACATTTTCTCTGAACTGTCTCAAATCAGAAGAATCCTGTTTATATATGTGAGCTCGATCTCCAAGGATAAGAAATACGTGTTCAAACGTAACGTCGTATGGAAAAAGCATGAAACCATGTATACGCACCCCATACATTGTGTTCACATAGTAATACCACACAAAAACACAACTTTGATGAAACCGTTGTGCTAAAAGTTCAGTTTCTTTCATTTCTGCATCCGTAAAACTAAAACCCCAAATACGTGATACCATATGATACACTTTTTGCTGGACCATGTTAAATTTTCTTAACACGGGTTGTCTTTGATGAATCGTCAAATCATCTCTTCCCAAAACATCCAACACCATAGATTCTAATCGAAAGTCTTTCTTTTGTAAACTATGCAAAGCATTGTGACTTGCCCAGGCTATCACCAATTCCGTTTTCCAGCGTTTTGCATTGGCCCATACCACATAACGATAAATTTTCTCTCTCAATTCAATCGGTAAGTACGGTATCAAGTCCATCATGTCAATGAATTGTAACCAAAGGGCACCGTCATATAATTGTCAATGATGATACGTTTTGTATACACCGAACGAAATGTCTTGGTTTGTTTCTCACTGGTGACTTTACGATCCCGATGTCGTTTTATTCTAGATTCATACTCTACGACTGTAGAATACTGATCACGATTTTTGACACATTCTACCATGGAATTAAAATTGACTTTCTGTGAAGCATTGAAATCTAAAGTAATGCCTTTGACTTTGCAAGTCTGATGCACTTCTCCGTTTTCTATGTATTCATAACCATAATTCTTTGGACCTAAAGCTACATATTTTACAATACGACCCTGAGGCACTTCATCGGTCCACATTCCTAAACGACTGGAGTGGATAGGAACATTGTACCCGTTGGGATCATAAATAAACATGCAAGAGTCCGTGTCAAAATAAAGGACTCTTTTTCCTAAAGGTTCAAGCACTTTGTAAAGTTCTAATCTTGCATAGGCTGTAACATACGAGGCCACTACAGGATTGGATGAAGAGTGGGGTTCTACTTTATCGTTTTCATCTGTATAATTCACTAACATGAATTCATCATGATCAAAGGTTTCTGTATATTTAACAGACTTTCTAGGATCAGACAAAATCTCATATAAACGATCTAATTTGTGCACATACTCTGTTTTAGGTAGAATATTATTCTGGGCATTTTTACCCCATAAACAATTGAGCATAGTTTTAGCAAATGCTCTTTTTCCAGGGTTTTTCTCTACATGCTCTAACACAATGCCTTCTGCTTTATAGTAGTCTTCTTTAAACTGGTTTTGTTCTGCTTCTGTAGTCACACCACTTGGATAACCACTAGCTTCTTGTTTTATTTTCAAGTATTTGTCTATGTATCGACGGTACACATCTGAACTCCACTCCTCCCAATGCCATACATGATACACATTCAATACACGATAACCCAACTCTATAGCTTTAGCCAGTTCAACATGAGTCCATGTGCCAAACAAACTACGTTCCCTTATCGTATGAGTGCATGGCTTTCCCATTTGTACCTCTTCAGCACATGTGCGACATAATGTAAACACCATCTTTTTATTACAATGCATGGGAAGTACTGGCATCCATAAATCTTGAGGGGGTAAAACACAACATTTAATCAGTCCTTTGTAGAGATCTAGTTGAGTGAGATCAATCTGTTCTTGGCTTAATATTGTAGGATGGCCAATAGGGTAAGCTCTATACTTGTTCACAAAGGGATACAAGGAGCAAATGTCTACATATTTTATTTCTTGACCTTCTTCACATTCATGAAACAATTTGACAGCATTGGTGCGACCTCCAAATAAAGCTTCACGAGGGATGATAGGATCTTGACCAAAATAAAATCGTTCTACTCTGGTTTTATAGGCCTTGTCTGCTTTACATTTTTTCTCAAATTCACATTCCCACATCACTTCTACTGTGTAGCCTTGATCTTTCAATTCTTCGAGACGACATTTTGTGTGGGCATACAACAAACCCATCGTTTTTAAGGAATACGGATGGATCAGATCTCTATTGGGAAAACACTCGGGGCATCCATGATACCAGCATCCCATAAATTCATACACGGTATTCGTATCTTTACAAAATCCATCTACATAATATGGCCCAATCTTAACTTCACCATGATGGTTCAAGGCATGTTGAATATGAATACCTTCTGTCAAAGCTATCATTTGTAGCCAACGCACGCCTTTCATGGAATATTTCGTTTTGTTGGGATATCCAGCATCAGAAATGATACCTAAACTCAGTTCTGGCATAGAGTTTTTTCTCCATGCTTTATTACAAACTTGTGCTAATGTTGTCGCTTCCAAGAATGGATCGATTTGATCACTCTCTAATAACTGTTTACGAAATTCTCCGCACCCTCGTCGTAAAATGTCAACATCTGATCTACAATATTTCTCCATTTCCAATTGAAAGTCAAACACTTTGTCTTTTTGTTCATTGTACCAAGCCAGAAATTGTTCACGTTGAGCTGGTTTCATACTATTAGGTCTATAGTAATACAAAGATAAATAGGGTCCTACATAATCTTGAAACTCCAACTTGTTGGCATAGAATGGAAACCATCCTTTAGCTAATTCATCCAATCCAAATGTTTTTGGAAATGCAGAGAGGGGCATGCTCAGAAAACTGAGAGAGTCAATCAAACGCACTCCATGTATTTTCATCATAATAATTTTAGACCCATTCATGATTAACTCGGGTTTGGCACTTCCATGTGTAATAGCATGTCGTAGAATAAACTGTACATCATATCCACCAGCATTATGAGCAATCACTGTTGATCCACGGTGGGTTGATTGAAATAGCCATGTAAAGAACTGTTTTAAAGTATCTTCTCCGCGAAACACCATTTCACGAGCTCCTTCGACACCATCACATGTTGCACAGGGTTCTTGAACAGACTGGCACATACAATTCCCACACGCTCTTTGAGCTACACAGAAATTTGGAATATGTTCACCCGAATCAAAGCGACATTCAAAATCAAAAAAGATAAAGGGTACTTTTGCTGGTTTCTTGTCTGGTGATTCATACGTAGGAATAAAGCACTCATGACCTGGCCCAACCGTTGTTTTACAATAACGACACTTTTTCGTACCTGTACATTGATGATTGCGTTTCGTTTCAACAATAATCTGTCCACATGTTTTACATTTACACACCGATTGACATATGGTCTTTTTTTGTTTTCCTTGTGTAGATTTATGCTTCTCATAACATTGTTCACTCTTGAACATTCGACGACACTCAAAACAATAATGAGGTTTACCAAACTCACATGGGATGGGTGAATAACATACACAAATATGTATACATTTGTGACCTTCACGATGACTATATCCTACATCACAATATTCACAGAAATATGGTTTTGCTAGGAATCCCGTGATAGATACAATACAGTCATAATGATTATCATGATGATAAATGTGTATCACTCGACTCTTTTTAGTCACTTCTGGAGGGGTGAATAATAAATCTTTTCCATGTTGTGTACGTATTTTAATGACATACTCTGGGTACAAATGATCTTGCAGTTTCTTGTATTCTTCTATACCACAAGATTGATGCATTCCAATACCAACTTGATCTAATAACGCTTTTGCTTCTAATGTTTGTAGACTTTTCTTGGATTGACGAATAAGATGCCAACGTTTTTTCCATTCAGGTGTTGAAGTCTGGTTCGCTTTACATCGCCCGACCACAATAGATCTGGCCAAGCACATCGAATCTGAACTGTTGTCAATACGTACAATACTTCTTTTGGTTTGAATAAGATGACTGACATCTACGGATTTAAATGGTAGAGGCTTCCCAGAGCCTTGCGGCATCTCAATATGTGTAATTTCTAGCTGGGTTTCTCCATCATGAATTCTAAAGGCTTGATTACTCTGCGCCACTTTCTCGATTTCTTCTAATAACGATTCTCCCATGACGTTGGATGCTTGATTAAAAGGTATATGAATACCAAAATCTAGCTCTGGATGTTGAATGGAGAATCGAACTTGATCGGTTGATTTCACTTGACATGTATCGTAGAGTTGTTCAATCATATCGTTGAATAATCGACTGGTAAATTCATACGATTGATCATACTGGTGTAGTGTGACATCGTAGACTTGAGCTTTGGTTCTAAACTTTCTTGATTTTCTTTCCGACCTCCGTTGTATATTATAAAACTGACGTACATTGTCTGTTTTTAATCTCTTGGTAGGAGGTGGTTGCTCGTCTTCGTGAGACATGGTTATGATGACTGAATGTAGAAACAGCGGTCGTTTTTATACCCAACGGTGAGCGGTTGTGTATAAAAGGGGGAGATGTTCAGATCTCAGATCATTTCGAAACACGACTTCGAACTGTGAACAATTATGGCTCAGAGTACATTGATCTACGAGTTAAAGAAAAAACTTGCTGAAGTACATGCCATTGTTGTTAAGTTGGATACTGAGGATTTAAGTCATATTGAATGTTATCGTTGTCATGAAAAAGGACATTATGCGAATAGTTGTTTGAATCAACCAAGGTACACAGAGGGATGTTATTACTGTCATGACAAAACACATTATATAAACAAATGTCCATTGAAAACAAAAGAAGAAGATGTGAATGAGAATAAGTTGGTGATCGACATGCCGGAGGAAAACAGAATCAACATGCCGGAGGTAAACAAGATAGACATGCCAGAGAAAATCAACACTGAAATACCGGAGGAAAAGAAGAAAGAAAAGAAACGTAAACGGGTAAAGAACATGGACTTATAATAATTTGTAAGTGTTTAAACTGACATTTAATATTCAGTGAACACAGTGACTGAACGTAGTGAGTGTACACAGTGACAGAACACAGTGAGTGAAATGATTTGTTATATTTAAAAAATAAATATATTGACATAAATGTTGTTTGTTATTCTTCGTAAGTAAATGGTGTGGCCCTGAAAAGGGCCGTTGGTTTTAGTTATTAGATTTTAGCTGCAGTAATGAAGGCCTTCCATCTTAGGACTGGGTCCTTCGATTGACATTCTGCCAAGTAGATGTAGTACCAGTAGTTTTTGTACAGCTCATCATCATAATACTCAGATAAATCTGGGTACAAATTACCCATCTTGATGTTGGATTTATCAGTCTGAAACTCTGACAAATCTGGGTACAAATTACCCATCTTGATATTGGATTTATCAGTCTGAAACTCTGACAAATCAGGGTACAGGTTACCCATTTTGATGTAAGAGGGTGTATCATCACACAGAGAAGGTTTTAAGCACTTGCCCATCTTGAATGCTCAAGCACAAATGAACTGGGACACCACACAATACAAGAGAACAAAAACTAAGAACCAATCAAAACACACACACATGAAGAACCAATCAAAACTCGTACTTTAAGAACCAATCGCAGACTTTCAGGATGTAGGTCAATCCTATTCCTGTAGGTCAATCCAGAGTATATAAGTCGTTGGAATCGCTGCACACATTCATATCTCAACATGTCTCAGAAAATTACGTTCGCTGAGATTAGGAAGAATCTGCCACCTCCAGAAGTGGAAGACTGGGGTGATAATGTAAAATTACCACCTCCGCCGCCAGAGGACTGGCATAAGGAGCTGATGGAGGTACCCTGTATGGCTCCAAAACGTGAATGGGATCACGAATTAGATCTCATAAACAATTGGAGTGGAGGCAAAACGGAGACGTTCTCTTTAGCCACAGGTACCACCAAGAAGGCTTGGGCTAAATGGTGCGTGGTGTGTATGGGGAAGTGTGGTTGCCGTTGAATGCAACCAGAAACAACGGCCCTTCTCAGGGCCAACCATATCATTTCGAAAGAATCTATTCTCGACATGTCACAATTGATCACTCAGTACATTTTCGACTTAATCCGTGTTTTTTAGATCAAATCCCTATTTTGTTTAAACAAATCTAGTATGATATTATGTATAACAATTATTTTAATTTGTAGGCATCTATAACGTTATTATTATTACTTATGCACGTATTCCTGCCTATATTATAATCAATAAATGCGTTTTTAATTGAAGTATGGAAAGAAACACAGGTTGAAAATCGCCTAAAATCGTTCATTGAATAAAATCTAGAAATAGGATCGCTCCGAAACTGACATGATATTTATCTATGTTACTGACAGAATAAGGATCAATCATTGAAAAAAGTCTCAGTTAAACCGTTTTCAAATAACAGCTGTTTAAAATTTTAAAAGAAACACAACTGAGCGTAAATTCATAAATATTAAACACGCCATATGGATGACGTGACGTCATCAGACTTAAGATTCTTGGAAGTGCGCTATTTATAGCACCGCGCTTCGAGAACGTTCATTTCTTGTTTAACCAGCGACGATGTCGGATCAAGATTTATTAAGAGAAGTTATGCAGACTGCAGAGTTGATGGACTATACTACCATGTACCAGCCTGTCTATCAACAACCTCAACAACAAATGATGCAACCACAATCAACTCAACAACAAATGATGCAACCAACTCAACAATCCGTGATTCAACCAACAACTCAACAACAATCAGGTGGGTGCAGTTTTAGTCAAGATCGTCAAATTTCGCTTGCCATTTTGAAAGAACTGAGAGAAATTAAAACGCTGCTGTACCCGCTGAAAGATGTACGTGAAATGATCGAGAAGAGACAGAGCTGTGCTGTACAATTCATACCTCAAGAATTGAAAATACCTGTACGCTTTTCAACGGAGAGCCGTCATGAACAACATGGACAAGGCAAGCACAGTAAGAAAATGCCGGAGGAACCTGCACTGAAGAAAAAGAAAGATGATGTGAAACGAAAACATTAAAGCAGATGGATTTATACAACCAACGGCCCTTTTCAGGGCCAACCATCTATGCCGGAAGAATGAATTCTCAATTGTCAAAATAATCTAGTCTTACACTCACACACACCAACACACAGGGCGGTACAAAAAAGTTTTACTTTTTGCGTGGCACCTCTTCTCTCTCCCAAATTTTGTTTCTCTCCCCAAAATTCGTTTTTTCGTTTTGGTGCCATAAATATTTTTTCTTTAAAATCTCGGTGCCATAACGGTTTTTTCAAAAAAATTTGGGTGCCATAACGGTTTTTTCAAAAAATTTTGGGTGCCACGCTAACGCCCTACACTACTCTCATACCAGATTAATCTGCTACAATAAATTTTATTATTTTTCGTGAGTATTCTCGACGTTTATATACTTTTATATAATTCTATTAGATACAACTGCCAAAGTGTATTATTTATTTACAAGTTTCAATTTGTAAATCTAATTGTATTACAAAAAAACACCTGTATTTCTTTATCTAATATTCACAAGTCGTGCTCCTATAGTACGAAAACAAAACGAGGATTATGAATATTGTTATCAATTTATATTCATCATGCATTTTTATTGTAATTCAGTGAATTCCCATAACTGATTTAACAACTAGCCGATAGAGTGATTCTGAATGTGGCTTTGAACTAACAAGTTCTGAGCACTTAAAATCTCCACTGGGATAAAAACAATTTCTATATCATTAATGGGTGTTATGTGACAGTGATGATCAACGACAATGATAATATCTTTTTGTCTAATGACCACCCACCCATAACAAGTGATTCCATTTAAATACATATTAAAGGCATATAAATATCAAACATTGTGACAGTTTCATTAGAATGAAGTTAAGCATTTATCAATGTCTTTTTCAAAGTTAGAAAGCATGGAATAAATACATTGCTAGCTGTCTGATAGTATCAAGGTCGGTAGAACTCATCGATGAATTTATTTTATATTGGTGGAGAAAAGTAATATTGTGATATGTATGTCTTTTTTATCGTTCGATTCGTAATGCTATTTTCCCAAAATATTATTGCCATTGGCCTAATATTTATAAATTCAAATCAATAATGTCTTGCAAAAGCAAATTATTGACTATAAAATTAGCAAAATATGTTTTTAGTGCCTTGAAATTAAGAGAAGATCATGTATAGTCTTTGTCTAATAATTTATGTTATTACAGTTACACGTGTATGTTAAAAAAATAGTGTTAATGCACAATATGAAAATAACTGTATCTAATTGTACATACAGCTCATATTATGTAACACTTTTCAGATACCTTACTATTATATATATATATTTAACATTATTATATTGATGTCACTGTATTATGTAAAATGTATTGGGTGTACCGCCAGCTGTATTGTAATGGCGACGAACACCATGTGTTTATGGTGTTAATAATAAATTCTGTTCTGTTCTGTTCTATTACTAAAATGTTAAATCATTGAACTGTATTAGTTCTCATTAATTGTAAAAAATATCATGAAATTTCTTGTCTTATGATTGAAAGAGGCTTGCAAATATCATCATGATTAAAACAGTGATTAACTGTCCAAACCTGAACATTTGTGAGCATTTGTAAATTTCATCTCAACTCAACTGTTTGTTAAGCATTTAAATATCCCAATTAATTACTTTATAATTACGATACATTAATATCCCGTAATTAAATACAGGTAATGCTATCTATTGCTGATATTTACAGTTTTTGCTATAAAACACACCTTGAGGACTGCAAAACCATACGATTGTTTAAATCCTAAAAATGTTTAATTTGAAAAGTAAGAAGGTCCACTCCTTTATTTAGAACAGAACAGAACAGCTATTAAGACTACTTATTCTGATATAGTCTTGTAGTAGAATTTTACAGTAGTGAACTGACACCCACTAATTTTCAGTAAGAAATCGTAACAAAGTCCGTTTTTACCCGTCGCTTAAATGAAATGACCAAGAAATTGTTTTTGATAATCCCACGATTTACAAAAGCGACTATGTTTTTAAAATCTGAAGTTAGTTGTACGTAAACTTCAGAATATGCATCGAGTGTCACTTAATTAAATAGACAATATATGAAATCACTTTGCAGTTGTACTTGTAAATGAATATGTCTTTTACAGTTTCATTTTGTCCTGGCTTTCTCTCTTCACGAGAAGTCCATCTCTTGGAGTATTGGTATTAACATGCCTATTCCGGTGTACTTTTGGTTTCACTTCCGGTAATTTTTCAAAATATTTAATCCCATCTTTGCCGTTTTCAATATTACACGTGTCATACTTATAGAAAAATAATTTATCCTTGCCTGAAATAAGGCCCTTATCAATGACAGCATGAAGGTCCCAGTCAGAGTAAAAATCCACGATCCATCGACTTTTCTGTTCCCTGTGGGACCGTACTCCTGCAGGATCAAATTGTAAACACTTCACTTTAACACCTATCTGATGTTCTATTAGGGTCTTGGCTTCACGATGTGATGTTAAAGCATTGTCTCGAAAGCTAAACACGGCTGATAAAGGTCTTGAATTAGCACGCGCAGTTCTCGGTCTGAGAAGTAAGGACTCTGCTGTCTGTGTCAACATTTTAAATTTGCATTCTTAAAACCCTGTAATAAATAGTTATAAAAAGTTAATATCTATTTACTTATCTACAGGTTAGAAACATGACAATAAGATAAACAACGTTTCCTTGCTTGTTGGTAAAATGTACTAGTTCTTGATTAAATGGTTTGTTTATGGTACTATACAGACTCCCCTCCGTGAGATCGTCACATAAACTTTTGTTCGGATCTAAGTTACTCTCCTTTGAGATATTTTTCCATTTCTGTGTTAGTTTATAATTACAAAAATGTAATTACAACTAGTTTGATTCGTGTAGAAGAAAAACACTTTCTTCCAGAAAACATATCAATGACTTGAAGCCATATAACTTAGCTCAGTCAACCCATGTTAGGCTAAACAGCTAAACAAAATTATAGTTATCAAACAGATCTTGGCTAACATCTTTCAAAATATGATGTTTGACAGTACTTATGTTTGCAACAATTTTCGTACGAGACTATTATGCGCAGTAAGTTGCTCGGCTAACCGACTATCCACTGACTGTTGGTTCGATTGCCGAGGGAGGCTACATTCCTCCATTAAGTCTTTGTGATGATTTTCTTCTACGATCATTCTTTCGCTCACGTCTGTATCAAGTAAGACCATAGACATATAAACGTCCATGGGTAAGTCAGTTATCAGCCACTAGCTAGGTTAAATGATTATAGATCTTTTCATAAAAAAATCTTACGATAAAAGTCATCGTAAGTCAAAAGCATAAAACATTGATAATACGATCATTTTTGGCCAACTAAATCCAAATATTATTGAATTATGTAGAATATTTTACACATTTTTGATATCATACCATAGTAATGTTTATTACTCGTGTGACTTTGAACTGCAAATCATGAAATTGTCTTACGATACGTTTTCTCGTAATAGTGAAGTAAAAAAGCGCTAAGTACTAGGTAAGAATTCAGAGAGTTAGACCTGTTCATGAAACGAGAGTAGAACTGAATACTGATGACTGAAAACGTTTAAATGCAGCGTAAAGCTCCACACACTTCATAACCAATATTACAACAAAATTTAAGCAAAAAAATGTTAAGACAAAATATTAAAACGAATATTTACCTTCAGTCCAAAGTTAAGACAAAGTTAAGACAAAATATTAAAACGAGTATTTACCTTCAGTCCAAAGTTAAAAATTACTTGTATATTTGTTATAAACAGATCATTTAAGTTTATAGTCGAATACTACGTACTGACGGTAAACAAAACCCCTACCAATGTTCGAATTTCTATTCAACGTTTATCATTTGATATCAAATTTTAACTTCGGAGATCTTTTGTTGGCATCGCTTATAAAGTTGTTTAACTAAGATAGACTTTAAATTATTTCTTTATTAACCATGTAATTTGATCTCTTATAAAGAAGATATTTAATTAATATTGACGATAATGCATTCAATGGCGTTTTAAATTAAATATAAAAAATTTTGTGTATAAGTATTTATGAATCATGAGTTATTTTAGTTATTCGGAAAACCTCGGGGTCGTCCGTCAAGATATACGCTGTTGAGTTCGTCTGCAAAGCTTGTCTGTTTTCCTTATCTAATTTTTCTTTACAATCTATGCATTGAAGCTCAAAAAAATTGTTGGTTTTTTGTTAGCTCAATTTTACTAAAACATAATCTTATAAGGCTGATAATTTCTCCATTTACAATAATAACGAAGAAAAATCAGCATAATTGTCAAATTTCTGTGTATGGGTGTTGTCCGTCCGAGTGGATTTCGAACCAACGACCTTTCTGGGAAACTGTATTGATATCCTGCCTTAAGTCTACTAGGCCACGGACCCGGGATCTGATTTTCAGTTTTCACTGTATTGCATTATTTGTCATGTTTACATTTGATAAGTCTGTTTATGTCTGTGCATGGCATTCATTAAAACTAAAACTGTGTTTAAAATCACACTAAATTATGTAGTTTGCGTCATTGTAAATTATTTGTAACATGTCAATTATGTCAATTATCACACAACAGTTCGTACTGACATTATCTAATAAAATACATTAATTAACTAATTAACTTTGAAATAAAATTGTATATCTAACCAATATAGGCGTGAACTTGGCTCATGTATGAAGGAAACCGTTCATGAATAAAAGATTTATTACATTATACCCATCAAGATGCTTCATCAATTTGAATCCATTAGTGTGATTGCATATTTTGTATGGAACAGAGATAGCAAGATTACTGGAGAATCTTGTAACATCCTATCTCGATGCACAGTAGGACGCATTTTAAGTTCGAGACTAAAATTTGTTACGTATGATATTTGATGTTTTCTTTTACTTCTATAAGGTACTTCAGTTATTTAGTTATTCAATAAAAATGATAAAATAGTAAAACGTGATAAAAACTACTATCTTTTTATTGTTTAGTTTTAGCTGTTGGATGCATTATACGCAGACCCTTGTTAGAACTAACTTTAAACTTGAGTATGATAGTTAAGATTCAAGAGAAATATTCGTTGGAAGAACCTTCTTCCATGCTGATCTTAGTTAAGTTTCCCGTCAGTGTAACCCTTGCCATTCTTAATCGGGCTTGACTAGTTTAGAAGAACCTACTATAGGGGGCGTTGCTGTTAAATTCAGAGACATAGATATATAATTCCCTGGTTAAATTCTATCATAAAAAGTCATGTGGTATTGGCAGCATGATATAATCTGCGGTACGAGTATACCTACGCTCCCCTCGCAGCTCAGTGAATACATTACGAGTGAATCTTTTGAACCGATGAACTGGAGAGTAGAGTATACGGTACCAAGCCTATGCTCGGCAAAATAAAACTGATCAATGCAAAACATGTAAATATAGTAGGCTCAGTCAGAGTGCATGATGTGTGAGATAAGTTAAAATGGTGCAAGTCTATTTCGAATTAAACATGTTTATACCCAATGGCAGGATATTTATCTAATCAGAACGCTAAGCCCACGAACCTTATTACCAATATACCAATATAAAGTTCTAATAATCGAAATAACTTATTTATAAGTTAATTTGATTGTTTTAAGTAGGCGCCGTCGTGTGACAGTAATTGTACCTTTGTCAGGGAATGGTTTGTTGTTGTCGTCGTTTAATCAACACGAGGTCACATAGGAATCAAAATAATGTATGATTATACTGATTAAGGTGATAAATTATTCCATTTTTGTATTATGTTTGATAATAAAATATTTTCAAAAATATTTAAATAGAATTCATAATTTGTGAATTCTCTATCTAAATTAAAATCGAATATCGCCTAATGAGACTGGGGTCGTCGGTTGTACTTTTAGTATTTTAGGATAGTTAATGGGTATTAATGATAAATTGTTGTAAGCATTTTAAAATAATTGGAAACTTGATCGCATATCCGTAACAAATTAATAAATATTGACTTTCAGATGCATTAGATTATTATAAAATCATCACTTATTTATCTCGATGATTTATCTACTGCTACAATCGGAACTTATTGTTTTCAGAAAACGAGAATCGATTGATTAACAACCAATACGATCTTGACATCTCGATATTTTCCGTAGTGAGTTACGGAAAAAGGCGAGGAGTTCAAAATACGAAATAGTCATGATCCCTGTTTTAGCTCATCTAAGCACAAAATTATCAAGGTGGGGGTCTGACCGATGAGCGTAAGTGCGAGTGTCCGTGCGTCCGTCTTTCGTCGACAATTTTTAACGTTAAAAAATCTTCCCTTTTCCAAAAAGCTGTAATGCCTTAAACTTTCATATTGGCATTTGGCATCACCTTAAGGTTCTTAACAGAGATTCTATCAATTATACTCCTATGGTCAAAGATGGCCAACACTAGGGGTCACATATTTCACATAATGTTATATACATGTACATGTAGGGGTGCATAAAAATGTTCTTCTCAAAAACTGCAAAATCTAAAGCTTTCTTATTAGACATGTAGGTCACAGTTTTCATACACAACAGGTAGATATGAAAGTGATTTTAAGATTTTTTGTCAGATTTTTGTGGAACCTAGGGCTCGGGTGAGCTGTCCAGGGTCCTCATGACCCTCTTGTAGTTGTATCACACACAATTCTCAAATTACTCGACAGGAATAGGCGAGCAGTAACCATTGAGATTTATATGCATTAATGCGATTATTGTAATCATTCGGCTATTTCCGTAACTCGAAGGTACTTACATCGGACAAACCCGACCGAGTTTCGATAAGTATTTACGGTTACAATCGGGAACTCTCGGACATTTTCGTAAATGTATGAACATGTAGGACTTGAGATTGCATCAACTGCAGAGTACGTCATTTAAATATCGCAGTATGCACTTTCATAGTCTACGGAATTCCTTCCAAACCGGAAATTGTGCTTCTCGCGTGGGAGAGTTGGCTTTTATAAAGAAATCTTCCTAACGATGTGAATAAAAACATTGCTTGGATTCCTTACAAATTTTACGTATACATTATAATTGAGATATCTTTTACTAAACGAGAGAAATGGCTACGATAACCGGAAATTAGAAAATATCTTAAGACTCGGAAGTTTCACCACAGGTACATGGGAATACATAACTGAACGCGGAACTCCAACCACAGGTATGCGGAAAATTATATCTTAGATTGAGGAGTCTAACCACAGGTATACGAAAATTTATATGTTTTTTTGCTCCGCTCAAAAAATTACGTAAAGACATTCTTTAGAAGTTGATCAATCGTAGTTACTGAATATTTTCATCTATACAGATACCTTTGTTACTTAGCCAGTTCTTACGATCATTTACAGATCGCACTACTGATCTAGTTGTACCATGTTAGTGTTCACTGGGGGAAGTATTAGTGGTTGTAGAATAAAACACTGTGTTTATTACCCCGGAATTATAATTATCGTATAAAATAACAAGTGATTTTGTTGGTATTTTAATTAATTGATAATTTCTTTTTATTGGAATTTAATTTATTGGTATGTACTCGTTTGTTATATTCTTTGTTTTTTGGTTTATTTGTTATTAAACGTATATTTGTTTTATAACCTTGGAATGCTTATGATCATTTAAAGCACTGGTGGTTATCATTAATATTTGAAAGTACATTGTTTTAAATAACTAAGTTAATTAATGGATTTTTACGACGTTTCTAAACAATTTATTATTACTTTATGTATGACGGCCAGTTCACCTAACTAGTTTTCCTGGACATTTTTACCAGTGCTTCACTGGTCTTTATCGTACTCGCTCGCGGAACTCAATTGTGAAAATATTACATATTTGAAAAACAATAATAAACTAAAAATAAAGAGGCTATAAGAGATTAAAATTAGGATTATCACAGACAAAAATACTGTGAATATCGCAAAGTTGAATTAAAAGTTAGTACAATTATGTGTTTTTGCTATTTTTTAAAAGAGTCAGTGTCAGTGAAATGCTTAATTTTGGATGGTAACTGATTCCACAGAAAACAGTCGTTGTATGTGAGTGAGTTGAAGCATTTATCTTTAAAAACAATCCTAATGTAAAAACCCATGAGTTTAAGTAATCAATGTAAAACCCCATGAGTTTAAGTAATCAATGTAAAACCCCATGAGTTTAAGAAATCAAATTTGTATTGTGTTTTATGTCTATGAAAAATGGAATGTTCATTTTAATGAGTTATTTATGGTTGTATTATGATGTTTAAAGTAAGGATAATATTAAATTAAAATGCTTATAAGTAAAAACTCATGAGTTACATAACGTAACATAATGAATGTTCTGTCTAATAGTTCTATGGTGAAACGCATTAAATGATAATAAAATGATAATGGCAATGAAAAAAATAATAGTTCAGTCATTACAATAATAATAATAATAATAATAATGGTAGTGATAACAGTAATGATGCCATCATTACAATAATAATAATGGCAGTGATAATAATGATGATAAAAATAATGAAAATAATGATTGCGATGCAAACGATAATGATAATGATGATAATAATGAAAATGATAATAACTTTATTAAATTTCGATTGCATTTTATGACAAATGACATACAAAATGTCGTGTATCACAGAATGCCAAAGTCCATATCTGTCGTGCGCATCAATACTGAAGATGAAGCGTAACGAGGGATCAATATATCTTACTTCCATCATTTAGTCCCAGATATTTTCACCTCAACATTTCTTATTAATATGTCATTATGTTGGCTATATATGATACCTTATTGATCAAGAAACTCTTTTAGTACTGCTCGGTATCTTAATGCTTTCACCATATTGATTTCGTCGTTGAATGGAAATAATTGTGAGTTATATGGAAAATTCTTGTTGGTCGCTCGAACGCTGCACAATAGATTTCCGGTGCCTTTTATCGTATTGAATTCGCACGGTTCTTATATCAGAATGCAAATCATGCAACAACATTGTAAGTCTTTCTCAGTGCGTAAATGAATCCCGAAACCGCCGCACGATTATCGGTCGCAATACGTTTGCTTGGATTTTAATTCATATTTCCACCGGCCATGTGTAAAAAAACATTAGCAAATTCTAATTTTTTCTGGTTAAGACGATTTGGTCATGTGGCCAAACATCTTACTATTACTAGTGATTTATGACATGATTTTGTTTAAAAAGAATTAACGACGAAATCTCTAGCAAAACCTTTGCTGAAATGTGCCCCTTATTTTGGAATTGATACTCGCGTTCATTTCGGGCACTGCTTTGATTAACTGTTGCGCAAGTTACACGAACAAATTGTCTAGCACCGAAGTATATGACCGTCTGATGGGTGAAAGGCCCTTCTTATGTATTTCGATTTGTAGTTTCGTTCTTTTTGTATCCTTAACTGTTGTAGGCGTATAACATGACTATTTGCTAAACAATCAAGACGAAGTAATAAACAAACCGCCTCGACTGGTAAAAAGCTGTTATTATTTGGCTGTGCAATCAGATGTCACGAAATACTGTCTGGGATAAGATAGCAACAGTAAAAGGTTTCCACAAAGCCTTATTTATTTACCAATTACCACCTGATGTGTAGCTTTCTCTATCTATAAAGTTATCATTCAATCACAGTAAGGTTCATATATTGTTTGTTAAATAAGTTAAAACAACTAACTCATCACAGGGTATTGGACATGAAGAAATATATGTGGCACTATCATTCGGAACTCCTCGGCCATTCGCTACGAATGACCTCGGACATATTTAGGCGCCATTTTTGAAACTAGCGGTGTTGGAGTAAACGAATACACGATCGTTTAGGCGATGAGTGATGTTTCGTTTTTAGTCCGTACATTTGAAATAACACAGTTCAATGATATCGCTTTGCCTCGCGTAAGTAGTAAAAACCCAAGCCGCCAGGGTAGACCCCCACGAATCCATCTGATACTATTCATTCATGAAAGGTCGAGGTGTTCCGAATGGTGGCACTATAGCACTCTAAATCAAAGCGCTCAAAGCACTGAATATAAAATAAAATTAGCAGATTTAATACGATTATGAAGTTTATTATTCGAGCAGAATCATGAAGTTATCACAAATGTGCTTAAATGACTTTTTTAACTAAGAGGTCTAATCTTGGCAATAATTCGTTAAACCCTCTAAATAAATTTTATATTTACTATTGTTTTGCCTCCCGTAGATAGAGAACTTGTGGCTCCTCGAGAGATCATTGGCGTTGGTGTGCTCAATATAATAATAGACAAGCATTCTACACGTGTAATGAAATTTTAATATACATGTATATGTTTTGATTTTTTTTACTCCAGTATGTATACTATGTAGAAGTAAATATATCTTATACTGTGTATTTAAATCAGCGGGATTAATGTATGCCATCTGACAGTGAACTTGTACCAAAGTAAGCGTACGTTATTATTTCTTTAGTCATAGCATTAAACAACAATGTTCTAATTTTGTACAATCAGTTCATCTTCTAGTCATATAATAAAGTGTTATACCAGATATTGATGATACAGGTTTCCCGTTATTAACATTTATCATAGAAAAACATTCTGTTTCCATGAACGAAACTATGTTATCATAGCGTAATAGTCACCGCTAAACTCATTATATGTGAAACTAGTCATCCCGTCAATGAGGCCATGATAAATTGATTCCTAGTTTAGTGTCCCGCCAACATTATGATAAAGCTAAATCAAAGCGCTGAAGGCACTGAATTTGTTCGGGTTTAAAAAGTAAAATGAGATTTCCGGCTCCAACAACGTTTGTACACAAAGAACAGTTCAGTGATATTAGTTTGATAGGTAGAACAGCATTGTTCCGGTTCAAAACCCTTTAAACAATCGACCTAAAAGTACAGCAGGTTAACCGGACAGGCGAACACACTTTTGATTTGTTTTCGCACAATCACAACAAGTCAAGGGGGTCATTCTTAGAACAATGCAATAATTACCACTTTAAAGTTATCATTTATGCACTTTTATTCTACTGCATCTGTATGTAAAATAAATGAAGTCCACTATTCAGACACCATTCAAAGTCATCAACTATGATCAATAAACTTTTCCTATAGAACCATTCTATTACATAAGATGATGTAACATCTCTACTGACAACTGGCACAAACGACGGGTCGTGACTAAATCGTATCTATTACATAATACAACGTAGAGATCTCTACTGAGACGCTTAAAACAGTATTAAGAACGTAAGAAATAACTTACTAATAACATTTGCCACTTATAACCTTCAACTGAACAAATTAAAACATGTTGCATACACATTATTGAAAACGAAAGTAGAATACTGAGGAAATCACCAAGAAATTTACAGATTTGTTATATGTCGTACTTGCTGAAATTAAACATTTTTATTGGTCGCTTCTTGTATTTTCAACTTTCTTAGGCGGTTAGGATATCTTTTTAACAGAATTATACTAAATGTTGAACAATAACAAGCTCTAGTATCTTCTCATCAGTAAATGCATATTTTAACACTAATCTATTTTAGCTAACCTGACCACGTGGGTCTAGTTAGGAAACACCCCAAATATTACGAGAAAATGAAGAAATATTTTGCCAAGTAAAATAACAGTGTGTCTGTTGCATTCACAGTTATAAAAAATATAATTCAAAATCAGGAAATATGAAGTTGAACTTTTGCCTGTGTATCCCTTTAATTTTCAATGAAGTAATGAATGACTTTAACATTTTCAATAACTCATCCTAAGGAGTTTAATCAGATATCTGTCAGTTTCATACTCTCGACAGACTAACAACCCGCTGACACGGTCAGTTCCGGATTGTGATGATAAACGGCTTAGAATGATACATGTCAAGTGATTACTGTGACAATGATGTCTTACATTGTATGTTATTAGGGAAATGCCTCATGACGCTTCCTAGTATTAAAGGCAACAGTGCAGTTTATTTTCCAGCAATTTCATGTCAGATATCAAGGATTTATCGTTATAACATACCTGTGCACCTATTCACAAAAACTCTTACGAAAAAAAGTTATCGTAAGTCAAATTCATAGATTTGCGGTTCAAAGTCAGAAGGATAATAAACATAACTATGATATGATAATCAAAAAGTATAAAATGTCTATATGATTAAAGAATATTTGGAAATGGTTCGCCAAAATAAGACGGCATTGTTAATGTTTCTTGCTTTTGACTTACGATGATTGTTATCGTAAATTTTTTATGAAAAGCCCCTTTGATTCATTATTTCATTTTATGTACGTTTATCAAACTATATTGTTAAATTTTATTCAACTGTCAAGAGGACATGCATTAACCCCTCTGATTTAAATACGCGAGTTTTGTTAGATAATCACTTAGCATAAATACAGAGAGCTATTTCCAGAACGAGAGGTTAACTCATTGTAGACATTTCATTTACTTTACAAAATACAGTTACATACATGCATATACAAATACTATTGCTCTCTGATAAAGTCTTCGGTTTCATTTGCAATAAAATTAACAGCACGAAAATATGTACATAATGTCACTTATTTAGAATAACGTAATTGAAAACATGTGAATATTATCAGAATGAAGTTACACTGCATCAGTCTAATTATTTAATACATTTATTTGTACTACTAATCATCTTTATGATGTAATCAGTAATAATTAGTAAGAATTTTCTGTATAGTTTCTTGTATTATTCAATTACATTTACAACTATACGACGTCGTACGATACTTATTAGTTATTATACGTTGAACAACAATGATCACAAAAAGTATCGTGGCATAGGCACCGTGTTACTTGAGTACTGACAATATTTTAAAACATGCCTGACCGCTAAACACAGAATGTTGCGCATTTGACTTCAAATCCTTGGGTCGTCTGCTTGATTCCCGGGCGCCCATTACATTTCTTAGTGGAGATAGCTAATGAAATATGTTATACGGTCATTTTCCCGCCTATCTCTATATTAAATAAAACGCACAGTTGTCAGTCACAGACGATTGTTGTGCCTAGACTTAGGTTAAAAACTAAGGGTATAAATCTATGTTAATTGGAGACCATGGGTTGGAAGCCAGACCGTCAAAGAATGTCTGAAATGTGTGGTGTAAGGCATCTTGCAATAATTTACAATTAAAAATAAACCATTTGAGAAATCAATATATTTTATGTGGAATTAAGTGCGTTCTGCAAAAACTAGCGTTACCGCTTTGTCTGCCTCGTAAAACTCAAAGAACGGTGATTTCTTTTTCTGAGAATATATGAACTTTCTTCATTAAACATGCAACCTTAGTTTTAAGAGTTGGTGACCAGGAAATAACCTTATGACAATATCACAAATATTTTCTGTAAATACCATGTTTGCAGAAAGTTTGTTACCATGGTTACATAAATGTCTTGATAATAGATATTGTCTAAAATGATGTATTGTCAGTGATTGTCATTCATTTTGTTGATCTGCAAAACATGCAATGTCATTCATTTTGTTGATCTGCAAAACATGCAATGTCATTCATTTTGTTGATCTGCAACACATGCAATGTCATTCATTTTGTTGATCTGCAAAACATGCAATGTCATTCATTTTGTTGATCTGCAACACATGCAATGTCATTCATTTTGTTGATCTGCAACACATGCAAAGTATTCCCACAGCTTAAAGGAATTACATGTACAAGGCAAAACTTGAACTTCATCTTTTCCTGATTTTGCATCTCATTTTATAATTGTGAAAGCAAGAGATTCACTGTTATATTACTTGGCAAAATATTTCTTTATTTTCTCGTTATATTTGGGGAATTTATAACTAGACCCACGTGGGTCAGGTTAGCTAAAAATAGATTAGTGTTAAAATGCGCATTTATTGATGAGAAGATACTAATGTTTGATATTGCGCAAATGTATTATAATTCTATTACAAAGATACCCTAACTTTGATTCCCGGGCGGGGCATACTTTCGTGGAGCTTGGTCAAGAAAAAAAATTTTTTTCGACCATTCTCCCTCCTACCAATGATTCTTAAATTATGTAGAGCAGTTGTCAGTCACTGACGAAAATATGCGCTAAGTAGTTGGTTAACAGTTAAATCCAGAGATTTAGTTTTTCCAGGAGCAGTGAGAAGGTTGACTGGCCGCCGTTATATGACCTATATAATGTGTTGCTACGGTGTTAATTAAACCCAACAAAACTAACTAAAAACAAATATAACTTTAACAAATGACTAGATCTATACACACATAGATTCAAGTTTTGCGATAGTGAGTTTCATGGGAAATTAAGATTTCTTGAAACTATTTCTGAGTAATAAAGAATTATCACTATCAGCTCATTATTATAAAACTTGAGTTATCATATCATTATCTTTAATGTATATTTATATTGAAATTTGTTATCATTAAAATATTTATAACTAAGTTATCTATCACGATCTTAGGTTGAAACCTTATTGAAATATGATTTTACCTGTGAATCGGCATATTTGCAGGTATAGTTAAATGACTGTATATCAAAAGAAACGTCAAAGTAAATTCATTGATTAAGTGTGCCTTCTTCAACTCTACTAGTAGGTAGTTATCAATTTGTTTGGATCAAAGTTACTTTGTAATAAGTAAATGTAAACCAATATTTCATTATCAAAATTGAAAGTAAGATTTGGTTGATTCTGTTGTCATGGTTATGACAAAAGTCATGAAAAAGGCGTTTAATGCTACAGCTAAACTATGCTTGTAGCGTTCATTCAATTGCAAGCGCTCAATGGTGTTTAGCGTTTACAAAAAGTTACGGAACCTCTTGCTTCAAACTGTGCACTCTTCGTAAATATGAAAATACTTGTATGTACGTCGCTTTTAAGGCTGCTTAACTAACAATCGAAAACACGCGCATCTTAAATATTACATATGTTACATAATACATTTACTTTACTAATTTGCTTTACGTAAATAGCAAGCGCTAGCTATCGCTAGTTTGAACCGCTTAATCCCTTTTACGTCTTTGCGTGCTTGACAATTCTCGATGGAAAGTAAACAAGCACCAGACGTCAAATTATGAAATACGCATCATGAAATCATAATTATCCTTTATTAATGTACGCTACGATTTCTTCCAGCATACAAAGTAATTGAATATTCGCTTAGAGAAACATAATTGTTTTTAAATTACGGATCAATCACTACTCAGTGGCATGTCTTGGATATTAGAAAACTATAAAATATAATTGATAAATGTATTGGAAATATTTGCTTTCAATTAAAAGAAAATTAACGTCAAATCACTCTAAATGATATAGCATCTTCAGTACCAAATACAGTGCTCTCAAAAACTATGGAGACACAGGAAATTTTACAAAAGATATTAGCAAATAAGGTCATGCCATACCGGAATTTTGTTACGCGTCCGCGTGCGCGTAGGTTTTAGAGTCTTCAATCCAAAAAACAACAAATTTGAAGGTGATTTTTTCTTAAATAATTCCGATTTTCCAGGAACCGATAACGACAATTTCATTAAAACACTAGTCATTTTATTATAAACCATATGTTTTAAGTCTGTGCTTAAACTAGCCATTTCATAAGTAATTCAGGCTATTGTTTCATACCATGATGATGTTTTCTATTTGTATAAATAGATATATAGTGTATTGTTTTAGTCGTAAATATTTGTGTTTTCGTTTTCGGTTTGTGTGTTTTTGTGAATAGGTACCTAGGTTTGTCAAACTTGAGTTGACGCTTAACAAAATTCCAATTTGGCATGGTCTAATACATGTACTGACAACCTCTCTTGAGCAACACCCACTAGAGACTTAAGTGTGTTGCTGTTCAGAAGTTGCTGCTCTGCAGATGTTAAAATCAATTAAAATTACGCTTAAAAGCAATCTGATTAAAACCCGATCTAAAATTTTCCGATCGCCCACTCGCTAATTTAGATCTGGCTTTTTTCAAACGAGGATCATGTTCAGGTGACCTGTTCTCGTCATAATATTAATGACGAAATTATTATGATACGTAACTTGTTTACATCGTCTACGTCATGCAATCTGAAATAATCCGTCCAATCGCAGACTGTGAATAATACCGCTGTTAAATCAGCTTGCAAACCTTGGTCTAAAACTAGAAATTACGAAATCAAAATGTGATTAATAGTGTTTCGTCTTGATTAGTCGACATAAAGGTCATCTCGACGTGACCCTCCATTGAGATAGTAAAGATCCTATACGACAATGCTCTACAGGATATCTGTTTACGGGGATTGGCTTAAAGGGAATATTAAAATATGTTGTTGTGCAGAGGAAATGTTCAGTAGAGGGCAGCTCTGCAAAAGCATACTGTACAGTATAATACATGTATTAAATATATAATATTAAATAATTTCAATTATTGTGTCTGTAGAAGCACTATATTGAAAGTATTCAGTTAGTTAGGTGATATATTGAAATCAAATTTCATGAGTGCATCGCATTTATACGGTTTAGCGTCTGACACGTCAAAGCCTCTAAAATCAAGTCCAATGTACAGGTATTTCTTTTCAAACGCGTAGTTTTAAACTACTTTCGTAGTCGCCTTTATATGTAGAACCATAACAAATTAACAAAAAGCAAAACTATTATTTTATCATTTAAATGATCAAATTATCAAATTTTCATAAAAATTATTGAGTAGGGCTTCAAAGTAAAAATGTTTCCAAACTTTTGATTGGCGCTGTATCTATTTTTTGACATCACATCACATTGTCTGTTCTGAGATATGGTCACGTAAATTAATGGAGTCATTATTATAGCATAAAATAGGATTTAATGTATATTTTCTGTATATTTAATCATTATAGATAAATGCCATCTATATATAATGGCTGTCTTAAACTTGAGACAATAAAAATCAAATTTGAGTTTGATTGTAACAATAAATAATTTTAATTTGAATTAAATTAAAAATTTTGAATTTGAAGAATTAACTATAGGGTTAGAACAATTTCGTTTTTGATCGTACTAGAAAAGCTAAATCCGGTCAAAAATATTCGCACATTTCCGTAACAAGCTGAATGGCGATCGGAATTTTTCGTCCATTGTCGTAGCAAGTAAATAAACGGCCACACCACTTCGTTAATTTCCGTTGCGAGATTGAAATTGAAAGCGGAATGGATATCCACAGGAAGATGGATTTGTGATATATATACTCTATAAAATGTGAACTTAGATATTTGATCATTGTCCGTAGCGTCTTCGGATAAGATGGGAATTCATAATTCCAAGATTCATCAGTGCATACATTAGTGTACTGGGACTTAGGTTTTTCTTGTTGTTCCTGGTGGTAGAATTTATCTTTTATTTTCTTTGTGTTTCATTTGGAGTATAATTATTCTCTTCACGTAAGTAAATGCAGCTTTTTTGTACTGCGTATACATTTCCTTCATGTAAGTAAATGTACCGTTATATATTATTCATTCAGGTATTGGAAATGCCATTGTAAACGATAAAGTTGTCTCAAGAATGAATTTACAATAATGGTTGATCATTTGTCAGGGTTTACAATTTTTGCAACGACAATAAGATTTCCAAACGAAATGAAATTCTTAACATCATCTGAGACGTGTGTTACAACAGCTAAAATATTATCTTGTCTAGAAATTAAAAGTAGAGTGACTTTGTTTGGTAAATGTTTGACAAATGAGGAAGGCATCAAATGTTATCTACTGAGGCCTGTTTCTTTATAGTTTTATTTTACAGTGTTTTGACGAGTCTTTTTTTTCTGACAGTAACTCAGGAATGACCAAACGTTGCCAATCCAAGTGAACTAGTCTCCTCGAGTGTATTGGTAACAAAACATTTAAAATAATTAACGAAACTTAACACTGTTGTCTGATTTTATCTGGTGAGCCGTGACTGCATTTTGTATTTTAAGAATTTTGGACCACTCCTACAAAAAAAGGTTAAACAACTTGTTTCAACAGACATTTTTTGCTTGAGACATATCGAGGGCTTGACGGAAAACTGTCGTAACTCATATTTTCATTTTTTTTCAGGAGAAGCAAAAAACTGTTCAACATTTTATCTCATGTTATTCTGTAACTATTTTTTTTTTTGGTTTGTGGGTAAGAAAAACATGTCTAATGTAATTACATTGTGCTAAAAAACTAATTATTGTAAATTTACAAGCTTTTGTTTACTTACAACAGTTTTCAACTGAAATTGGGAGTTATTCCGAACATGGAACCAAGTAAATTTATGTACTTTATAAACGGAATATTTTGATAAAATTTGGTCGGAACATGTTTTTGGCATTTCTAAAGCCAAATTTATCAAAAAGACATTTTTGAAAAAAAAGTTACGACAGTTTTTCGTCAAGCCCTCGATATGTGACCGTATTGTATCCAGACTGCTCATTTTCAGAAGATGGTAATGGGTGTACTATACTGTGCAAATATACCTGTGATACAATAATTTGAACTTTTGTTCTATGAAGTACTGTTTAGACTTATTGCCTAAGTAATGATTAGACTCTTCCAACCTGTCATGACTCAACGATTAAAATCGGACTATAGTGATATTCTACAGTGTTAACAGCCAACTAAGCGTTTGATCATTTAACATAAGAAATCTGTTTCGTAGTTTGATAATAATAATTACAGATAATACAAATTGGCATAGTTTACCAAAATAATCAAACAAACTTTAAATGTTTTAATGTACTGCAGAGCCAAGTATCTTTACTTTTAGTCCATTGTCTTGTATGTTAGATGTTGTTCATATAATTGAGAAAACAGCACAACTGATAAAAAGATCAAATACCTTCTTGAAACCTTACATATGTTCTGTAGAACCGGATATGTTTCTGTTGCTTGTCTATTGATAGCAAAATAGAAAGAAAGTATCAATACAACATTGTCAATATCTTTACTTTTCACTTCAATTCTACTTTTCACTTCAATTCTTGAATGTCATTAGGAACATTTTTCATATAAGTGACTTCCACACTAAATATTTAACACGAAGAGTAAGCACCACTTTGTTCAAATTCTATGTATGGCAATGACTGAACCCTTCCATGACTAGAGTGGTCATAATTTGTATACTTAGTAGGTTTTGGTAAAGACACGGTCAATGGGCAATGCTAGAACGTGTGAATTGGATTCCGGAGGTCTCGGGTTCGATTCTCACTTATAGTAGGTGTAGCACACGTGAACCTTCAATATTTATAATCAAAGTTTCCCAAATATAGAGAAAAGTAGTCAAGTGTTAGTGTAAGCGTTAATTGATAAGCTAAATGTGCAGGAAATCTGTACGACTTGAATAGCCTATATACAAAGTTTATTTAAAATTGTACAAATTTTATAGTCAGATATAAACAGTTGCTATCATTTTCGTTGTTTGTGTCCGATTACACGAACATTTTGATACTGTTTTTATATCAATATTACTGTTAACAAAAAACTAGATATACATATATTCCGTTATCATTAATTCAGTTATTAATCATTGTCATATATGGTCTGTTTGTGTCCATTCATCATTGACTAGCAAACTCCTAGTAGAATTTGTTATACATTATATAATCATTCAGACAAACGTAAATATTATAGTTCTACAATGTAATTAACTCAGACTCGTCCGTCATATACTTCCGTTTGTATGGGAATTTGGTTTGTGTTTTGAGGGTTTTGTTACGGCCGCTCTCTGACACCCAGTCTGTGTGTCTACGCCTATTGAAAGGATTTGGTAATAATTTAGCAATACTTCTTAATTGATCAGCACCAAGTTCCGCGGGCGCTCATGGTCACTGTGTAATCACGTCATTTAAAAACTCTTGAGAACGATTCCGCGACATTTGACTTTTCCCAATAAATCTAATGGTCGCTTCTTTCATTGTTCACGGTGGTAATACCACGTGACTATGACATCACAAATGCTATGGATTGAAGAAAAAACAGCGAAAAATCAGCATCGATTAAGACCATCATTACTATCAAAAGTTATTACGACCGACTTTCGTCTTCAAACCTTAATTACATAGTATCTACTACAGCGTTGTAAAATATCTGATTAAGCATTAGAGTTCTTTCTTGGCCATAGCGTTGTTTTATCATTCAAGTTCCGATGATAACATGTAATGCATGTCATTAAAACTGCACATTCTAGCAATTTTATTAATAAAAGTTCATTGAACGCTGCTATAGAAATTGAAAACATCAAAAAAACTCTGGCGATGGAATCTGATCCAGCTATTTCCAGACATAGAAAACATAAGTATTTTATCAGGCATCAGTAAGTTATCTAGAGCTATTTTATTACAGTGTTTATCAACTCTGATATATTCTTATACTACTTGTTTCTATCTATTATATTTAGATTTTAAGTATTCACCTGAAATCGTTAGTTTAGATTCAAACATGTAATATCTGACTTTTATGATATGTTTTATCAGTCTTATCTAAACATCGTATCTTTGGTTTGCGATACCTTGTTGTTTCAATACACGCGTGAGCAACTGGCACAACTTAAAAACAGACGCTGAGTGCGGCGTATGTTTACACAAAAAAGTAGTTCATGTCAGTAGAGCGAGAGGAGAGAGACGTGACGCAATGAGATGTCAAGAGACTGGGACAATATGGCGAAACCAGTGATTGTCCTTGAAAAGTTTAAAATTATTATTACCAAATTTGCACAGCGCTATTTTCATATTGTATATATGTACAAAAAGCACTTAAAACACATGCGGCGTCGGGCATTGAACTTCATGTTGTGTCATGTCATGATGTGTCATGATTCAGTCAGTCGTATAAAAAACTGACTTACGTCCGATTTTAATCGAAAATCCTTGTATAATGTGATTATTATCGTGAGATGTTTTATTATTTCTTAGGCATTTTCCTCAGAGAGAAGCACTGCTAAATTCATTAAGCTAGAAATATTCGCCATTGGTCAGCGTCACACAAGAGTGAGCGTTTTCCTGAAACGACGATATATCTCCGTAGCTCTATATGTCGGTGGTACATCTAACGATGTCAAAGACCCCCTTGAGGACATTTAACTGACAAATTTGCGTAGCCCAATAACCGATGGTATAGCTGTAAAGGTCGATGAACATACAGAAGCGTGAAACATTTGTAATGAAATAATGACATTTTTACATGAAAAAAACTCCGAGTCAGCTTAGGAACGAAAGAGATGCTCCATTTACAACAGACCGTTTCCGCACCATGCATTCAGAATAATTTTTTTCCAAAAACAAAAAATATTATATTTATATATGGAAAAAAGCTTCAAATCGGCTTAGGAACGTAAAAATGTTCCATTTAAAGCACTCCGACTCCGCACCGTGCGTTCAAAATTAGTTTTTACAAAGAACACAATTTTGTGAGTTGGATTTCAAACTTTTGTTGTTTTGTTGATGTATTATTCTAACAGAGCTCACTGCTAATTTCAGAGATTGAGATAAGCCAAGAAATGTATTTGGTTTTGTGGCTGCCAAGATGTTTTATGTCACTGGTGATAAGATATTTCAGTTAGATATTTATTCATAAGATTATAAAAATACAGAAAAGTTGAAACAAGCAAACTTCGAATTATCTCATCCGAGGAATGGATAAATCTATTTTTAAACTGACGTTGTCTATTCTAATCAGTTCTACCTGCCTGAATCTGTTCAATTTGTATCAAATAATCAACAAACGTTCCAGTTTTTATATGATACTTTCTGTATAAACATGAAACATGTGCCGCCGAAAACGTTTTTACAGCAACATGCTTCTTTACTTTAATACTTCCGGTTTAAATAGGTTCTGTATGGTTTTTATGGTGCACTGTGTATTTTTTTCTGACAGTTGTATAGTCATATCTGGATGATCTGTTAGCTTACTTAATGCAGAATCTTTTGTGGTTATATATAAAGTTGGTTCCAAAGCTGTTGTTTTTCTAGGAATAAATCAGTGTCTATAACCATCTACATCAACAACTTATAAAGTAAACAATTTTTTCGCCGATTTCTCTCTCCAGACAAAAATAAATGACGTCGAATGTAGCATAAAAACTACTAGTACATTTCTTTCACTCTACAATCCCTATTTGAACTATTTAGGTTTTATTTTTAGGTCCAAAGTCTGCGCACAAAAATTGAAACAAGCGGGAAATTAGGTCATGCGCAAAAATAATGTGTGCCGAGGATTCAGAGACAATTATAATAGGCATTTTCGGACAATAAATGTATATAGCAGTTATGTATTCACTGTTTGATGTTTTCCTTATATGGCTGCCGTAAATAAAACTAGGGTTAGTTTAGATTTTGGGAAGCGTGTGACTATGATACCTTGATAGTATAACTTTAAACACAATAAAACCGCTTGTTTAGTTGTACAAAGCCTACAAATGTATCACAGCAAAATGCGATATTTATTGGTAAGTATCACGGTATGTTGTAAATACAACGGTACGCCGAAAAAAGTACCATAAAGGTCAAAGTTTTGAAGAGGGTTTCGATTCTACGAGCAGCATGCTATGTAACCATTGTCAGCTATTCACGAACCATCAAAGCGGACACATCCTCTTTCTAAAAACTTTTTCTCAATCACATCACGTATAAAAAACATCGGGGCATTAACCACAGTCTGTTATCGCCATCAAGTCTTATAATGGATTATAAATTATAAGTTTTACTAAGTGGATTTTATTATTGTTAAGTCTACAAAAGTCTTCTGCAAACAAACAGAGCTTACATACTTCATATATAATAAACATTTGTATTTCATAACTAATTATAATTCTAAACAAAACCAGTTTGTGTTTTCTTGCTAAATATATCATACAGAATACTTTCCATAAATATACCATTCGGTAAAGATTTATTAAAATGAACAAGTTAATATTTATTCAAGACACAACTCACAGTCAGTATTATCATGATGTAAGTTATAGGCATATCACTTAGATTGAAGAGGAATTCATTCACGAAAGGTTTACATGAGTGATTTAATGGGTAATTGAAAAGTAAATAGCTCTATGTTTTATTTCATTATTACTACACATCAACAACTATATCAATAACTAATAACGTAAACGAAAATGTATTTTCGCCGATATCTCTTTCCAGATGAATAATTGAATGACATATAACACCACATAAAATAACTAATACCATTTTTCTTTTTAAGCTCCAAATAGCAGGCACAAAAATTAGAGAAAACAATATGACCATTTTTTTACTAAGAATATTATGTATGCACTGCTTGATGTTTCCCCTATATGGTTGCTTCAAGAATTTGTCGAGAAGCAAGTGTTTGTTTATATTCTGGAGAGCGAGTGACTATTATACCCTGTTATAATAACTTTAAACAATTGCTTGTTTAGTTGTTTATTTATTTATTGGATTTAACGCCGTATCAACACATTTTGAGGTCATTTCATGGCGTCGAGCGCACCTAACCTAGCTCTTCTAGACCCTTGTCTATAACCAGAACTCACCTACCCTTCCACAAGGCCGGAAACTTCTCCATATTATCTAGTTAATGGAAGGGTATAACCTCCCCGGGTGGGATTCGAACCCGTACCCCCTCGGGACACGAGATTCCGAATCCCGGCGCGCTACCAATTGCGCTATCGACCCGGGTTTTGTTTAGTTGTACAATGCCTCAACATGTACCCAAGCAAAATGCGATATTCATTGGTGTACCACGATGTCTTGTAAACACCACGGTACACCGAGGAAAATTACCAAGAAAACCATGTTTTGCAACGGTTACCAAACCAAGGTGCAGCATGCTATTCAGGTTCCATTGTCAGTCATTCACGTACTACAAAAGCGGACACAATAACATGACATATAAAAACGATTAGGACATAAACCTCGGCCTGTTATCGCCAACAACTCTTATAATGTATTATAAAGGCTAACTTTAAGTAAGTGGATTTTATTATTGTTAAGTCTACAAAAGTCTTCTGCAAACAAACAGAGCTTACATACTTCATATATAATAAACATTTGTATTTCATAACTAATTATAATTCTAAACAAAACCAGTTTGTGTTTTCTTGCTAAATATATCATACAGAATACTTTCCATAAATAAACCATCGGTAAGATTTATTAAAATAAACAAGTTAATATTTATTCAAGACACAACTCACAGTCAATATTATCATGGTGTTAGATATAGGCATCTCTTAGATTGGGGAAGAATTCATTCACGGAAGGTTTACATGAGTGTTTAAATGAGGGAATTTCCAAATAGAACCGTTTCTATGTATTTTTCATGATAAAGCATGGAAATTATATTTTTAATTCTTAAAATTGCTACGAATAAAGGTCCACTATTGGGATGATCGAAATCAATGGACTGAAAGTGTGTTCCTTTATCTTCAAATATAAAGCATCTAGGAGTTGCAAGTCGTTAAGACTTCCAATGGTATTTCAATTATTAAGATGGCTTTCATATCGAAACTTTTACGGTATTTAGGCCATGCCAAATTGGAATTCTGTTAAGCGTCAACTTAAGTTTGACAAACCTAGGTACCTATTCACAAAAAACACATAAACAGAAAAAACACAAATGTTTTACATATTAAATATTTCAATCACTTTCGATTATCAAAAAGCGTTCATGACTTTGGGCGTTCCAAAACACCACACCAATCCTTTTTCATACAGAGAAGGGAAATAATGTATGGCTACAAGAGCTGTTTATGTTTTGCTGGGGGTTGTGATTACGCTGATGTTTTCGTTTGTCATTGTGAGAAGACGAACAACCTGCATGAGTCATACGTACGGTCGCACGATCATGGCGCATGGTCCTGTTTACCCTCTCATAGTAGAAAACATTTAGTATATTTAACACCACTTTATAAATTTACTTTGGCTCTATATCAAAATTTCTCACTCAGAGTCATTTTGATTAAAAAGTAACTTTATCTACAAACGTTTTAGTCATAATTATTTCATATCTATTTCCACTTTATATATATATAAATTTGGACATTATAAGTTTCCTAAAAAGTTTGTAGATAAAGTTACTTTTCAACCAAAATGATTCTTTGAGTGAAACAAGACCAAATGAATATTTGATATAAAGCCAAAGTTAATTTAAACGCGATGTTGCCAATCAAGTTGCCTTTAGTGGTGTTTAATTTTACTTAATGTTTACACCTAGATATATAGAGGGGAAGACAGGGTAGCGCGACATGATCGTGCGACCTTATGCACGACTCATGCAGGTTGTTCGTCTTCTCACGAAGACAAACGAAAACAACAGCGTAAGCACAACCCCCAGAAAAACATCAACAGCTCAGGTAACCAATCCTTATTTCCTTTCTCTGTATGAGAAAGGATTGGCGTGGTGTTTTTGAACGACCTAAGCCATAAATGCTTCACCAAAACTTGGCAAACGCTTGGTATTGTGTATGACTAAACGTCAAAAATACAAACCTTCATTGCGTAGCGTCATCTTTTGTATTACAGATAAAAAACTATTCAACGGTTTACGAACTTTTTAGATAACCATGTCTATTAAATTCAATTTGAATTTAGCACAAGTAATTTTAAGATGGTATGTTCAGTGTTAATAATTTTACAAGTCACTCAATTTTTATGTCAATTAAGGACTTAAATAACCCAGTAGATCAATATTTCAAAATTAATATACACTTCAAAATTATTTCCATTTTCCCTCTTATAATTTATGCAGTATATTTAAACGATATTATATTTATGCCCTTAGGGCATTCAATTGAAATATATACAAAAGAGTATCTACTCGTACAAATATATACGCAAGGGAGACAATCTAGTCTAGGATACAAAACACCACGGTTGCATCCCGTGGCATTTGAATGAGGTTACCATGATATATAATAAGGTCATGCCAAATTAGAATTTTGTTAAGGTTCAACTGAAGTTTGACAAACCTAGGTACCTATTCACAAAAACACACAAATTGAAAACGAAAACACATGTCTATTCTAGCTAGTATTCACACAAATAAGTACTTGGTAGTACAAGAATGTTTATGGCGTTAATGTGAGATTGAAGTAATTCTATAAATAAGTATATACAACAGGCACATGTACATTTTCATTCTTCAATTGCACAGAAACTAGCAGTTTTTCCAGAGAAAAATCAGTTATCGGATCCCGGAACAACATAATTATTTAAGAAAAATTCGACAACAATTTTGTGGTTTTTTTAGATTGAGGACTCAAACCTACGCGCACGCGGACGCTTAACAAAATTTCTATATGGCATGACCTTATCTATTGCTTGACCATGTTATGTGACCATTCAAGGCACAAATTGTATTACAGGGCATTTGTTAGTCTTATACAATCCCCTTCTATGCTGACTAAATACGTAAATAATGCATCTAATGACGTCCCATTTATTATGTTGAGTTTTTTTCAGGTAAAGTTAAGTTTAGAGGAACAAATGGCTGTTCTACGCCGTTATGAACATGAATGTGAAATTAGAAAACTTAAAGAACCTCCATCTGACGGTAAGTCATTTACATAAGTTATAACAGTGATAGATCGTTTCTTACAGCACATGACTATTATAATAGTAATATAACTGTAATAATAACAACCATTAGCAAAAACAATCGTATTTTTCTTGTCATCATCCTGGATACTGCTCTCGTGGATCGAGCTAAAATTGTAGATTCTTTCATTCCAAAGACTTTTCCACCGAGACGATACTGGTGGCAATTATAAAGTTTGTGTAAACCATTTTATGTATTGAATGTACTATACAGTTCTAAAGTTGAGCGTTTTATAGCGTATAAACAACATTCCAGAGAGTTTGACAGTTTCATATTGTATAGAAGACAACAGTCCAAAGAGCATATAAATTTTACGTCGTTTATACGAAGTCCGAAAAGATTTACCTTATAATTGTGTGGACAACGCTTTACAGAGTTTGTCAATGTAAAGCTACAGTCCCATAAACATAAAAATAGCCGTGAGGGCACCGTACGTGCACCGTGCGATCAAGCTCCGCAAGGACCCGTACGAACACTTGCGTACCCCTACGAACTGTTACGTTTTTACCAGGGTCTGTAAGATGAGCCAGGGATACACGTATCAGTTTCAGAGTCAAATCGTGAACAAAATAGTGGCCGACTATGGATTTAACATGCATATCTTCCAGCTACGGCGCTGTACGGATATGTTGTTTTGTACAATGTGCGTACCGTCACCTTGATACGCAAGGCTTCCTACGGCCTACGACTGTCTGCACTTACGGGTCCGTAACAAGCCACGATTTTATGGGACTGAGGCATAACATTGTATATTTAAAACGTGAACTACTATTCAGCGAAATGGTACATTTTACCAAAACTGTCGGACAGACTACTTACAGCTTCAAAGTTTTTGGAAAAATTTGGCCAAAGTCTTTGGAATTTTATGTTGACGGCTATCGTTAGCTACTTAAGCTTCCTTTTTCATATTTGTGTTACACAAACAACTTGTCTAGCTGATAACTCAGGGGTCTGTAGCAATGTCTACGACATTTACTACGAAATATGGCACGAAGATGCAATTAGAATTCCATCAAACAGACTAAGCATCCAAGACTCATAATATATTTGTATTTGAAATACTTTTTGTATTTTGACTTGTTTCATTTGTTTTGTGTTCGTTTTGTTTATCAATTAGTATTGGAAGCGAGTCTATAAATATAGGGTCGTGAGCTTTATCCCAAATGATCAAACCTCGGTGGTGTGCTGTAACGGGATACGTGTTATTCTGTTATTGAAACCTCATGAATATATAAACATTACATGTATGTGCCGCCTGAGACTCTAACAAGCATCTCTGGGATTAGTGATGAGCAACTCTATCGACCTAGCTAACCTGTAGGGACTTGTATAATTTCAGGATTGTATTGCAATGCAACATGGGATTCTGTCATGTGTTGGGATTATACACCTGCTGGGACTGAAGCTCGTCAAACATGTGCCTCATATGTACATGGATTTACAACAGCAGGTAAGATTTGTTATGATTTGTAATGAAGCCAGTTATATGTTCTAGTTCTACAACCTCCGGCACTAAAGTCTTTGGCTCAACAAAGGTTCAACATGAACTCGTGCTGCTGGCAGTCAAAGACCGCTTCAAGTAATTGGATCACATTTAAGCATAGATAGTAAAACTGTTAAAGTCACTAATCTGGCGACAATATTTTAAGATTGTTTGAGTCATTTTATAATGTTCAAAAAATTTGACGATAATGTATATTTTAAACGTAAATTTCTTTGGCCACAGTCTTCGTAATTTAAGCTGAACGATGTTCTACTGACTCTAAAAATAAACTTACTATTTTCAGGACAAGCAGTTCGTGAATGTTTAAGTAATGGAACATGGAAACCAAATTTAGAATTAAATAAAACTGATGGATGGACTAATTATTCAGCTTGTATTAATGGATCAACCCCTATTAACCCCCATGTGGTTTGTAGTTAGTTCACTTTACAATAAGAACTAAGTTTTTATTTAATATTTTCGCGAAGTATGCGTACAAATCCAAAGTATAACTGCTTTATTCGAGATGACGCCTTATTTATGAAAATAAGTGGTTTGCCCTATTAAGTAAGTAAAGCTTTTTTAAAAAAACATGTTCTGAAGCCAAGTGGAAGAAGTCCGGGTGTGACATTGTATTAACCATCAATGAGTTTGGAAAATTAGGCCCGTGCAGCTTTTCACAAAAATTCTTACCAAAAAGGTTATCGTAAGTCAATTTCATAATTTTGCAGTTCAAAGTCAGAAGGATAATACATGTAACAATAACTATGATATGATATTCAAAAGGTATACACTATTCTGCATAATCCAATAATATTTGGAATTAACTGTCCAAAAATGCCCATATTATTAATATTTCTTGCTTTTGACTCACCATGAATATTTGTAAAAAAGCACCACAGATGTATAGTAAAAGTAAGCAGTTGTTTATCACTAAAGTAAGTGCGCGGTACTGGTTAAAAGCATAGGTCAAGAGATTTAGGTCAGTCCAGGGTCAGTGCAAAAGTCGAGTGATCTCCGCAATATGACAGGCACATTATTGAAAGCCATTACCATAAATTGTTATGTATGCTAATTTTATTTTCAGCATCACTTTGAGAACATACAATTTATGTCACATATAGGTTATGGTATATCACTGGTATCTCTGATTATTGCTGTTGGAATTATGATTGCCTTTAGGTTTGATTTTTTATCATAACTTTAACATGCTTACTAAGTATTGTTGCATAGTATGCTTTATTCTGTTTTGTTCGCGAGAGAACGTCAACGATGTAAATTTATACAGAAATTCATCGTAAGTCAAATAGGCCGATTTTTTTTTTCGTTGCTAGTGAATTTTAGCGACAATGCCGCTCTTCCTTATTCTAAGCAACCATTTATGGCGGCTTCTTACCCTCTCAGTAACACTAACGACTATCATCTCTAGGGACAAGCTTGCAAAGGGAACAAGAACATATCTTAGCTGATGGCTTCCAAATGACGTAATTAATATAGAAGGAGGGGAATAATCATGACTGACTTTTCTTTAAACAAATGTATCGTTAATCACACATCTTAAATAGATAGTGTTATGGTTTGCGTTAAAACATTGTCCGACTAATTCATTTTCTAGAGAGTTTTTGATACTGTATAGTAGGGCTGTCTCGATATACCGGTATACCGGTATATTGCAATACGCAGCTACAGCAATACGTACCGCGGTACGATTTTAATGTACCGGTATTTGGCGATATTTTTATTTCATTGGAAAATTCTTGCCTTTGCGAAATAAAAATAGCGAAACGTCAGTTTTTCTATTGTTCATTCCATCTAACCTAAAGTTGCAAGAATTTAACCGATCGGGGCGCGTCTCAGTCCTAAATGACCGTATACACAGAGGCTAGATTCTATCGGTAGTTGCATATAAGATTTGCAATTTTTCTGTTAAATACAACGAGGTAACAACGAATCTAAAAGCCCGCAACATATCGTGGTACGTATCCCGATACGATGACAGCGTATCGCAATATATCGCGGTACGCTTCTGGCGTATCGTGACAGTCCTACAGTGTATAGGGTACATGCTCATGTCTCAAATCTATATATGTATATATTGCAGGCGATTACATTGTAAAAGTAATGTACTTCATATCAACTTGTTTCTGGCATTTATCCTACGAGCAGCTTTGTCTTTCTTAAAGACAATATTATTTGTTGATGGTCTAGGATTAGAAAAAGATATAATACGCCATCCTAGTGGATTTATTGATTTCAACCCTGATGGACTGGTAGGTATTTGTAACATTGCGAACGTTGCCATTCTAACTGTCTTGTACTGGCTGTGTTTTTAAATTATGTTTAGTTTTTATTGGGTTTACGCCTACACAACAAAAGTAATTGTCATTTGACGGCGACCAGATCATCTGTCATAGCTTTCCTGTGTAACATAGTGGTCTCAATACATGTAGCTAATTCTGGAATGTCGTTAGAATAGGTTTCAAAATTAAACATATTTCTATAATCATATACATTGGCTCTGAAACAAGTCAATAATAGTTGACCAAGCCAAGATCATGTGATGTTTACGAGGATGATGCACTTTATGTTATTCCAAAATGCTCGTCAAGAATGTAATAATAATTAAATTAGTGTCCAAGAAAATGACACTAAAGTAAGCTTTTATGTTCATTTTGGCAGAGTCCAGTAAACATGCAATTACGCAATTGGCAAGGGTCATTTAGGGTTTTCCCATAAAGGTGTTTAACAAGAAATAATTTGATTGGATAATCGAAGTTGTAATCTTTAATTTCAATGGGTCATTTTAGACGCCCACCGAAAGTAACGACATTTCAGGATTGGCATAAATATAGGAGGAGAGTGCGTGAGAGAGAAGAAGGAGAGGAGAAGGAGAGAATGGAAAACTATACGATCATTTTAATGAATAGACTTTGAAAACTTTAAATAAGTTTTGTTGTTTTTATTTAATAATTACAAAAACCTTGTGACTGAGACTATGTCACACCTGAACCTTTGTCTATAACTAATACATTACATGTATTCTCCTTATTCTTCCACAAGGCCAATAACCTCGCCATGTATCTTTTGAGTGGAGGAAAATTGACATGTTTGTCGAATTTCATGGAAGAGATCAGCTCGGCCGAGAGTGGAATCAGCTACCCTGGTAGACAATATAATCGAAATCCTTGCGTAGTCTAATGTACTACTGATTCGGGTGCTTGTTTTTACACTATGCTCTCTATTTAATCAACAGTGCAATGGTTCACTAGTGAAAGCGATTGAATTTCAGTGAAGCAATTTTTTGCAAATGTAATGTATTGATATGACTCAGATCAGTCTGAATAAGCTTTGTATATAAATGTCCTTGATGTTATTATTTTTGTTTATAATTTGTCTAAAAATCTTTACAATACAAAAGTTTTGCCATGCAAATATACAAATACATGGACATGTAATACCTTTATTCTTCAGCATTGGTAATGCCAATATTTTACAGCCTGTAATGTATTGAGATGACTCTGGTCAACCCGTACAAGCTGGGTTTATAAATATCCTAAATCTTCTTTTTGGTTATGATTTGTTTAAAAATCTTTAAAATACAAAAGTTTTGCCATGTAAATATACACGTACATGTACATGTAATAACTTTTATATTTCAGCATTGGGAATGTAAGCTCATCATCAGTTTATTCACATATTCTGTGGCTGCAAGTATGATGTGGATATTTATGGAAGGTTTATACCTTGTTATGTTAGTACATAAAACATTACTGATAGACCGACATGGTACTCGGATATATGTACTGTCCGGATGGTGTAAGTATCGTGCACTTTTATCAGTCCGTGCAACGCACCCACGACCGTGAGAGAACGAGTTACATTTGTATGTAGACTTATAAGTGTAACTATCAATTTTACATAGTATTTAGCGGTCAATGGTGCAATTTCTTGGTGGAACATGTCACCGTGAAGGTAGGGCACCTAAGTACATAGTTACATATGTATAACATGCATGGTTTTTAATAAGAGCTCTAGTGCCCTAAAACATTTCTTGAACAAAACTTAATGAAATAATTAGAAAAATTGATATTGCAAGCCGTACGTATGTTGCTATAAGTAGTTCTACTCATGTAACATACTCAGGTTAAACTAACTGTTGATAAAATATATATTACTGATGTTGGAATTAGCTCAAATGATAAATAGTTTTATTCTAATGTATAAATGTGAATCGGTTTGTCCAATAACATAGGATATTGCTCAAGGATTCTTAGAGAGCAACAGTTATGAGTATAAACGTAAAATAACACAACTTATAATTATAAAATAACAACTTGTTCTGTCTATATCGGCAATGCATTGGTAATGAAACTGGACTACTCTCCAGACTGGGAGGAAATAAAGGAATCTTATCTAATCTGGTGGGATATTTGGTACAGTACTAAATAATTCTAACTTTGAAAGCTACTTTGTATATCTTGTTTTATCTATATATTTCAGTATCTCCACTTGTGTTTATAATACCATGGATCATTGTCAGAATATACTTAGAAAATGAATTGTAGGTTATCAAAATTAATACTTTATGTTTTTATTAATGTTTATCGTTAATTTATTATTTGACTATGAATCAATAATCGTGGTTCTATAGTTCATTTTTTCTCAACTGTCAAAGTTTGAATAATTTCACGCAGATTGAATACACACTACCACAATATCACAAGTGTTAGACAAAGAACACGAAGTCACCATTAAATTATTTATGTTTTCACAGTTGAGAAAAAACGAACTATAATATCGTACGAGACCGACAGACCTTACTGTTTTGTCAAAAACTATTTTCCAAAGCCATTCCCTCGCTCATCTCCTTATTAATTCGGTCATTTATTAGCCACTAACTATGGTATGTGATAAGAACTTATTCCTGAGATTTATGACAATCTAAACCTCTGTAATATTTACTAGCGATTTTGATGTTCCGAAAAGGTGTTTTTACTCCTCAGATTAAGCACTTGGAATTTAAAAAGTCCAAAAGTCACATGATTTTGAAATAATTAATGCAGTGTTTATAACGAAACTTTACGGTATAGTGAAAGCTAGTCAAGTTATTAATATCGTACTATTTGTGACATGTTTTTTCGATCATAGACGTTTTATATTTTAGTTGCTGGAACAAACATCGTGTTGAAGGATATTTCTGGATCATCAAGGCGCCTATAAATCTTTCAATACTGGTAGGTTTATTCATTATACGACGTTTTAGCAAACATTATGGATCATTTAAATATTGTCGCTGACATACTAAACTGGCCCATTCTGTTATTTTCATTAGCGCAGTTGGACTTGGGGTTTTGATAGAATTTATAAACACGGGTTTATATAACAAACGGAAGCAACGCAAGGGAACTTTCCTTTATATCCTTTCCTTTATCCTTATTTGATAAAAAGAATCTCGCCTTAACTCAATATGCGAACTATATTAAGTGAAGTAGTAATTATCCAAAAAATTGCGCACGTACGGTCTATTGTAATCGTCCGCGACAAATTTAAATACATAAAAATCGTTCCTAAACGACTAAAATTTAGATATTCTCTTAACCACTATTTTTTGTTGTCACTTTCAGGTCAACTTCTTATTTTTCATCAACATTGTATATTTCTTGTTTGCAAGAGCTCGTGTTAACAGACATGTTAAAAATGACGCACAACATTTAAGGTAAGCGTACAGTGAAAACATTCCTCGGTCATATACGAAAGTATGTCACCTCACAGAAAGTCAATTAAATTGATTATTGTCTGAAAAGAGAAATCAGCGGAAAAAACCAGTTTTTGTTTACCTCATTAGTTTTTCTCGTATAGATCACGTGATTATAGACACTGATAAAATATTCATTTTAAAAACAATCTTGTAAGTCTGTCTGGTCACAACATAAACAGTAAAGATTAAAAGTTGTTTGTGTCTGAGCTGTGTTGTAGGTATATGAATAGTAATAAAGTTATCTGTCTACGCTATTAACAGCATGTCAGAATCTTTGATCATTGGATTTCAAATGTCTAAACCTTAACCAGTACACTCAATATGGCATTCGAAATATAGCAACAAAATAACTAGTTAAGTATTAAATCTGGATTCAAAGCATGACAAGAGTCTGGCTGTGTTAAATTACGTGTAGCGAACTTCTTAAATGACAGTATATATTTCATATAGGCGGTATAGAGGTTACTGGCAGTAACTTAAGAAGTCAGACTTGCACGAGCTGGCTGTCTATCACAACAAATCATATTATTAAAATTACAAAGTGTTTTTAAAAGATATACATACAAAATACAAAAAATCGAGTGTAGTATGTAATATTGTAAGAAGTATTCGATCTTTAATACCAGAACGTAGTTTTCTTACTTTTCTCTAAGACTTAAGACAAATTATAAAGATATAGAGGATATTCATCGATACCGATGCAAGATCAATTTAAATGATTTAATAACACCACATTTTATCTTTAATAATAAATGAATACGATTCCCTATGACTAAAGTCGATGTGACTTTGTTACATTTTTTGACATAACCTAGGCCTTACAAACCACACATTTTTAAACGTTTCGCAAATATGATGCAAACAATTACATTCAGTCATGCGCAGTCAGATTATACGCAACGAGACGAAGTTAGGTTTACACCTACGCGTGAAAAAATAGTATCATTATTTACTATATCGGACAGTATTAAGCAGTTTTTCCTTGTTTGACCCATGTCTCGGGAGGGCTATCAGCGCTTTGATTCTTCTAGAATTACAAATGTTGTTGCATTTGATCACGTGGTCCATCAATTCTGATAAGACCAATGTGATAAAAAAAATTCAAGTGGATGATTAATAGACATGTTTGTGTTTGTTTTCTTCAGAAAAACAGGAAAGTTTGTATTAGTTCTCATTCCTTTGTTTGGAGTATTTTACATTATAAGTGTCGTATTTCCTGATGGTATAAGTATGAAGGCAGATATCATCTACTTGTATTGTGAGATGTTCTATAACTCATTTCAGGTAATATCTTAAATATTGTACAAAATGATTTATCATACATACTATTAAATAAGTGATTTGATATAGACCTAGTTATTTTTCCAAGGGCAGTCGTATTGGCCAGAGGCCGAAGGTCAAGGGCCAATATGACTGTCCCGAGAAAAATAAGAGGGCCTATATCAAATCACATAATATTATTCAATGACATTTTTTAAAATAACTATTTGCAGACAAGTTTCAGATATTGGCCCTGTTTTATCAACCAATCAGAGCGCAGAAATTTGTTATTGGACCTGGTCCAATAGGCCTTATAACAGATTTTGGCCCTGTTTTCTGTTTATATGTAACAAGTTTTGCAGTATAGTGAAGTGAATGTGGCACATTACATGTCATATATGATAATTTAATAATAACCATTATTATCTGTTTGGGTAGAAACACATTAACGTATGGCATAAAAATACAGCATCACGTAACTGCAATTTTTCTACATTAATTTTGGCAATTAGAGGTTTCGGGTTGGAACCTCGCTGCTGATATTTATTTGAGACGAGACAATGTTATGTAATAAATTCATTGTATTTCATCACTATTAATGTTATTGTTATTAAAATAATACGGTATTGAGAAACTAGACTAGCAGTTCATTATTTAGCCGGATGCTACATAGACATATATGATTACTGACAAATTCAACAAGTTGGCTGATTGTAATTAGGTCACCGTGTATAGCCATGGCACAATTCTCCTTAAGTTCAATAGTTAAATTAAATTATTGATACACAAGAAGTAGAAACGATCGCTAAACCAGTGAACAAAAACTCCGTTTATATATATTTCACCAAAATATAGGAGAGCAAAGAACCATTACAAAATACAAGTGGCAAATAGTAACAAACGCTAACATAACACAAATAAAATTCACTGGTATAATGAGATAAATACGAAATATTATCAGTCTATTACTCGTATATATCCTTCTATTAAGAATAAGTTCACAATACCACATCGTTCGGTTATTTTTATGAAATAGTCTGTGTGCATCAAGGCACACTAGGTATCAGAGTAACCAGACACAAGTTTTCCTAATTATTGTATATGCAAAGACATTTATTTATTTATTTTTATTGATTGGAGTTAATGCCGTGTCAACACAATTTAGGTCATTTTACGGCGTCCAGCGCACCTAACCTAGCTTTCCTGGACGATTGTCTATAACCAGTACTCACCCACCCTTCCACAAGGCCGGAAACTTCCCCATATTATCTAAGCAATGGAGGAAAATCGACATTATTGTCAAATTTTCATGGAAGGGTATAACCTCCCCGGGTGGGATTCGAACCCGCACCCGCTCGGGCACGAGATTCCAAATCCCGGCACGCTACCAACTGTGCTGTCGACCCGGGTTTATATGTAAAGATTTATACGTATACAATGTACTAAATAATAAGGACGATTTGTGTCTGCCATTGTGCATCCAGACAAGTCATGATACATGGATTTAAGTGAAAACGATCACATTTCAAGACAGTTTGCCAGTTTTGAATTATTACGTCTTTCGGTGATTCGAACTTAAATGGTACGTTGTATTCCCCGTGTCATGGTAAAGCCTCTTATGCGTTTTAGAAAGTTGCATCATTCGTTTATGCATGTTCGTAAAGTTTTGCATTGTCAAAATGCCCATCAGCTCATTGTTTTTGCTAAAGAATAATAGAATGGCAACAACTCGAAGCCATTTTATCATGACAATGAAAGTATTTTGGCTATCAAACGTAGAGCATTTTAGAATGTTAGTACTTAAATTGTTTTAGAATTTTGACAATCGAATTCATACTATTTTCAGGGGTTTCTTTTGGCTTTATTGTTTTGTTTCCTGAATGAAGAGGTAAGTATAGAATTACATTTCATATAGATATCAATATTTGTTTCTAAAACATAGGTATATGTAACATTATCCAATTCATCAATGTCAGCCTTCCCATCAATAAAATTGTTGTTTTCATAGATATCAATATTTCAATGGTTATTGAGTAGTCATATTAAGTTATAAAATAGTTTGATGCCAGTCGTGGTAATCGATATTTTAGAATATCAGTTTGTGGCACATGCTGTCGCATAAATAATCTCATCTCCGTGATAGAGTGTTTATGGTCATTGTAAATCACTGAGAAAGCTGGTCGCCAACTTTAGCCTCTGGATTTTACATCTCAAGCCAATGGATGCTATATCTATAAAAAAAAACGACAAAAATATTCTGAACGGTTGTGAGACAAAAATATTATTTTTACGTTATTACCAGAGTGTTCATTAAAATCTTCATACTGATAAATTTCTTTCCGAATTCGGTCAAAGTAAGTGAGATAATGACAATTCAAACTTTGAAAGCAATTTCCTCGAAATGTTGAAAATGGTAGATGGAGCAACGTAAATTAAAGCGACAATATATACGTGTACTTTGTCTCTGGTATGAATATACACACATATATAATATATTTTTAAATTCTATATTCTAGGTACATAAAGAAATCAAACATTGTTGGCACAGACGAGTATTTAACAAACATACGTCACGATCCATTCTCATGTCGTCATGGAGAAAAACGTCACGTACTTCCGGTGACAATTTTACCAGAGACAGTCGTTTGGTTTCTGACGTTAATTCCGAAGTTACTGATCATAGTAAATCAAAACATCACGCACATGTGTCATGGAAACGATCTGTTCGTAGTAGTGACGCAGACCTTGGAAAAGTGACGTCATCATGGCACGTAGATGAAGCAGACGCCCTTATGAATGATTCCAAATCAGACCCTGTGCTAATGTCGTAGGAAAACGGGGATATATGTTTATAACTATATAAATCATTGACACACTGTATGTAACACATTCACCGCATCACTAACCGTTGTAAATCAGAAAATGTATGCTTTTTTTCCAAATGCTATTCTTACAAAGAAAAACATGGTTTTTTTTCTTGACCGTTTATCAACGGATTCAATGCCATATTTTTCTGTGACCACTATCACATAAATGGGAGAGACGTGGATTTGATAAACAGAACTGAGTTGATTTCTGAAGTATCTGAAGGCATTATATAATATAAGGGGAAACATATGAAAGTGTTCAGTAAAAGCTGTTTTTCTTGCTTAACGTATTGCCTATTGGGTATCAAAATTGGATCTTTCACTTTAGAACGAAAAGGTGTGTGACAAAAGTGGATTAAACATGGCCACATATTTCTTTTATAAATAAAACTCAAAGTAGGATTCATTAAATGGATTATATGATTCAATAAGAACGTGCAATGTAACCACAGTCTCCATATAATGTAATATGAAAATGGCATATTTTTTAAATCTAATTTTGCCTACAAAATTTCTTTGACAAATACAATAGTTTACACGTATTTTCAAGACATTTAAAATGTTTAGACATTTTAATACAAATATCTGCTACACTGCCTTTAAACAGTAATTTGGAGCCAAACTTGTATCTAAGTTGGCACCACCCCTCTGGAAAACACCTTTAACTCCACTGATAAATATGTTTGGATTCGCCTTTTTGTGTTTATTTTGTTTAAGCATTTCTATACATTTTGTACCTTCTGATTTTTTTTTTTGTAAACCATGGAGTGTTCATTTTAAATCTATGGATCCACTCTGAACTTAATAGTAATTGGATAGAACAACGTTGATTACTGTTATAATACATTAAATGTAAATATGAATTTGGCTCAGTATTTTAGACAATGGGGATATACAAAGACAGTATGTCATGAAATAACTCCATGATGGTATAAAGGTCTCGTCCAGGAATCAAAACCATGAAACATTGGTTCAAAAGGAAGCATTGCTATTACAGACTGCGTTTTACAGACATGGTTTACTAATACAATGGGTAAATGTGTGTGTTTTAAACTATAAAAGTCTTACATAAAGAAATGTGACATTTGTTAACTCCGCCCCCCCCCCCTATTTTTCAGAAGTAATGCTTTATATTGTTTATCAAAGGACCAAAGTTTGAAACTGTGCAATATGTAAATTATATGAATACAGAAAATATTTGTTTTTTCATTATTGGATTAACTACAGTGAAACCTTCCTATACCGTCCAGTGAATGGGTTATCCCATTTTTTTCTGTTACAATGAGTGTCTGAGTTGTCTATCATGCGGAGGGTGTTTTAATGGAAACTCCATCGAATGTTAAAATATAATTTGACAGTTGAACAGGTGTTATTGTGATTTGTCTGATATTTTTGTATGTGTCTGTTCTAAGTATGTGGTCATAATGAGAATAGACTGTAATTGAGAAGTGATCCATACACGTCTTCTAGTATTTATTGGCTATTTTGATGGGTGGTTGTTATCAGGAGGTGGCTTTAATAAAAAAGACAGTTGGACATTTGTTTTCATTGATTGAAGCAATTTTGGTATGGCCGTAATTAGAAGGCAATCATATTTTGTATTTGACCGTTGTTGTGATATGGCTATAAATAACAGACTGTCGTGATTGGGAGAGGACAGCTGCTTATAATTAACTCTCCAAGAGAATTCAATGTTAAAAATATAAAATAAAATTGTCAACAGAAACTGCAGAAGTTGATTTTGGGTCTAGTACCCAAATACGGCAGTCAACCTTTGTGACTTCAATTAAGAGATGGTAGTTATTTGAAGACTGTCATTATAGGAAGGTTCCACTGTATTTATCTTTGTAGTTTTGTTGTTTTATTTTATTATTATTGTTTGAAACAATATCATGATGTCATGTGTTCATGTAATGCTCATAATGATCTAACAAAATAATTATTGTTGGTAAAGCGATGTTTGTTGTTAATATTTAAGTGATTGGTCAACACACAATAAGTGGATGGTCATGTTCTGTTGTGGTACAATATGGTATTATGGTAGGGTGCTTGATTTCGAGATTGGCTATCAAGGAATATATGAACAAGCAAAAAAAGGAACCTGAATGAGTACTTCGTACGTACATGGTTGGAAGTTGAAAACTATGAAATTACTTGAAACTTCTTTCAAAATACTGAGAATGACATACTACATACATAAGTTAAAGTTACATAGGGTAATTTATTCTCATAATACTGAAATCAGTATTAATACTGAAAACTTTGAGATGAAATTATTTCTTTGCGCCACTTTTGACAATTTTCAGAAATGACGTGGCAGTCATTCAATCTGCTCACCACCCATTGGCAGGCTTATTTTCTGAATCTTAGCTTTTTACAAGCACTTAGCATGATGATCATTAAAAGTGACTAACAACTGACATGTTTGATTAAGAGGTAAAAGGAGAATGGCTGAAAGAAATATTTCATGACCTTACTTAACAGAAACATTACCCTCCCAGGAATTGACCCATAAGTCTGGGTACATGGAGATGCATTATCACCAGTTTGACAAGGTGTTAAATTTTTTTTTTCAATGAAGTCGAGACAAATGTGATAGTTCCATTCATCAATCAAGCTACCAAATTGTCATAAAAATATTAGTTATGCAATACAAGGGCCATAATTCACCCCAGTTACCTTTGGGATAAACATACAGTGTTCACATTTGGTGATTTGGATGACAACAGCTAGCCACCCTTAAACAATTTTCAGACATAACAGAATTGTTACCATGTTGGATCAGTTATCATTAGATAGCCAGCTCAGTATTGATTTCTTTACAAGTTTACTTAAGGTCTACCATAAAACAAGTTCTTACAACCTAGATTAATCACTCTGGAGTCTAACAGTCAAACTTTGCTTGCAAACCTCCATCCAAAAATAAAATTATGGAATCAAGATACTGTACTATTAATAGTGTTTTGTCTAGATGAAAGCTACACATTGATTGGTCAACACTAAGGTCATCTCAGTGTGACCCCCTGAGTGATGACAATAGATCCTATACAACAGTAGTCTTTTGGATATGGGTTTACAGAGATTGATTTGGGATGTGATTCAAACCAAATATTGTCAAATATGTAACCACTGTGTCTTTACCATGTGGCTATTTGTGATCAGTGCAAGTCTAAAAAATATAACATGACTTCAAGGTGTGTTTTTCTTCCATAATTTTTACAATTTCACTTAATATGTTTGCGTAACATGCAGTGCTTGCTCCCTTTATAAAAAACAGTGGGCATTCCATTTTATACAATACAAAATGGTAACAAGAGCTCTGCTGAGCGGGGCAAATTCGCCTGAAGATGAAACAAGAGTTACAAGAATTTAAGGCAAGTAATGAAGGAGGAGTTGTCTGCTCAAGAATAAGCTTATAATATATAGAAAGAAGAACTTTTTCAAAAGAAAATGATGGAAATTAAATGTCCTTTTTAAGTACATATAAAAGTGAAATAATCAGAAGTAAACAAAGAAATTTGAATTATGACCCCTTTATGCACAACTAGACATCAATACCCATCATCAGTGAAAGTTTCAACAAAATATGTAGAGTAATAAAGGTGAAGTCATAAAAGAGTTGCTTGCACAAGAAATCCCGTACAAGTATATATTACAGGGAAATAATCCAAAAGTACACAGTAAATGATGAAATTTGAATTATGTCCCCTGTATGCACAACTAGACATCAATATGTCATCACTCATCAGAGACTTCAAAGAACATATAGGTCATGTAATAAAGGACAAGTTGTCCACACAAGAATTTGCTTATACGTACATGTGTAAATATAAAAGGGAAATAATCCAAAAGTAAATGACGAAATTTGAATTTCATTCCCTTTATGCACAACTAGAAATCAATGTCTCATCAGTGAGATACAAGAAAAAAAAGTCAAGTAGTATTATGCCACTGACTATAGTTCTGTTATACGAGTATTAACCTGTCATAACTTGAATAATTACACGGTCACTGTATTTGTTATCTTAACTTCTTTGAAACTTGTTATTTCCCCGATATTCAAAATCGCTGCATATAAAGTTAGATCATCAATAATTGATTTGGATCAGTGGCTCAATGGTTAAAAAGAACTAAAATAATAACACAGTCAGTGACCGTGTAATTATTCAAGTTTTGACAGGTTAATATAACAAAACTATAAAGGAGTTGAGTGCACAAGATATTACGGACAGAGAGACAGACGACTAGCTCCATAACATTATACAATCGTTCTTTAATCTGGTGTATAAAAACAATGGGTCTTCCATGTTATCCGATAAAAAATGGTAAAAAAGTATAAAAAAAATAAAACAAATACAACAGAAGGTAATTAACAACTTTTTTTATTTTATCAAACATATATACAAAAACAACAATAATCATATATAATACCAGGCATTAATTTGCTAAACATTTAAACGACAAAACATTACAACTACAATTATACATTTATGTGATCAGTCTTTGAAATCACATTCTGTAAAAGTAAAAAAAGTAGGAACAATCAAACTGTCAATCAAGTGAAATGGCAAACATTACTTAACTGATTGAATATAACTGAAAATAAATTAGAACTGACACAGGCACTGCTGTTATTGTAAATTAAATAATATGAATATAAGTTATTTAAAGGTACATGTAGTTTGAACAAAACTTATTGATACTTTTAATGTTAACAGTGTTTCAAGCCAACCTAAACTAAACAAGCTACTTCAGCATTATTTTTGTTCTAATTAGTCATACATAAATGTACATAAAACAATACGACCTATGTCTTTTAAAAATGATGGAAAAAGGGTGGGGGTAGGACAAAATATCAATAACTAAGTTTTCTACTTCTTTGTTTGTTAATTTGTTAACAATTAAAACAAATATCCATTGTCAATGTATTACATTAACATGCATACAATAACCCTGCTGATTTAAATATTCAATACAGTACTTCTTGTACTCAAGATTGATAAAAATATATGTATATGTATACCAGGATTATCAAACAAATATCTAGTATTTAAGTGAGCTGAGTTAATGTATGTGCCATTGACAGTAGTAAATGTTTTTTGGTTTTCTGGATGCACCGATACAATTTTCCCATCCTCTGTAAGCAACGGTCTTCATTCTCACATTAAGAGCCATGGTCAAAAGCTAGGCAGGAACACACAGCTCTCTATCAATGAAAAATTCCAATACCGGTAAATTAATGACAGTGATCTGTACCACTTAATCACAGAAGTGTGTTCAATGTATTACATACAAAGTGAATTAATATAAGTCTATTAGTTACGGTACTAAACAAATTTTCCCAATTGTGATCACTAATAAGTTCATATGTATGACATTGACTGTTATAATAATGCTTCAAGCTTAAAATATCAATAGTTTATATTTATTCAGATCTAAAATTTCTGCTGTTTTTTTTTCAGCCAAGAAGTTAAACTAGTACAGAATGCTTAGCTATCCAACAACGTTATTACACATTTTATAGACTGGTGCAAAATTCTCGCTTATTTGGAATTAACAGATAAAATTATTGAATACTTTCATTGAATACTTAATTTTTGGTTTACTTCAATATTTTATGTAAGATTGATAGTAATGGAACCACCTAATGTTTAAAGCTGTCACAAGTTATTAATACATGTTTCATTAGGCAACAAACACTAAACAGTTACTCTATATACATTATAAATGTATGATACAAAACAGGATAACCCTAAAATTTGTATTTTGAAATAAAGTGTTTAAAAATGTTTCTATTTCTCAAGTCATAAATTAGTACATGTATCTACAAAGAATTATACTCAATTCAAAACATAAATTATACAATCTTATTCAAGATATTTACAAGTAATTCAATCCTTTCTAGTAATGTTTATAAATGCTGTGTAAAGTACTTAATGGGTGAAAAAATTAAAATGTATAATATCCACTATTTATTTATTTCAACAACTTTTAAATAGAACAAAGAATGAACTGCAACACCCACAATGCTCTCAGAATGATCATACAAGCAAATATGAAGCACCAATAACTGCAACAATATAGGCGGATCCAGCAAGGGAGGGGGGTCCGGACCCCCCTAGAATTTGGAAAATGTACATGTCCATTAGTGTATTTCTTGCCTGTAAGTCATTTTAAGTTACATCAAGCTATTTTTTCAGTGCTTAACACAGATTTATTGATTATGTAGTTTTTATTATCAATATGTTGCATTTTTCGGCAAAATGTCTATCATGTGGTTGTGGTTTGAGATTCGGATCCCCCTAGAAAAGTTCAGACCCCCCCTAGAAAACATTCCTGGATCTGCCCCTGAAAAATATACATGTACAAACATATGTCTATACATGTATATGAAAGAAATGAATCATTATCCTAAAATTCCTATATTTCATTATTTCAGCAGCTTTTACATAATGAAACAACCCTTTTCTCAGCTCCCCAAAACCCTTAACTCCATTACCAGTCCAGTAAACTTTCACCAATGTAAATCAATTAAGCATTTACATGTACAACACTAGCACCTGAACAATACACATAAATGGCTCTCCTTAAAAAATCACAAATTACCAAAATTTAGAATTTAAGAACATTACATACAAGCTTATTAAACTAAGTTTCGACTTACATAAGTAAAAAATTGAGCAAACAAAATGTTGAAAAGATACCATGTACACAACCAAAGATAAACCTCAGAAAATTAATACAGCGCTAAATATCTAATTAAGAAATATGACAAATTTTTATTGGACTTTATGCAGTAATTAAAACCTTTTATTACATGAATTTTGTACAGCAGCCAAATTATCAAACCAGTTTTACCCAGTTAAAACTTTTCTCTACCAGTGCAAACTTAGTCTTTCACAAGGAGCAGTAACTTATCCATCTACAGAGGAAAATTGATAGTAAATGCCAAATATTCATGGAAGAGTGTGACATGTCACAGCAGAGATTCAAACCTGGGACCATAAGCTATAAAGTGTGCACTCTATAACTGACAAGTGGCAACTGAGTTAGCTATAATTATCATTGATTCAAATTATTACAATCCAAAGTAAGGGGGCATATTTTTGTCAATTTCAAACACAAAATAAAGAATAGATCAATCATATTACAGCATTTCATACCAAATCTTTGCATATTTTCTATTTAAAAAATAAATAATAATCTTCATTAGTAAAAATCTGAACAAGCAAATGAAAATAGATGAATGTAGAAGTTTAAATATGTTAAAAATCAATTTTAAACTTGGAAATAAATATATTGAGGTGCTTTTTGCATCTTCCTTGATGCTTTATTTCTTTAAAAAAAGCAGCAGTATGACAACCTACACACAATCCCTATACTGGTGTAGACCAAAGCTTTCAATCATAGTTGGGCATTCATGTAAAGTTTTTAATAGAACCACAAAAACAGTTAATTAATACCTAAAAAAGATAATATCAATTATTTCAAATACAGAATTGAGCAAATCATCAACATAGTAACTGCAACATATTTAATGACCCATCAAGCTTGAACTAAAAAATAGACAGGACAGACCGGTTTACTATTCTACTTTTCATAATTTACTATTATTATAATTATGATAATACAAAAAAGCAACATAATGTATGTTAACATAGAATTACATAGACATGAATAAGTTTGTTTTTTTAACCTTCAACAGATTTTAAATAGTAAAAAAATACATTTTAGGTCCAAAGTTTCTGAACTTTATAACCAGTCCTGAATGACTTTCAGCCATGTTTTTGCCAGATGATTTATTTGGAACTCAAGTTTATGGGCTTTCCATTCAGGGTTACCTGGTACAAACATAAACAAAGTTGTAAAACAAATATGTGCTGAAACAATGAAACAAGTGTTAAAACCCTGTAGAATTTGGTAAATTTGTCATATACATTTTCATTGTAAAAAGTAAGCTGTTGTAACAGAGCAGAAAAAAATCAAGACTTCCCCATACTGTCTCCATCAAACAATTGATTACAATAGATCATTAGAACTCATTTCAGTAAACCAAAAAACAATTCAAACATGTACATGTAACTAGAAATGGACTCCAGGAGGAAGGTTTTGAACACAACATAATAAATACAACATCACAAATGAGCAGTTAGTATCTTATACAAATAGTTTATCAATCTCGCAATATAAATCATACCTCAAGCATAAAGAATGTCAGACATTCAATTAATTTCATCATACAACAAATTTCATACCATACACAACTCTAGGGCTTAATGTTAAACTGTTGTAACTCCTATTTTCAGCATCATTGGTTATCCCAAAATACATGACTCCACTAAGAATGTATACAGTATGGAGTGTAAAGGAAGAAAGTACTGTGGTCGCAGACGACGATCAGGGTTTCGTTAGAAGCCAAAAACAGCCCATCTTTGTTCTTAGTTACTATGATTTGACTATGATTCGATTCAATAATTTATAGGTAATTTCTAAAGACAAGAAAATCAAAATGTCCTTTTTGCAGTCATTGCCATAACTTACTCACCCCAAGCCTAAGACTAGTAAATATAATTTGGACGAGTAAAAATTACTGATTTCACGTAGTCCACCTAGTCGATGATTTTTCTTTTTTTGTAAAACTTAATAAGTTAAGCAAGTGCTGACAAAATTTAAGAAAATGGCCGTTTTTTCAAACAAAAAATGAGCTGCAACAGTTTTTTATCAAGTCCTTTATTTAGTTTTAACTATCCATATCTATTCATACATTTATACATGAGGTTAACAAGGCTCTGAGGCATTTAATATAAAACAAAACTAACATATGTGTTTATGGCTAATATAGTAAGTGAGAAACGAGTATATCAATATGTAAATGAAAACTTATCTATCTGATACGGTGTGTACATTGTAATGAAATATAGACAAATTCCACAAAATATAGTTTGGAAGTTTTGTTCAACAATGAAAGTAACAACTTTAGCAATAGAAGGGGTGAGGCTAATCATTTGCAGGTTTTATATGACGGTGGCCGTAAACATACATGGTTTGAAATTGAAATACAATTGTATTGTATTATATTGTTATAATTATAACAAAAGCATAAGGACAGTTTTTCAGAAACAAGGTCACTTGGAGATAGTTAGGGACCACCGACTTTGTACATGTAGTACTCAAGTTTTAATAAGTGAATCAGTGGGACACCAAATTCTTGACATGTAGAAAGAACCCTGGTAATACATTCGAAAAATAAACAAATTGTCTTTAAATAATGAATAAATTCTGAATTAAGATATATATTCAGCACAAAGTCTTTATTCAAAGAATAAGTACAAAGAACAAGCTGCCTGTAATATCATTGAAGGTTTTATGTATTAAACAATAAACACAAATATTTGATTTGTTCCACTAGGTATAAAGTTCTACTTCTGTCTATGACGATGGGACGATGATGATGAGGATCTAAGTCTTGGACTCCATGGCAATGAAAATGATCTGAAACATACAAAAATTTCAATAAATATCTTAAAACATATTCAAATATATTTTCAAGCATCTATGATATAATTGAGGCTTCTTTTACATATTTTATAGCAGACAAGCTTGCAGGTAAAGGTCATATTCAGCTGACTTTTGCTATTTTGCTTCTAATGACACCACTCCCCTCCAACAAATTATTTAATCACAGTCAGTGAATAGCACACAGGGCTTTTTTCCAGAAATTGGGAAGAGGCCTTAGCCTTCCATTTTGGGAAATTTAAGCACGATTTTTGGTCAAATTGGGAAAAAGTGGATAAACATTAAAACAACAAAAAGAAACACTATTCGATTTTTGGTCAAATTGGGAAAAAGTGGATAAACATTAAAACAACAAAAAGAAACACTATTAAGCATTTATTGTGGCAGTGTTACATTTCATTAAAAAGAAAGTAGAACTAGCCAACAATTAGAGTCAAAGTTAGAGATTTAAACATTAGAATCTACTAAATGTGGCACAGACTGGACTTCTTGCACTTTATTTTGGGAAATTCGTCCTCTGAATTGGGAATTTTTTCCTCAGGATTGGGAATTTTATGCACTTTTTTAGATTGGGAAGCCACCTATTATCGGCCACTGTTAAAGAAGGAAAAAAAGCCCTGGCACATACCATAAAAAAATATTCAGAAATCCAATAAAAAAATAGAAATTTCCATTCTATTAACAGTGATAATCTAGATAAAAGTCATGCATTTATTTGTTAACACTAGTGTCATTTGAATGTGATCCCTGTACCATGTTAGGAGATACAATGACTGTGATCAATATGATAACTGTTTACCAAAATTATCTTGAGTCTGTTTCCTGATTCTACAATACTGACCAAGAAGGATAATGTTAAAAGAAACAACTAGGCATGTTTTTGATTGGGTAACTGAAGTTGCTTCACTCAATGTAACTGCACACAATGTAACTACAATGTTTGACAAATAGACTCAGAAACTTACTCAGTTTTAGAATAAGGTATAGCTTGACCAAAGGCTGTAACTGGAATTTTATCTAACACTTCAATATGAGTAACTGGAAATAAAAATAATCAAGATTAATTTTTTTTCATAAATCAAATATTGCATACTATGAGAAATTATTTCTTTTTTTTCAGATTAAGTTTTTTACATGCATATCATCTAAAAAAGCATTTAAAATATAGATTTATCACTTTTTATTTACACTGAAGAGTCTGGTTGGCTCAGTTTGTAGAGCACCTGACGGCAATTCCAAGGACAAAGGCCTATGAGTCTGAAGCTCAGGCAGATCCTATAAACAATCTTTGAGTTCGGTCAGTAAACATATTTTCAGGGACCATTTTACTACAGCTACAGCATCAAGTTTGCTGCTATTTCAACCTTAACAATTTCGCACCCTGGCCATTTTTACATACTTTTTTTGTGAAAGCATAAATGTACAGTAGTCGGTAAAATTTTCTATCAATTAATTTGTAGAATTAATAAAGAAAAAAGGACCTAATACATGTAAAAAAGGTTACACACATGATATTAATACCTTCTGGAGGTTGTGAGTACCAGGTTAAATTTTATGGACAAATCTTCATTGCTGTACAAACAAATAAAATCTTGAAAGCACACATATTAATAATAAATATCAAGAATAACAATTGAAACGGAAGCAAAAATGCCAATTGTCATAACCCTGTATAAGATTTTAATGTCTCAAACATTTTGGCCCATGGGTTCATTGGGGTACACATTATTTTTTCTTTGGCAATACTAATACATACTATCATCAAGGCAAGGTAAGAAAGATTCAACAGGATCCTCAGGTTTTCTATGTTTATGTTTTAATTCTTGTTTCTCACGTAATTTTTCTAACATTTTTTCTTCTCTAAGTCTTTGATCATCCCATCTACAAATATAAGGAAATCATTTCTATAGCATTAACATAATGAGAATTTGTTAAAGTAATCAACTCTGATCTGCCTAATCTGCAACAACCCCAAATTGTTACAATACATTTCTTAATACTTCAAAATTTTAAACTGAAAGTCTTTACTTGATTCCTCACAAGTTTAACATCTGTGGCTTGTATAGCTTTATAAAAGTTAAAGCAAGGATTTTGAAGTCTACTATTAGTATCACTATTCAGTCCACCCTTGACATTAACTTCATCGATCATCGAGTCACACACCAACAGTTAACATACAGCGCAGATACAGTGCACTAACAAACTTGAACCCATTTACACCCCAATGGAGTGAAGCAATCGCTAGTAAATTTCTTGCTCAGGGAAATTAGCAGAGTCCCTAGTGGGATTTGAACCCAGGACCTCTTGATCCCTGAGCCTGTGTCCTACCACTGGACTACTGCTCCTACTAAATCATTAGAGCTTTACTTGGAATAAATATTCTGATCAGGTTTGGTGAAGATATGTGAAACTGTGCGACTTACAGAGCAAACATCTTTACATGCCTAACCAGCTGTAAATCAAGTGCATTCACCAGTCATAAATGAGCATAAAAAGCATGATAAATTGAACATAAAATAATATTGAATTAAATTTATAAGTAGATACCTTTTTCTTCTTTTTTCTTCTATTTCAGGTTTTTGATGCCTTCTAACAAATGTATCATCTTCATGGTCCTATATAATAATAAGTATATTATACAAATTTAAAACTTACAATTAGCAATACTAGTTTTAATGTTAATGGGCGACTAAGGATTTTGATGGCCTAGCTGACAATAGAAAATGTGACAACATGAATTTATATAGATGCTTGTTAGTTGGTCACAACTACAGATCTATACTTATCACAAATTTGCAATTAAATGTTATATAAAGAATATGTATATAATCCATTAATCTGATTTAGCATTAGTATGTTAAGGTACTGCTGTCATTTCAACAGGTCAATCAAAGTTCTAATTCTAGTTGAATGACAGTATGGGTGTTCAGGCAGTTTAGCAGATAGTATTTTCTCTGGCAAACAATTTGTTTATGTTAGATACCCAGTTGGTAACAATACATACATAGATACAGACAGTCATTGGCTGGTTTAGCATGAGAATGATTTCAGGCTGTCAGTTGTATCATTTTTCATTGAAACATTTCAAATAATGTTTAAATATCAATAAAGGTAAAGTAATGACCAATTATATTCACACTTAGTAATTATAGTTTTATACAAACCTCTGTTCCTTCGATAGCATAATGATTAGTGTAATGTTTAACTCTAAATGAAGGGACTTCAACTGAAACAGAAAAAAATAATTATATGAGTGAATTATATGAATTATATGATTAATTGAGTTTGCATATTGTTGGTTAAAATAGAAACACACAAATTAATCACAATTAATTCATTACTGTTTCTCTTAAGTGTGCACCCTTTCACTATTCACTATTTTAGTTGAATTATTAAAAACTGAAATGCTTCAGTATAGGTTAGTTTAGATATATATAATATATATTGAAATTTCTATCATTTAACCTTACATATACATGTAGTCAATACTTGAATAGGAATAAACTAGTTTTAAGTTCATAATTAAGCCATTTTGAGTACATTAACAATTTGAGAGCTGGTTTACATCAATTACAGAGCTATGCCTGTTTAAATGGTCATCTTAAAATAGCATTATATTTATAATTATATTTATATAATCTTTATTCAATCAAAATGATGCAAAAATAAACCTTTCGATGACCAACAGCTCTAGCAACCATACATAGCACTCAGCTTTTATAGCTTTATATAGAAGGAAAATACATTTTTAAAATGTATAACAGAATTATATTAAACTCACATTACATCATATATTATAATTATAAGCATACAGCCATACACAGCAGCATAAAAGTTTGAATGTAACAAATATACACAATACATATGCATGACATGATCTGTTAAATCTGTTTAAATAAGAACAATCGGAAATTATACAGATACACACATTACCTTCTAATTGTGACTGAGCACCTTTATTCAACCCTGACAATGGATCAACTTCTACTTCATCTGAGACAGGTTCATAATATGACACATAATATAAATTATTGGTTTCTAATGTTTGATTATCACTGTTTTCACTTTGAATTGAGGCAAGTTTACGTTTCCTTAGAGATTCTTTATTTTTAGATTTAATCACTTCACTATTTGATGTATGAGTCTTTAATTGACATTGATACGATGTTTCAGGTATCTTCTTTGGCAAAGGTGTTGTTGATGTACTAGTTGACACTGGCAGATCTGTTTTCCTGTGAACAGACAAAGTATTAGTAAAAACATTTTTTTTATATTATAAATGAAAAGCTAAGTTAAGATAATAAATCACTATTTATAGGTACAGGTGGCTTGGTAGTTGGAATATCAAATTACGCCACATTCATTCTTACTCAGGCCATAAAACATTGTTAAGATTATCAGTTATTCATTCCCTTTGATGTGAAAACAATAGCAACTTTTATATACATTACAAAAAATTGATACAAAACATAGTTATGCATTTATAATAAAATATTAAGAAATACCATACACATGTATTGTATGAAGACATACAAGATGCACAACAGTGATCCTCTAGACAGGTTTACAAGGAGGACAGACGTTTGAAGATCTAGCCAGCTGCTGTCTACCCCAGTCTCTGGGACACCGGCATCAGATGACAAATAAACTATCAGATTAATTGATGATTGATTAATTGTAATAGCAAATTGCAACATGTTAAGAATTATTCAGCAACCAAAAACAATTGTTAGGTAATAATGGAATTCTTCCTGAAAGCAGCCCTGTTGACGGCTTCCAGAAATCCTTAAACCACACACAACGAGTATGAGATAAATAACAGGCATATTGGCTTACTTTTTATATGGCTGCTTTTCAAAAGGACTGAATATTGGTTCTGTATAGCTCATGGTCCCAGGCTTTGGGGGAGGTGAAGTTACTATATGATTTGATCCAGCCATTTCTTCCTTCTGTTTCAGCAGTGCCATACGACGCTCCATTCTTTGTAGACGACATTGTAACTGAAAACAAATTGTATATAAGCGATTCATTTCAATAATCAATTACCCAATCGAACCCAGTACCCATTATTTTACTATACATTATTGATTTACATATTAAATATTCAGTTACAGGGAAACACATTCTTGAAACATTAGTATCCACTCAAATCTGTTACATAACTTTATAGATTCCTAGCTCACACTCAATTAGGGAATCATTCCCACTCCTGAAAAGTTGACCACAGTAATTCTAATTCTATTCACAGAATTCAAGAATGGGCATACAGCAATTGCTCATCATGAAGTTAACTTGATAATGAAAGTACACAATAAATTTCCAATTTTAATTTATTCGCATTTACAGGATACACACAAACTAGCAATAGTAATAAAAATCAATAAAACAATCTTTTGCATTGAGGAACGAACACTAAACAAAGGACTGGTGAACACTGGCTGGTTGATGATTTGACCCAATGACCATAATTATAGTAAGCCTGAATTACTGATATGTCTGGTTTTCATTTCAGCCATAATTATATGATTAGCTGATTTTAATGTTCATAAAACTTATCCCCATATTATTCTACCAAAACAAAACCAAAATTAACTAGAGAGAGATAACAAAGAATTTGAACCATTAACAATACATACATGTACATTGAACACAATCCTAAATTATACGCACTAATGTACTACACAAAGAAAGATAATGGTAGCCATACACAGTATACATGTATACACATCATGACAGCCTACAAAGACAAACTTAAACCAATGTTAAACACACTCTACCTGAATTTTTTCAAGGTCTCGTTCATTCCCATAAAATCTCCTTCTAAATCCAAATTTGTAATTCCTAGGAATTAAAACTTCAGTCATTATTAATATATTCACAGTCTATCGTAAACTAAAGACCCTCCTTCATATGAATATAACTGGTCAAAACATGAACAAAAGCAGACGCGTGTCGATCGATTTTGACAATAAGGTTGGTCACATGACTGTCATGTGACCGTAAACAAACATGAACCGTCTCTATTTATATCCGGGCAGATAACTTTTGCACAAACAGGCTTATTTTACGTAGCTAGGATGAAAATAAAAGATTCTTACCGCATTATTCTCGGCTCTCAATGTTTTAATAGTTTTATCCTTTTGGTTTATAACGTCCTGTTGTTGTTGAATCAAATCCATGTGAACGCAGACGAGATCCTTCAACTGTTGGGTTTCGTTCGTAAAATCGTCCGAGTTCGTAGTTTTTCCTGTCACAGATCTATTTTCCTTTCCAACATTATTTTCAAGCTTAGACAGCGTGTCACTTTGGTTTTCTTTCGCTTTAAGTGCGTCCATTTCAGCTTGTTTGAGACTTTCTTGAATCGCTAACGCCAAATCTGGGTCATATTGACCATCAACGGTTGCTGCACTTTTCGTAAATCTACGACGTTGCCACGGTCCTCCTGTACTTGATCGCGATTTAGAATTAAACAACATAATTAAGTCCTTTGATTCGTCTGACATGAATTCCACAAGACATCAATAAAGGCCTCAAAACATAAAAAGAATGTCAGCACTTTTAAATTTGAAATAGGCCATCTTACCGACAAATATATGCAAATGAGGTTACCGGAAGTGATACATTCGGTTATCGGATTGGTTGTCAGTTCGTTACTTACCCATTTCTGTCAAGAGTTGTCGTTCGTTTCTTTTACGTACTACGTACGAAAGATAACTCTGTATGGAAGTGTGTTTTATGTAACCAGACTTGATCGGACTTCTTTTTTATTGGCTAAAAACTTGAAAGTCATTATTCTTTTGTAATCTTGTAAATAATTTATTCTCTACACATGCATGGACCATCTTTTTTTTCTGTATCGTTTTTTTATACTAAACTTCATTCCACTTGACCTTTTACCAAGGACCTTATAATTAGGGTCCTTGCTTTTTATTTACCTACGCTGTTATTTTTATCCATATCATGTATATAAAAACTTAAATAAACTTTGAAACACAGTTTACTGATGTAACTTATTTGTTCAAAATGTTATATACATGTACTTAACATTAAACACTTGCTTTTTAAATATAAGACCGATATACATGTATAAAAGTATGTACTATTTTCTGTGTTAGTTCATAAGTCAGTCAAACGTTACTCAAAAACTTATTCGTATCTCTGTAAAATAGCGAGCTAATTCTGTTCACCAATGACAGTTGAATAAATATTGTTGTCCCAGGAATTTGTATTAATGGTATAAGGGAGATAACTAGACAAATACTAATAAATTAAATATTAGAAAGAGTTATCTCCCCTATACCAAATAAATTGTATCAAATACAACCATGCAAAACCTATCAAAATTGGCGTTTCAATGAGATATACGGTGAGAATCGAGTGGATTCTAGTGATTAAAACATTTAAGAAGACTTAGCTTCATAACATCGAACACAATATTTACAATTTGAGTATTAGGATCATCGATACTGATGGCCTTTTATTGAGGAATGGTCCAATTTTATATTTAAAAAATCGTATAAAAATCGTATGGTTTTGCAACGGTCAAGATGGTCTATTATTATCCGTTATAGATAAAAAATACGCCCTAGTACAATGTACTATACTTACAATATTCATATTCCATGCTTACTGTTTGATTGATTTTTATGCTAAGATTAAAATTATCATTTTCATTCATTAATTACAATGAGGACAAACTTTCTTGATAGATTAATTACAATAAGTATAATATACGCTCCATAACTAGATCAATAATCAATATTGTCTCAGATACATTCGTTAATCATTCGATAAATCTTTAACAATAAACACATGATCAGTTTCCGAGCTTCAACTCATAAATACAAGTCATTTATCATTATACACATGAAAACGAATCATTGGAATACTGTTTAAGGTCTCATTATTTACTTTATCATTGTTTTGCATATATGATATAAATGAGTTTTTTTCTCATGTCTGTTTTTGTAACGGTAATGACATTTTGTTCTACACAGTTTTAATAAACCAACAATTTTATCAGTTTATTCACTATCTTGTTCTGTATTTCATCACTAAACGATGCTACATAGATTACCAAAAGAAATAAACCTAAATATACCATATCCATCACCAGTCAGTTTTTAGAAAAAAATGTGATGGGAATGTACACTTTTTAAATAATGCCCGACTTGTTTGTCACTTTAAACAATGTTAAATGTATTGTATTGCTTATTCCAATTTATTTTCCTTTACGGTACAATAAGTTCGATTTGGGTTCATTGTCTGAAAAAAGTGTAACAAACAGTTGATGTATTAACATACAGTCTAACAACATGATAAAACATTCAATTTCGATGAAGTTTGTTATATAAAGAAACAGTATCACTCGGAATACCAGATGTATACCAGGGTATAATTATGTTATAGAAATTTTGTTTCCTTCAATTTTGTCATAATCAGGACACGATGTAAGATGATTTAATATAACACATGGTATGACTGAATATAATAAAACTTGTATAGTATATTTTACAGGCTTATGAATAATTTAACAGTAGTGATATTTAAATATATCATTCAATTTGGTACAATATTATGTCTTATAAAGACATACTTAGAAATTCATTTCATGGAGGTTCTTAACTTCTTATCAAAACGAAAAAACTAGACTAGGGACATATAACGTATGCTAATGACATACATGACGTCATAATTTTGACATTTAGAAACATTAGCTAATGACGAACATGACGTAACAAAATTTTGACATTTAGAAACATTAGCTAATGACGAACATGACGTAACGAAATTTTGACATTTAGAAACAAGCGCTTATGACGAACATGACGTAACAAAATTTTGACATTTAGAAACAAGCGCTTATGACGAACATGACGTAACGAAATTTTGACATTTAGAAACAAGCGCTTATGACGGACAGGACGTAGGCCTAATTTTGATATTCAGAAACAAGCGCTTATGGCGGACAGGACGTAACATAATTTTGATATTAAAAAAACAAGCGCTTATGACGGTCAGGACGTAACATAATTTTGATATTCAGAAACAAGCGCTTATGACGGACAGGACGTTACATAATGTTGACATTTAGAAACAAGCGCTTATATGACGGACAGGACGTAACAACAGAAACAAGCGCTAAAAACGTGCAAAACATAATGAAAAAGATACGATGCACACCAGTGTAATTGGCCATGGATTATCTATTATACACAATGAACCACCACAAGATGTCATTTTATAAACTTTAAACTCAAATCTGCACTTACAGACAGCAATAAAGATACTAGTACACGGGAACTGCGTCTGGTCTGGTATAGAATAAAAATATTTTTAAATAGAATAATCTTTGAGTCGGAAAATATAACATAAGCCCTAGTGAGCTTTTAAATCGACTATAAGAATAACATAATGTATAAAATTAACAATTGTAAAAATATCTGTAAAACTGTAAAATTATTACTGAATCAATACATACTTAAAATACAGAAAATACTATTTTACAAATTATAACAATTTAACTAAAAAAGTAAATCGTAAATTATTGTTTATAACTATGCTTCGTTGTATAGCTCGTTTAGGATAACTTGAGACAAAATACAACGATACCATTTTTATACACAGGTGGATTTAAGTTTAGTACACGTAATTATCGACTATTATCAGTGTGTTTTTGATTTATTAAATTTAGTACGAGAACACACGTTCCACGCATTAAGACATGTTTAATACTTTCATTACACAAAATCAGCTGACTTCCCTGTTTTATGTAATATCTGAGTCCCAAATATGTAAACAGGCCGAGTCGTTTGTCTCAAGTTATCCTAAACGAGCTATAATAATTATTATTTTCTCTACTACATGTATATGATTTGTGCCATGTTTTCAATATATATTTCAAATGTATATGAGTGAAATTTTCGATCGTAATTATCTATTACGCCGCGGCACGTAGTGGACGATGTACGTATCGTTATTTTTGCCATGAAATATACTAACACTTGAAGCTGAAAAGCGCATTTACTTTAACAATAATTGCCGCATGAGAATTCTTAAGTTATGTATAGAATCCGGCGTTTAATAATTTGTTTTAATGGAACACGACATAATATTGTTCCTAATTATAATAATGTTTGGCCCTGCTTTATATAACAAATCAAATAAAATTGATTGGTATAAAATAATAAAGACAATAATTACTAATTATTATTATTATTATTAATTAATTTTGTTTCTCGCAATAACAACTACTAGTATTCTCCTTTTATGGTGACATGTCATAAATCTCATAATTAAGCAAATTAAATCTGAAGTTTTAGTAATTCATTACTTCATAATTGAATTCAAATAATTGGCTATTATTGGTAATAACATAAATCAAATTTTCGTCTTGATTTTTGTACTGATTCAACTGGACGCAGTTCATAATGAGTAATATTAGATCCTCAAAATCCAGGTCCTGATTTATCGCAAAACATTGGACATTTCTGTATTCCCCGTTTTATACTTGAACGATAACAGCCGATGTGATCCGAGTGCGGATAAATCGACTCTTATCAAACACACTGATCATTGTCAACACTAATCAACTCGGTGATGAATTCCACTATTTGTTTAATTGTACCTACTTTAACACTTTAAGGAATACTTACATTGATGGAATTTTTTCAATACATCCAAATATTGTTAAATTCAAGAACCTGATGAATACTGACAACAAGGACTCTTTGTTAAAACTTGCACTATTCTGTTAAAAAATTCTATTTGTTATTAATAAGTCATAGTCTCATCCTCCTCTATACATAATTACATTCCACTACTTTCTTTTCCACTCCGTCTATTATGGATCTCAAATTTTAGAAATAGTTTTCATATTTTGTTATATTTTTGTCATATTTTGTTCATATTTCTCTACATGTGAAATGTTATAGTTATTGTAATGATGTTATGTTCATATTTGTTCTTGCTGTTTTTTGTCACATGCCCTGTTGGGCCTTGATTCATTAATAAACCTTCTAAACCTTCAATGAAGAGTTAGCGCTCGTGGCTTCAACAAATACACTTGGATAGTTCAATCTGCATATCAACCCAAAGGTCCAGCGGTATTCGTATTAAGTAGTCGATTTTCACTTTATAAAGCAATGATCCTTTCTTACATTTGTATCAAATAGAGCATTTGTTAGCCACTAGTGGAAGTACGTGGATAGTACTAGTTTCAAGCTTAAGTCTAGAATTTTAAACCTCTCTAGACAGTGTAAGTAACTGACAGCCGTCAAATGACTTACATAATTATTGTCTAAAAGTTATATAAAACACACATAAACCTACGCTCCCTTAGTAGCTCGGGGCATACGCTACCGTTACTTCACAGTGAACGAAAGTGAAACATTCGACCGATACACAGGAGAGTAACCTAAATGTACATAAGGTATATGTTTTGCAAGAAAACAATCTATAGTACATGTAATACTACGTTCAAACAGTTGAACTTGTCCTAAATATTCATTTGGAAAAACCCTCGGATGATTACGTAAACTGACGATCAAACCTTGGATATTAGACAGATACACATTTAGAATATAACAGCATTTTGTTCATTCGGTGAACCACTCAAGTGACTCCGTAAATGGACGATCTTGCAAGTAAGTATAGTGACTAAAGTTTGACCCCGATCTGACCTTTCACATTTGCATCTAATAACTATCTACACATATCCCGACGAAAATCAGTGCCACGCCAATTCTACACTTCGTCTAGTAACGTATTCAAAATGAGCCATCGATCGTAAATATAAGTGTGTTAATGTGTAAAATTTCACCACATAAGACTCATTTAATACACTGACCTAATCGGTTAAATTAAAAAAATCAATCCCTGCCTAATAATTACATTCGAGCTTTGACGATTTACTCTGATATCGGTATCGAGCATTAATACAACATTCGTATTCAATGTAATGCATATTCTTGCATAAAGGTCAGACCGGGGTCAATCTTTAGGCACAATATCACAGCTATCGCCGAGGTTTGCAGAATGACTGACTTCAGATAATCATGATAAAAATAATAATTATACACAATAACCACACTCCAGGCAATCTTAACAAATTGAATTTACAATCGGACAGACAAGATGAACACTATCGTCTATGTCCCAAATTAGACTTCGTCTATACGCCAGATTATATTTTCCCATGCTTATCATTTGATACAATCTTCATTGACCACTAAAGTACCCTTCCGATATTATTGACAAATGAGTTTCTTACAAAAACTGATCGTGCATGCTGCAAGTAATTATTAAAGGACACTTTGATTCAAGTTTTATACATACATGTATAACTCAGTTTGAACCATATATAGATGAACTTACTAATACTGCAGCGTGTTCAGTTACCTTGAACGTTCCAAAACGTTCCGTAACGGAAGTGTCGGAAAAACTCAACCCATAGACAACTCAACCCGAGACAACTCAATCTCCTACTAACGGATTGAGTTGTCCCAACTTTGAGTTAAGTATTGCACGGGTTGAGTTGTCTTCGGGTTGAGTACTCCCGTACCCGTAACGTTAGCTGATAGCAGTTACTGAACACGGGGCTGGATTTGGCATTACATTTTGTTGACGCGGCCGGTTGTTTATTTTGTCATAAGTAATAAAAATTGGTTTATCATAAAAAGGGATATTTTCAAGGACTTTTTTGGAGGGGGGGGGGTGCAAAGTTATAGGATATCTCTCCCGAAATAAGAAACGCTTTGTAGTCTTCATTGTTTTTATTGTGGAAAAAAAACGTTTGATGGTATAAGCTTCAAATCAAGATAACATACAAAAAGAGCTTTAAAGGGTATACTCTTTTTTATGATAATTTATGCTACATATTAATCAAAACAGTTGATCGTGGCGGAATATGAAAGTGCTGGACACCAGAAATTTAGCCAAATTATTTTTAGAAAAGGAACTCAATTTCTCGAAAATGGAAAAAAAGCAATCTGCAAGCGATATACTCATCAAAGAAAATGTATCATATTGAAATATAAAAAAAATACCTAAACAATTGCACGTTAAAGAAAAATGATTGTACCAAATATTTTATTGTGCATGATACTCTCGTGTGTTTTATTCAGAAATACATTAAATTAGAATTAATACACAGCATTTGTGATATTCATAACACCCTCTATAACTATTGTGGAGAGTTAAGATTCCTCACGTGGTCTTTTATCATGCTTGACTTGTCATGTTTATGATTCTACAGGGTATTGGCTTCCAGAAAAACAATTAAATTTCTATTTTCCATTATTTTGTTCAGAAAGAAGACTATAATGATAGTAGCTAGAATTCAGTCGAGAGTATTATATCATTACAACAAAAGAATATATCAACCTTAATCCTTATTTAATTCACGATATGATGCTCGGATAAGGTAAAGACATTGGACATAAAGGTGAATAGATGCCATTATGCATAATTGCCAAAGATTGTGAAGAATATAGTCTCAATGCTTTTGTATTATCAGGACTAAAATGGTTCACGTTTTATTTCTGTACAAATGAATCCATTATTGACGAATACCTTGTGATATACATTTAGGACAACATGTGTTCATTTTTGTTCACTTAGGTGACACGTTTAAGACGTCCGTACCGGGTGGTAAATATGTAGGTCACTTTGTAACAAATTTAGATCAAAGGCTCATTGATTCTTCCACACGTGTGAACGTTCGTACATAGATGATACAAATGTATATATACTGTTTTTTCCAGGTGTTACAACGTAACTTAAAACAATATTATTTATTTTTTCATTAAGTTTCTAAAAAATATTTTACAAGATGTTTTTTTTATTCAATACATAAACAAGAAATATGTTACTTTGATAAAATATATTATTTCACCAAAGTCAAACTGAGTAAAATTTTCCAAATTGTTTCTAAAACAACACAAAACTGTGGAGGGTTATCGCATCTCACACCTGAATATTTTAAAAATGTGATATCAAGTTTCCAGAAATAAGTGCATTCAAAAGAGTTCGTAGGATCACTTCTTGCACTAATCGTAAACGCCAAGTACATAAATTGTACATCCATTGGCCTATATAATATTCACAGGAAGCATGGGCGGATCCAGCGGGAGGGGGGTAGGGGGGTCCGGACCCCCTAGAATTTGAAAAATGTACATGTCAATTAGTGTATTTCTTGCTTGTAAGTCATTTTTAAGTAGTATGGAGCAATTTTCCTCTGTGCTTAACATATATTTAATGGTTATGTAGTTTTTATTATCAATATGTTGCATTTTTTTCTGCAAAATGTGTATAATGTGGTTGTGGTTCGAGGTTCGGACCCCCCTAGAAAAGTTCGGACCCCCTAGAAAAGTTCGGACCCCCCTAGAATAAAAATCCTGGAGCGCCCGTGGGAAGTACTTTGATAAGTATTGATTCAGTTGTGGACTTTTTACCACCAATAGATGCGATCTTTAATCATTTGCTTATGTCATGGATATGTCATAAAAAGCTTACAGATTGAATACATATAGTCAAACAGCACCTTGTACAGTTGTAAGACAATGGACGCTCTATAGAAGATGCCTTATTGTCTATTGTTTACCAGAATGAAATGTAAATCATATAAAATGTAAATTTTGTTTGTTTGTTTGTTTCTTTGGTTTTACGCCGTAGCAACACATTGTATAGGTCATATAACGGCGGTCAGTCAACCAACTCACTCCTCCTGGAAAGACTTTAAAATCGCTGGATTTAGCTGTTAACCAACTACTAAGCGCATACTTTCGTCAGTGACTGACAACTGCCCTACATAATTAAAATGTAAATGATCTGAATCCAAATTGACAACACTAGTAATAAAAGGTTCATGTTTTTTTTTATATCAAATTCTGAGAGTAAATAAGTCAAGAAAATAGGCGGCAGATTGTGGTACCAGTAATTGTTTGCTCTAATACTGCAAAATACTGTAAGTTTTGATGACTTTCATGTCCCAAATGCTTAATTTGAAAAGAATAGTAAAGTAAATAAGACCATTGTTTTTTGATAGTCATACCAGTGGAACTTTATGCATTACCGTATTTGATACACAATTTATTGGACTATGGTAAATATTGCACTCTTAATATCAATCCATAGTAATTATTTTATAATTATAGAAAACTAGACTTTAACCATCAATGTCAGTGAACCTATATCGATATATGTATAAATATATATCCATAAATTTTCAAGTTAATAATATTTCCACGTGGCCGAAGTGATTTCATAGTCTGTGACTAGCTATATTAATCCGTATGCAGAACGCTAAGACGTATAATTATATTCCAATTATCTAGGTTCATAGTTTTATTATTCTTTTAGGTTATTTCTTACATCAACCTTTGCTACAGAACATTGTGTAGATGACCTTTTAAAATTATCTGTTAATCAAACATCAAATATATTTAAGTGAGACATTTCGTCATTGACAGAAGCAATCTTGCACCAATCCTCAATGCCCCAATTTATATAAAAATTGGCATAGTTATTACCTCAGAAATAGTCATCAAAAGTCGGCATACAAAGTCGAGGATACATTTATATCCCATACCATCATACTTGACAGATTTTGTTTCAAATACATGCTTGTTTATATTGATTATTTTTGTTGCGCTTAGTAACAATGAGTTTTGATAGTGTGTTTGCACCATGAGCTCAAAAGTTGAATTTAAATGTATTCTTTATAAGTATATTTTAAGTGTAATTTTTGTTGTTGAATGTCTGATGCCACAAACAACTTATGCAGGACTTTTAAGCGGCATATTATCGAGCTCATCAACACATGTACCTCGTCAACTATATCTGCCTTTCAAATAAAGTACAGCATAGTTAAGAAGTTAATGTACAAGTAACTATATTACATTAGTTGTAATCCTGTAAACTATTCCAAGCCAAATCCCTTCCATTACATTACTTTAAAGCTACTAGTTCACAGATTTGGTTATTTTTTCTATATTTTCAAAATACCATTCAGTGTCTGACCAACTGTGTCAATATAATATTTTTTTGTGCTTTTAATACAAACTGATCTGTTGACTATGTTGCAAGGCATATACTATAAAAGTCACAAAAATGGACTAAAATTGTTTATACCGTGACATACGGGGTTGATTTTTACTACATGAAACACCTGCATTTGTAGTTGTATGTCAGTTTGCAATAAAATTATCATTATCAGAACATTACTTTCCTGCTTCCAAACATGTTTCCATACAATTTTGATAGTTTTAGAAAAAGCTGACATTTAAGTTAAAATCTGTGAATAAGTACATTTAAATATCAGTTCATTTCAGCATTTATACAAGTGTATAAATAGTTGGAACAAGACAAATGTACGTCTTTAAGATATCTTACAATTTCTTGATGATTACTTCTAGAAATTGGAATGTTTTGCTTCGAAGGCATAATAAATATCTTGGCTGTCATTTATACTTGTTAATACATAATATCTGAGTTTCCGATACTAACATTGCAATGATTGCTCATAGAGTGAAAAAATAAAAAAATGTTTTTCATGCATTTTATTAATTTTCTTCATAACATAATGTTCTTTTCGTTCCAATAGTTCCATTCCAAAAAAAAACCATAAATAATTAAGTTTCATTTTAGTAAATGTTTTTATGACCAATAACATGTAGCATTTATGCATCGAATCTAAATAGTCAGTATACATATAGAAAAGTGTTAAATGTATGCATTCTATTGCGTTTGTAAAGCATATGCAATGCCTTATAAGATTTATAATATTGCAAGTTTTACAAGATCAATTGATTTGTTATAACGTCTGTACTAATGAATCTTATTATTATTATAGTGAAGAAAGAAACCCAGTCTAAATCTGTTTTAGAGCTTATAATATGCTGTTTAATTGGTAAAGGAAAAAACTGTTCTCCAGCATTGTTTATCTGCTTGTGTTAGACATTGATCTGTTTCTACGACTGTCCGGATTGAATTACTAATGCATCATCACGACATTGCAATTGTAATACATGCATTGTTTTGTATCACATACTAGACATATTTTTTAACCAAACAAGATGTATTAAATACGTGAATGTCTAAAATGCATAGCGAGATAACACTGCATCTTAACATTAATATTATTTCACAATCAAGCAACACAATGATTCGTATATCTATATATAATGCCTTTTATACATGTCAATCATGAAGTTTTCAAGAAATAACTTTACATCTTCATTTGCCATATGATCAAGTTTGAACAGCAACAGTTCATCTGAATGCTCATTCAAACGCTTTCAAGGAGCTCCTAAAATACGCTTCATGTCATTTAAGTAACACAGCGTTATGCATGCATTTCACGTAGTTGCGTTTGATCTTTAAGAGTAGTAATAAACATTGCACTTGTTAGATTATTTCTTGGGATGTTAACTTCAGAGAGATAATAGCTAATAATTAAGTGACTGTCAAACTTTGCAATTTGAAGTGCTTGTCGTAAGTGTATCGACATATACCTGCTCAATTAACGTCAATATTGTAATAAATTCACTGAAAGAAGAAATTATATAATGCGCTTATGTTGATGCATTTTAACAGATGATTTGCTTATTGTTCCTTAAGTTTATGACTTAGAGCTAAATTATAGATGCCATAAAATAATTAACATTAAAGGTAAAGCACGAATTAAGTGTTAAAAACTTAAAACAGTCTTTTTTATGTTTCACATTTCTTGTATAATAAGATTTTATCCACACATATCATACATACTCTAACCAAAGGCAAACTGTTGTTATAAACATCAAAATTCCTTAACTTATGTCAGTATACATTATCATAAAAGTATGCATTTGTATTCTGATATAATTTAAGAGACTTGAGATGTTATAACAAAACTGCCTTTCAGATTGAAGTATATACATTATTTATTTGATATCCCATCTATTCGTTAAATGGTACAATATAAAATGAATTATGTTATTCAAACAAAAAAATTAAACTGTCAAAATTTAGCCATGATATTAATTGTAGATAAATGATTGAATATTTGTATTGTTAAATGCTAGGTTCTTTTCACCTTTGATGATGGCGTGATGTTCTTTCTTTTAAGGTGAGAATATCAAAATTTGATGCCAAACTTGCATTATCTTTAATTATCAACAGCTTTCTAGTGATTTTTTACTAGCTTTCTTTCTGAACAAAATAATGGAAAATAGAAATTTAATTATTTTTCTGGAAGCCTATGCCGTGTAGTATCATAAACATGACAAATCAAGCATGATTAAAGACCAAGTGAGGAATGTTTGCCCTCAACAATGGATATTGAGGGTGTTATGAATATCATAAATGTTGTGTATTAATTACAAATGTATAAGTTAATGTAATACTAAAAAAACCACTAAAGTATCATGTACAATAAAATATTTTGTAGCATTTTTTTAAAACATGAAATGATATGTTTCTAGTGTTTAATAACACAAAAATATTTCACATACAACATACTACATGCTAATACTTAGAGGAATGATATACATATATTATTGAAAACTTTATTAACAAAAAGTGGTATTTTGTCCTGCTATTTCATTTTGGTATTAAATTATTAGCGAAGCAAGGGAATGTTTAGTTTAATAATAGTCTTTATGATTGAAAGGTGTTTTATGAACATGGCAAGTTTTCTCATTAAAACGAAATATCTGAAAATATGAAGTGTTGATATCAGTATTATGTTTTCTACGATACGTCATTTCAAAGATATATGTTACGATATTGGGTAGACATCTTGAAGTCTACGATGACAATCAACATTTGAAAATGCTGTATTTTAATTCAATTGTCAATATATATATTGATTTAGTGAAATAACTATCACTCTTGTTGATTTGTTGAAACGTTGAACTGTATTCTAATTCATGAAAGAGGTTTATATCGCCATAAACAGTTACATGCTACTATAGTAAGTTATAATTTAAGACATATTTATATATATATACAGTTGTCAAGTTTTTTTGATACGCTGATACATTTGGCGTAAATATTATATACACGAAGACATGTTTAAGTTATTTTTTCTAACCATTGTAAGTGACATAGTTAAACTGCTATTAAAGTTTGACATATTGTTAAAGGAAACACAACTAATTGCGTGTTAATCGAAATATGTAACATAACTATAATGATTTGTAAAAGAAACTGTAATAATTTAGTTAATATTAAGTCAATTTGGTTTGATTGTAAAAGAAATTCTTACACCCAAATATAAATCAGTCCTGAGTTCCTTGTCTTGCAGCAATAACCTTGCAAGGGCAAAGTTTAACGCTCATCGAAACAACAAGGTGGGTTTTGAATGCAATTTGAATCAACGCGGTACTGTGCAAATAAAATTTGATGACTTTTGGTCATTTTAAGAGGCTAAATTAAACGTCTATATTGATGAACATTGATTTTTTCCCATTTCTTAAGCCTTATTTATCATACAAAAGTAGACTACAGCCATTAAGGTAAGTGTGCCAATGTCGACTAAATAATACAACAATATCCATAAATTTCAAATTAATAACGTCTACACATGACAATGGTAATTTCATCGTCTGTTACTGGTCTTATCACAGCGCCAATAAGTATATTATATATATTAATTATAAAGGGTCCCAGTCTAGTTTTAGTTTTCTGTTAGGATATTTTACACCACCTTTCATTACCAAATATTGTGTAATTGAACTTATATGCTCAAAAATAATTGAAATGTATCATTTTTTTACTTTAATCAATCTATACACAAAATAGGAAATTTACGACGTGTCGTCGACCTGCAAGATATAACCAAAGACTTAGGAAAATTTAATTCATTGTCGAGTTCTAATGGGAATTAAACCAATACATATTTTGAGCAGAGCATGCCAAGTAAGGACACATCTTACATATTAAGTATATTGACACTGCATCGATCATATTTTTGCAACAATATACAGTCGTGTATATTGCCAGACTCAGGGTATTTAGTCGTGTGATCTTCATTATGTAAACAAACTCTTGTTTTTCATCAAATTCTCCTGGCAGCCAAACGATAGAAAAAAATCAAACAGTGAATAAGATAACTATAATTATTTTTGTAATATCCGAAACTGTCCATGTATAGTTTACAAAATATTACTTGTTTACTACAGACATCTTCAATAATCTTGTTTTCCTAAATCTTTAAAAATCCAATAACAAGTTGTCCAGCGCATCTAGTAGTATGATTTTTTGTGTTGATATGAGAGATGATTGCAGAAAAAAATCTAATGTGTCTGTGACAGAAATATTGTTCCCCAGTTGATTGTATGAAATAACTGTATGAACTAATGCGTGAAATAAAACCCTTAATATGTCTCCCACAACTAATGTCTGTTAAGTTGAACATGTCACCAAAGAGTCAGTACGTATGCCATATGTCACTCTCGCAGAAAGATAAAATATCAGAACATATTACGTCAGGTGAATGACACTGTCCAGACGGATAATAGATTTTTCCTTTATGAATAGATTTCACGAAATTAATCGTAATTTTAAAGTTCCGCTTTTCATGGAATAACAACAATGTGTCACTGAACTACTGATCTTGTTAGACAAAAAATCCTGCATTAATTGAAAATACCAATTCCTTTAACGTAATATTGTCATTCAGTTTAAACGAAGTCTTGCGTCTTTTTTTGGCATATTATTATTCCGTTTTACGAAATATTGCGTCGTTTTACGACTTATTATCATTTTGTTAAACGAAATAGTTCGTCGTTTTCGTCATACTGTTAATCCGGTTGACAAAATATTTCATCGTTAACAACATATTGTTATTCCGTAACAAAAAATATGACTAAATATTATGGTGTTTTCATGAAGTTGAAAGGGTTTCATATTATCATCCTTAACAAAAGAAAAATTAATATCACATTAGCGTAAATAAGTATTTTTCATAGCAATTGAATGGTTAGTTCTACTCACAATTGTCATCTGCCTAACATTCTCTGTAAAATAGAAGATAGTCACGCTTCGATTCTGTAAATAAAAACGTTAACAAAATGCTCGTACCAATCATTCTAGATTTGTATCTGAAAAAAAATAATGGAAAAATAGAGCTTTGATTATTTCTGTTAAAACCTTTGGCCAATTGTATTATAAACATGACAATAATATCAGACAGATAAAATACCCGATTCAGTTTGTTTTAAACAATTGCTTTATATGCCGCTGTGGAATTAATGAATATTTTGTATTAATCGTAATTCAAAGTAATATTACGATCACGCAAGAGTAAAATGTAAAATGAATTAATGCTATACCATTGTTATTCCTCATCAAACTATACTTCGTATGTTGGAAAGAAATTATCGTCGGCAACCACAGTACTTTCTTTCGTTACACTCAATCACGTAGCATAGCGGAGTTATGTATCGTTTCTTTAACCGAAGATAGAATGAAATGTGAAAGTTCAAATAACAGATATGAATAGTATACTTATAAATAAAGTTCAAGTTCATTATTAATAAATGTACCTAGTCATTATTGACAAGCATAACGATATGATATCACCCATAAACAATATAGGTAAATATTATTTGTTTTTAAATCGGATTTAACGCCGTTTCAACACATTTTAGGTCATTTTACGGCGTCCAGCCTTCCTAACATAGCTTTCCTGGACCCTTGTCTATAACCAGTACTCACCTACCCTTTCACAAAGCCAGAAATCTCTCCATATTATGATTATCTAATCAATGGAGGAAAATTGACATTATAGTCTAATTTTCATGGAAGGGTATAACCTCCCCGGGTGGGATTCGAACCCCGTACCCCCTTCGGGACACGAGCTTCCTAATCCCGACTCGCTACCAACTGCGCTATCGACCCGGGTTGGTAAATAAAAAAATAACACACAATATGTATAAATTTACCTGTATAATAACAATCATAGTCTGCATGATATATAATCAATATTACTTTAGACCACAAGGAAGTCAAGATTAAACATTTTCAAACATTTTATAGTTTCCATAATACTAGTAAGTTTTTAATTATACATTGCTGATGCCGTATCGTAAAAAAACGAAATTGCGTGGTGGAAATATACAAGAAATTTTACTCAAAATCAGTGATGTGAATATTTTTACAAAATTCCTACCAGATGATATTTACTTCTATAGCTTTTATTACTAAATTGCTCGCGGAATCGGCGTTTCATTGCTTTAATTTGTTTTTTTTATAATTAAATATTAACGCCTTTTATTTCACAGCACGGAGTCTGCCTTGTTCTGTTTGGTGTGATATTTTAGAAGACTTGTTCGTGAACATGTTATCAGAAACTTACTTTTTTTCTCAATTGTACTGAACAAATACAAACATTTTCTTTTTAAAATCACGAACAACAAATTGTGTTCGTTCGCTGTACACATTATTTATTTAAACAGTAAATGTTTGTTTGTGCCGCACGAAAAACGTCATAAATTTGGATTCTCAATGAAACCTATCATTTCAGTGCATTCTGTACTCGCGTAGAACAAATACTGTTACGCGGTAATTAACTGTTAGTATTAGAATGCATTACCATATGCTTGTGAAATTATTGACACATCCTTTTGTGTTTAAACAAAGTATATTTACAATTGCATAAACCATACAAAGTTCTTGGCACTGAACGTGTTTGTGCCTACTCTCAGTAATACATGACTGACTCCACAAGGACCAACTCTCTGGTCCAGCTACCTAACAAATACTGACAGCTTTTCAATCGTATTAACCTTGCCAGGTAGTCAATATACTTCCTTACTGTATTTAATGGCTAAACATAATATCACACTTGTAAATACATTGATATGTATATGATTTTTTCATAGGAAAGGTTTACGGTTTTTAGCGGATAACATTGACAGTTATGTTGGTACGATTGACATAAGGCTTAAACTAATACAACAACCCTTAAAAAATTATGTCATTGGACATGTGAAAAATATTTTACTTTTAACAGTTAATGGAAATATTTAACATAATTATTTCATCATTTGTGCACATTAGATTTGTGAGTAAGACATGACATGCTTTACGCAGCATTAAAACATTTCTATACCTTATCTCTGCGGTCATGGGACCATCCTAGATTTCCCTGAATTATATTTCATCCTTTCATTGATTGTGTTGCTTACATGCAATACTTTTCCATCCAACAGAAAGTAATTAGTAAGAACAAACATCCGATTGATCAAGATAAAACAAAGTTGTAACATGTAATTCAAGATAATATTCCAGGTGGCAATACCTTGCGTGCTCTTATTCATTATGTTTCCGTTCGATCGTTTGTTGTTAATTGTTGGTAATTGGATAGAATTTGTTTGGTGAAACATTCTAACTTTAAACATTACATTTAAAGTGTATAATACATCTAAACATGAGCCTTGGGTAAAATGCAGTCGTTTGATTGCTATCCTTTCATAATTAGTTTGCCAAGCATCTGTATGTGGTATTTAATAGTGACATCAAACACTTTTTAAGCAATAGTTCAAATTAATAAAGTGCAATTTCGAGATAATAAAAGATGTGTAATAAGACTGGTAAAAACTACTATATTAAATTATCAGACGTTTTATAATTATCAAAGGCTTTACTTAATGGAATATTATTCCTGTAGAATCATTGCTCAAAGCGCCACTGCAACTGAAATTCACATAGCACTTTAAGTTGATTGTTATTTTACGAAACTCAAACCATGGGAATATGATTATGAACTGTGCATTTGTTACGATACCTCTAAAATTCCTTTTCTAGAGAGTAGGAGAAATGCACAGCAATCACCTACCGGTGAAAATTTAATTTTTTTTCTAACTCGATTTTCTAAAATGCTTTGAACATGCTGATGCTATTTTCTTAAAATATTTTATTGCAATCATTGTCAAGGAAATGAACATATAATATTGTTAAATTGATATATCTATCACAACAGGTGATTTGTAAATTTTATTTTTCCTTTTTAAATCACTCGTAATTGGAAAATCTAAATCAAGTTTTTAAGTTATATGAGGTTTATTATATTCTTAATTTAGAAGTTGTTCAATATTTATGCTTGACTAAAGACAATTTTTATACAGTGTCATCCATAATTACCTGAACACTTTTGTTGTTCGTTGATTTGTTTTTAGTTTTTACCAATACTTGAGAAATGAAAAAAAATCTTTGGATACATGAACATGCATAACAATTACATTTGATTATAAAGAATCATAACTCTGCTTTTAAATTATACAATCTATTATTATTAACTATCATAATACGTAAATACATACTTCGGAAATAAAATGTAATAGTGTTAATGAAAACAAGCAGATAATTGCAGTATGCTAAATTGAATGTTTTTTTTATTACGTTTTATGTTGTTTGTAGGTTAACGATTGCAATTGCAAGTGTTACCTGCTTGCGTTACACTCTGATCTGTTATCTCAGGTTATTGGATTATATAATAACTTTAATGAATTAGTTATGACATGAATTAATCATTTTAATATGATTTTTCTTCTGTTATCGATTAGCCAGTTTCTCTGCATGAAAACATGCATTTGTAAATTAGATTTTAAATTAATATTTGCATCCAATGAAGCAGTTATTATTACAATTGATATCAAATTACAAGATATTGAATAAGATATTGAATTGGAAAACAACTAAAAAATGGCGGGCATTACACTGTAATGCAATATAATATACCAATTGAATTAAGATGTTCAAACCTGCGCATTCCTAATGTTTATAATATCTGTTTTGCATTTTCCCCTTGGCCATGTTATTAGTTCTACATTGTCTTTTTTATACGTTTCATTATATTGTTTTCACAAACTATGTTTATTTTGTTTGTGTTTTGATTACAAACCATTTTTGAAAATCAGAAAAATATATCGCATGTTGACTTTGTTATGTTTGTTCGAAGGCAATAATGCAAATGAAGTAAAAATGACAAAAGAGAAAAGTAACCAGAATCCACCCACATTGTTGACATGTAATTAGAGATTTGAATGTCTTTCAAATAGTTTCAAAGTTCATTGATGATGTTCAACATCTCTATTTCATTTTTAATTCATGTCCTCAGAGATTTTAAGCAATGCCAAGGATTTTTGTTGTATTGCATCCATTATAACAGCAAAGCTCTTTGCAAGGAAAACATGTAATTGATATTATAGTGAAATCGATGATATTTCTCGACAGAAAACTTGAAATTTTAGATATCACAGACATGTTATCTCTGTGAACTGCATTTCACCGAAAGCGAACTTTCATATTTGACCCTTTGTCAAATTACTTTCAGACATTTTAAGGACTAACAAGGACACTTCCTATATTATAAGCATGATCAAGATGCTTAATTCTACAAAATTCTTTTACAATAATACATTCTTTTGTTGCTTCAAAACCATGCTAAATAACATTTTACTTTTGCTAATAAACATTTGAACAAACTACAAACTTACAAGTACGATTCAAAGAATGATTTAGACATTTAGACATTTATTTCACCGAGTGTAGTATTGTCTACAAAGCTTGAAACACTTGTTAAAGCAAAATCAGTAAATAAGAACACAACTTGTATAATACACAAAATATGAATCAGATAGCAGTCATATAGTGGGTGTCCGGTTTCCCCGGACAACCACCTTTTAGCTCGGACAACCAAAAATTTCTTTTAGGCAGCCAAACATCTACTAACAAGAGATAGTGCTTGATGCTAAATTAACCTGTTCGGGCAACCACGGTCATATTATAATTTTGTAAACTGATGTAATATAGCTTAAAACTATCAGGCTTCTTTTGATCACCATAGAATACTCAATTCGTATAGCTTTATATAGGAAACGTAGACTAAAACTAATCATAGTCGGACCTTACAATATAATTCATTAAATGTCTCGAAGAGACATTGTTTAAGGTACAATGTCTTTATCACATTCCATCAGATAAACATATTAAGATTCATGAGATGTTGAATACGGCGAGGAAAACGGCATCCCACAATGCAATCAATGAATAAAAATATTGATTAGCAACTTGTATTAAATTTATTATTTCAAACATACTATATCTTTGACGTATTTGTCATTTTGTCAATGTATGAATGGCCAACTTCCCCACAGACCCAGTTTTCAAATTTAACATTACAATGAAGCGATTGCTCATCGGCAATTTCATAACACAAAAGTCAACTGTGCTGATCTTATACAATAATATATAAAAAACAAAATATGATACTCTAGGCAGAATTCACTAACATGATTGATACATAAAATGATGGACATTGCCAAATCAGGAGGATAAATTTATTAACAAGACACTGTTGTTTGTCCAATCGAGTCGACTTCTATAAAACTGGGTCACACTCTAAGAACAAAGTATAGTTTAAAAAACAGAGGCATTCATATTGGAAATGAATTACTAACATAGTTGTAATTGACATACTCAAATCGTATGTCTGGTAAAACTACGAGAAGAAATATGTCTTTATTCAGTACATAATTGAGGACTGACCGAAACACTATTGGCACTCCCTTTATTTTCAAATGGAGTTACAATAGTGTTTCGTTCTGCACTCGATATGATCTTATTTGACATCGCGGTGATATTATTGCTGTATCTAAACATAAAGATAACAACATATTTAAAACAGATTGTTTACTGCTGAAAAATGTGTTTCCCTTGATGCCTAGAGTCACAGGCTTTGTACACATTTGTTGCCAAATTATATAAAAACGCTATGTTATGATAGTAAAATGATTTTGTAGAATCCGAGGCAAATATGATAATTGTCGACTTATGAAACAAAATAATATAATAAAACAGATTAATAATGTATACATATAAACGTGACGATTTCATCGATTGATATTGGATTAGTCTTATCAAGTCGATTTTAGACTGGTAAACATATAATTATGTACCAATTATTTAGGTTCATGACGTTTTGTCTTAGTAGGATTATTTATTCACAATACTTGCTGGTCCAAGAGTTGTGTAAATGAACACTTGTGTAACTAATATAGATATTTAAAAAAAACAATATTTAGTTGATCTTATAAATTATATACCTCTTGTGAAATCACGCTTATAGACTGAATAGATAATGTGAAAATGGGTTTTTTTTCTGGACACTATGTTAATCCTAAATTTAATATATTAAACACTGTTTTAACTATGTCGCGAGGAAAACAATGAAGTTGAAAATTATATCTTCCTTAAAACGAATCTAAAAAATTCAGATAAACATTTGTAGTACAATTTTGCATATTCCGTCATGCCTCTATATATGCATTTTTTATAAACGATGGAATTTTTGCGCGACTTAATTAAATAAGTCAATACCATGCTGACTTTACAAGGCATTAAAAAGTTTGTATCACTTGTTAATAAAATGTTTTATATTTCATTCAAGATCCCGTTGACAGTCAGTTTTATGTAATTTACGTAACAGGGCGTAATGCATGCATTTCACGTAGTTGCGTTTGATCTTTAAGTGTAGCAATACATTGCACATGTTAGATAATTATCTTCGAATATTAACACCAGAGGAATCACAGATAATAATTTACTGACTGTCAAATGCTACAATTTGAAGTGCTTGTCTTAAGTGCCAGTACACATGCTTGCTCAATTAACGTCAAAAGTGTAATAGGACCACTGACAGAAGTAGTTGTATAATATGCGTATGTTGATGCATTTCAACAGATGCTTTGCTTATTGTTCGTCAAGTTTATAACTTGCCATAAAATAATTAACATTGAAGGTAAAACACATATTAAGTGTTAAATAAAGGCAAACTGTTGTTTAAACATCAAAATTCCCTAACTTATGTCAGTATACATTATCATATAAATATGCATTTGTATTCTGACATAAGTTAAGTGACTTCGGATGTTTAAACCAAACATTGCCTTTCAGTTTGAAGTATATACATTATATCTTTTCGTTAAATGGTTCAATCTAAAATGAATTATGTAATTCAAACCAAAAAAATTTAACTGACAAAATTGAGTCATGATATCAATTGTAGAGCAATAATTGAATATTTGTATTGTAAATAATAAGTTTCTTTCACCTTTTGTTGACGGTGTGGTGTTTTTTTTTGAAGGGAAGAATATCAAAATTTGATGCCGAACATTTTTTTGTATTGTTACGATACCGACTTCTTACTATCCCCAACACATTTGTAGTGATTTTTATTATAGCTTTCTTTCCGAAAACAATAATGGAAAAAAGAAATTTAATTATTTTTCTTGAAGCTTATGCCCGGTAGTATCATAAACATGACAAGTCAAGCATGATAAAAAACCACGTGAGGAATGATAACTCCCTACAATAGTTATTGAGGGTGTTATGAATATTGTGTATTAATTCTAATTTAATGTAATACTATAATCAACTCACTAGAGTATCTTGTACAATAAAATTTTTGTACCATTATTTTTCTTTAACATGAAATGATATGTTACTAGAAATGTTTAATAAAAAAAAATTTCCACGTATAGTTAGGATATAATATTGGAAACATTATTCACAAAAATTGTCATTTTGGCCTGATATTTCATTTTGGTTTCAATTTTAACTGCGTAGCAAAGGAATATTTAGTTCAATAATTGTCAGTATGATTGAAACAAGTTCTATGGACATTGCAAGTCTTCTCATTAAATCGAGATATCTGAAAATATAAAGTGTTTATACCAGTATGATATTTTCTACGATATGTTATTTCAAAGATATATGTTACGGTATTGGATAGACATCTTGAAGTCTACGATGACAATCAAGATTTGAAGATGCTAAAATTCAATTCAGACGTCAAAATACATATTAATTTGGTGAAATAACTATCACTCTAGTTGATTTGTTGAAACGTTGAACTATTTTCCAATTCATGTAAGTGGTTTATATCACAATAAACTGTTACACGTTGCTATAGGAAGTTATGATTTAAGTCATATTTATATGCAGTATTCAAGTTCTGAAGAGAGAGATATTATGGTAAGTTAATACATTTAGAGTAATATTGTATAAGTTGCGTTTTCTAAACATTGTAAGTGACAAATTAAAACTGCTTTTGAAGTTTGACATATTGTTAATGAAACACAACCACTTGCGTGTTCATCGAAATACGTAACATAACGATAAAGATTTGTAAAAGAATCTGCAATAATTAAGTTTATATTATGTCAAATTGGTTCGATTGTAAAAGAAATTCTTACACCTAAATATTAATCAGTCCTGAGTTCCTTGTCTTGCAGCAATAACCTTGCAAGGGCAAAGTTTAATGCTCATTTAAACAACAAGGTGGGTTTTGAATGCAATTTGAATCAACGCGGTACTGTGCAAACAAACTTTGATGACTTTTGGGCAATTTAAGAGGCTAAAATAAAAGTCTTTATTGGTGAACATTGATTTTTTCCTAGTACTAAAGCCTTATTTATCATACAAAAGTGGACTACAGTCATTAAGGTAATTGTGTCAATTTCGACTAAATAATACAACAATATCCATAAATTTCAAATTAATAATGTCTACACATGACAATGGTAATTTCATCGTCTGTGACTGGTCTTATCAAATCATTTATAGAGCGCCAAGACGTATTATCATATATCAATTATAAAAGGTCCTAGTTTTATTATTATGTTATGTCATTTTACATCACTTATCATAACAAAATATTGTTCAATAATCTTGTTTTCCTTAATCTTTTCAAATCCTATAACAAGTTGTCCAGCGCATCTAGTAGTATGATTTTTTGTGTTAATATGGGAGATGATTGCAGAAAAAAATCTTATGTGTCTGTGACAGAAATATTGTTTCCCAGTTGATTGTATGAAATAACTGAATGAAATGATGCGTGAAATAAAACCCTTAATATGTCTCCTACAACTAATGTCTGTTAAGTTGAAAATGTCATCAAAGTGTCAGTACGTATGTCATTATGTCACTCTCGCAGAAAGATATAATATCAGAACATATTACGTCAGTTGAATGACACTGTCCAGACGGATAATAGATTTTTCCTTTATGAATAGATTTCACGAAATTGATGGTAATTTTTTAGGTTGCGCCTATCGTGGAATATCAACAATGAGGCACTGAACTACTGCTTTTGTTAGACAAAAATCCTGCGATAATTGAAAATATAAATTCCTTTAACGTAATATTGTCATTCCGTTTAAACGAAATCTTGCGTCGACTATTTTGGCATATAATTATTCCGTTTTTCGAAATATTACGTCGTTTTACGACTTATTTCTTATTCGTCAAACAAAATAGTTTGTCGTTTTCGTCATATTGTCAATCCGTATGACAAAATATTGCATCGTTTACAACATACTTTTATTCCGTTACAAAAATTTATGACTAGATATTTTATATCTATTTTACATTTATTTATATGGTGTTTTCATAAAGTGATATTAAATCAGAATGACAAATATCACTTAAGGGGTTTCATATTATCATCCTTAACAAAAAAATGAATATCACATTAGCGTAAATATGTATTTTTCATAGCAATTGAATGGCTAGTTCTACTCACTATTGTCATCCGCCTAACATTCTCTGTAAAATGGAAGATAGTCATGCTTCGATTCTGTAAATGAAAACGTAATATCATAAACAGAATACTCGTACCAATCATTCTAGATTGTATCTGAAAAAAATAATGGAAAAATAGAGCTTTGAATATTTCTGTTAAAACCTTTGGACAATTGTATCATAAACATGACGATATAAGAGAGATAAAATACACGATTCAGTTTATTTTAAACAATTGCTATATAGGCCACTGTGGAATTAATGAATAATTTGTAATAATTGTAATTCAAAGTAATAATACGATCACGCTAGAGTAAAATATGTAATGAAATAATGTCATACCCTTATTATTCCTCATCAAACTATACTTCGTATGTTGGAATTAAATTATCGTCGGCAACCACAGTACTTTCATTCGTTACCCTCAATCACGTAGCATAGCGCAGTAATGTATCGTGGGATAACCGAAGATAGAATGAAATGTGAAAAATGTGAAAGTTCGAATAACAGAACTGAAGAGTATACTTATAAAGAAAGTTCGAGTTCATTATTAAGAAATGTACGTAGTCATTTTTGACAAGCATAACGATATGATATCACACATAAACAATATAGGTAAATGTTAAAATTAGACTTTCTCGGCACTAAACGTGTTTGTGTCTACTCTCAGTAATACATGACTGAGTCCACAATGACCTACTGTCTGGTCGAGCTAAATAACAAACACTGACAGCTTTTTCCACCGCATTATCATTGCTAGGTAGTCAATATACTTCCTTATTGTATATACAGTAAAAGTTCGCTGGCTCGAACTCGAAGGGACGTGGAAAAAAATTCGAGCCAGGCAGGTGTTCGACCTGGCCGACATTCGTCCGAGTTCGACGTTATTACTTCCCTTTGTTTTAAAATTGTTTTTATTTGTTATCTCCCTTGGTTTAATATAAAACCCGAACACACGGTTCGTTCACGGTTGTGAACGTAATCAATAAAATCTGCAAATCAATTTGCTTATAACTTATATGTTGTTCGTTAGTTATACATTTATGAACATTATTATGTTTAGGTGAGAAATAGTATATGAGATGAACGTCCGTGTTTCATTAAGAATGGTTCGTTGTGATACACTTGTTGTGTACTAGATTCTACTCATCTCTTTTATTTCTTGTTGTTGTATTACAAAGTTATACTGTAAATAAAGAATATAAAAGTGAAATAAAATAATAAAAACTAACTCAAATATTGTTTACGTAATTTTATTTTACCTCGAAACATAAAGAAGCATAATAACACAATACAAACAGTACGATAATACAATGTATGCTAAAACATCAATAGCACACTTCACGTATTCTGACAAGTTAAGGTCAGTAATCATAATTAAGCACATTAAAAAAGTCCTTTATAGTTGATTGTTTTGAACAACGTTTGTGGAAGTCTCTATTTATCAAATCCTTATTTTATCAATTAAAACAAACATACAAGCTGTATACGCGCTAATTCATTTGTTTTAGCGAGGCCTTAGTTACTCGTTTTATTCTTGATTTTTAATCATACCATGACACTTTATAACTTGTGTCCATCAATAATGTGCAATCTGCAAACAATTCTATTGTTAACCATTTAAGTGTGACAATGTGATCACACAACAAAAAGTTTTGACACTTATTTAATTCAATTAACAAATTTAAGGTTGAGCGATTTTCACGCCGTGTTATTATCACGCGTCACAAACAATACCTACTTTCAGCCCTTTATCGCTGATGTGTGAAAATCTATTGTTCGAGAGAGACAATAGTATAATAGTGTATTTGTTAACCACGGGCCGTGATATTGGTTCGAGAGTTCGACCCTGTCCTGTTCGACTCAGAAGAGGTTGTTTAACATAGATATAGAAGGTAAATTGATCGGTGCCAGACAATGTGTTCGACTCAGGCAATAAATTCGAGCTGGTGGTGTTCGAGAGAATGAACTTTTACTATCTTAATGGCGAAATATAATATCACACTTGTAAATACATTGATATAAATATAATTATTCCATAAGAAAGGCTTACGCTTTTCACCTGATAATATTGACAGTGGTGTTGGCTCGATTGTCATAAGACCTGAACTAATACTTCAACCCTTTAATATTTATGTCATTGGACATGTGAATAACATTTTATTTCAGTTATTGGAAATATTTTACATAATTATTCCATCATTAAAGCACATTAGATTTGTGAGTATGACATGGCATGCTTTGCGCAGCATTAAATCATTCATCTGCATTATGGCTTCGGTGATGTGAACCTTCTTCCTTTTCCTTAATAGGTAAAGAGTTTTCGCTAATCTTACTTCATTTATCTAGTTCAGTTTCAAACGATTAGTGAGTAATAGACTATTTTATGTTTTGAATTCACCATTTCTTTAGTGGTGCTGTCTACATTCCAGAATTCAACTTGTAACAGAAAGTAATTAGTAAGAACAAACACCGATTGGTCGAGATAAAAAAGTTTTACATGTAATCCAAAATCATATGTCAGGTGGCCATACCTTGCATGCTCCTATTCATTACGTTTAAGTTCGATCTTTTGTTGTTAATTTGATGGAATTTGTTTGTTGAAAAGTTTTAACTTTAGACGTTCAAGTTTAAAGTGTATAATGAACCTACACTTGAGCCTTGGGTAAAATACAGTCGTTTGATCGCTTTACCTTCATTATTTAGTTTGCCGAGCATCTGTATGTGGAAATTTATAAGAAACATACACTTTTAAAGCAATAGTTAAAATGAAAAGAGTTCAATTATTTCGCTTTCAAAAGTTATGCAAAAGGTATCTGGGATGAGATAACAAGATAAGTTAAAACAACAATATCAAATTATCAGACGTTTTATAATTAATAAAGGTTTTAAACAATGCAGTATTATTCCTGTAGAATCATTGCTCAAAGCGCCACTGCAATTAAACACACATTACACTTAACGTTAATTGTTATTTTATGAAACTCAAATCATGAGAATATGATTATAAACTGTGCATTTGTTAAGATGCCTATAAAATTGCTTATTCTAGAGAGTTAGAAAAATGCGCAGCAATTACCTATCTGTGAGAATTTTTATTTTAACTCGATTTTCTAAAATGTTTTGAACATGCTGATTTTATTTTCTTCCCAAACTTTATTGCAATCACTGTCAGAGGAGATGAACATATAATATTGTTAAATTGATATATCTTAACAGGTGATTTTTAAATGTTATGTTTCCTATTTGAGTCACTCGGAATTGGTATATTTAGATCAAGTTTTTCTAAGTTCTGTGAGGTATATTGTAATCTTAATTTAGATGAAGTTCAATACTCATGCTTGTTGAAAGACAATTGTTACACGTAAACAGTGCCATCCACTTATGTTATTTTTTCATTTTCGGTTTGAACTATTTTAGCTGGCCTGCTTGCATAACACGCTGATCTGTTATTTCAGGTGATTGGATTATATAATAATTTTAATGAACTTGTTATAATATACATTTATCTTTTAAATTACATTTTTCTTCTGTTATCGATTAACCAGTTTCTCTGCATGAACACATGCATTTGCAAATTGGATTTTAAATTAATATTTGCATCCAATGATAAAACTAATATTACAATTACTATCGAGTTTCCAGAATAAAAAGATATTGAATTGGACACAACTAAATAATAGCGGCCATTAGAATTGCAATGCAATGTAATATACCAATTGAAATGAAAACGAGAGATGTTCAAACACGTTTCTATTGTTTTTAATATCTGTTTTGCATTTTTGCGCATGGCCATGTAATTTCCAAATTTTCTTTTTATACTTTCATTATATTTCGGCCAGTCAAAATACCTTATAAGTATTTTTGTGTTATGACACACTATTTCGTTTTTGTTTTGTTATTGTTTACAAACCATTTTTAAAAATCAGAAAAATATATCGCATGTTGGCTTTGTTATGTTTGTTTGAAGACAATAATGCAAATGGAGTAAACGTGACAAAAGAGGAAAGTAACCAGAATCCATCCATATTGTTGACATGTAATTAGATATTTGATTGTCTTGCAAATAGTTTCAAGGTTCATTGATGATGTTCAACATCTCTATTTCATTCTTAATTCATGTCCTCAGAGATTTTAAGCAATGCCAAGAATTTTTTGTTGTATTGAATCCATTATTACAACAAAGCTATTGCAAGAAAAACATGTAATTGCGATTTTAGTGAAATCGATGATATTTCTCGACAGAAAACTTGAAATTTTAGATATCTAAGACATGTTATCTCTGTGAACTGCATTTCACTTAAAGCGAACTTTTATTTTTGTCCATTTGTCAAATTACTATTAGACATTTGAAGGACTGACAAGAACACTTCCAATATCATAAGCATGATCATAATGCTTAATTGTTAAACTATTTTTTATTCTACAAAATTCTTTTACAATAATACATTCTTTTCATTGATTCAAATACATGCTACATGAAAAACCTATTACTATTGTTAATAAACAGTTGATCAAACTACAATATAAAAAGTACAATTCCTAGAATGATTTAAAATTGACATTTATTTCAACGTGTGTAATATTGTCTACAGAGCTAGTAACACTTGATAAAGCTAATTAAGTACATAAGAAGACAAATTGTATTACACACAAAATATGACCCAGATAACTGTCTACGGTTTCCCGGGACAGCCACCGTTTAGCTCGGGCAACAAACAATTTCTTTCAAGCAGCCAAAATTCTACAAACAAGATATAGTTCTTGATGCTACATTAACCAGTTCGGTCAACCACGGTCATATTCTAATTTTGTAGACTGAGATGATATAGCTTACAACTATCAGGCTTCCTTTGATCCCCATAGAATAATCAATCCTTATAGTTTTTCTGAGGAAACGTAGACTAAACAAACTATAAGACCTTACACTATAAAAATACATTAATTGTCTTGGAGAGTTTGAGGTACACTGTCTTTATCAAATTCCATCAGTTAAATATATTGAGATTCATGAGATGTCCATTACGGCCAATTAAACGGCATTACACTAAGAAATCAGTGAATAAAAATACTGATATTGCACCTAGCATTTAATGTATTATTTCAAGATTTTTAAGACCGGTATACTATATCTTTGACGTATTTGTCATTTTATCAACATATGCATAGCCAACTTGCCCCAAGCTCCCAGTTTCCAAATTTTACTATACAAACAAACTATTTATCTTCGACATTACACAATTTCATAACATTATAGTCAACTATACTGATCTTATACAATAATAAAAAACGAAATATGATACTTTTGGCAGAAGTCACTGACATGATCGATACATAAAATGATGGACTATGTCAAATCGAGAAGATAATTTTATTACCAAGACACTGCTTTTTGTCAGATCATGTCGACTTCTATAAAACTGGGTCACACTCTGAGAACAAAGTATAGCTTAAAATAGAACCATTTATATTGGCAATGAATTACTAACATAGTTGTAAATGACATTCTCAAATCGTGTGTCTAATAAAACTACGAGAAGATGTCTTTATTGTGAACATATATCGAGGACGGAATCAATCATTATTGTAACTCAAATGGTGTTACAATAGTGTTTCGTTCAGCACTCGATATGATCCTATTTGACGTCGCGGTAATATTATTGTTTTATCTAAACATAAAGATAATTAGTTTTTTCAAACAGATTCTTAAGTGCGGCAAGATGTATTTTTATTGTTGCAAAGAAACATTGGTTTTGTACACATTTATTGCAAAAATTATATAAAAACGCTTGTTATGATAGTAATGTTTTTGTAGCAACCGAGGCAAATATGATAATTGTCAACTTATGAAACAAGATAATGTAATAAAACTCAGATTAATAATGTCTACATATAAACGTGGCGATTTCATTGTTTTGATATTAGTCTTATCAAGTCGATTTTAGCTTGGTAAGACAAATAATTATGTACCAATTATTTAGGTTCATGACGTTTCGTCTTAGTAGGATTATTCATTCACAATACTTGCTGGTCCAAGAGTTGTGTAAATGAAACCTTGTGTAACTAATACAGATATTCAAAAAAGAATATTTAGTTGATCTTATAAATTTATATACCACATGTGAAATCACGCCTATAGACTGAAGAGATAAGGTGAAAATGTTTTTTTTTTCTGGACTCTATGTTAATCCTAAATTTAATCTATTAAACACTGTTTCAATTATGTCGCGAGGAAAACAATGAAGTTTAAAATTATATCTTCCTTAAATCAAATCTAAAATATTCAGATAAACATTTGTAGTACACGTTTTGCATATTCCGTCATGCCTCTATATGTGCATTTTTTAAACGATGGAATTTTTGCGCGACTTTATTAAGTATTTCAATACCATGCTGATTTCACAAGGCATTAAAAAAGTTTGTATCACTTGTTAATAAAATGTTTTATATTCCATTCAAGATCCCGTTGACAGTCAGTTTTATGTAATTTACGTAACATGCATGCATTTCACGTAGTTGCGTTTGATCTTTAAGTGTAGTAATACATTGCACATGTTTGATAATTATTGAGAAGTTCGAATATTAATTAATATTAACACCAGAGGAATCACAGATAATAATTTACTGGCTGTCAAATGCTACAATTTGAAGTGCTTGTCTTAAGTATCGATACATATGCTTGCTCAATTAACGTCAATAGTGTAATAGGACCACTGACAGATGTAGTTGTATAATATGCGTATGTTGATGCATTTCAACAGATGATTGGTTTATTGTTCGTCTATAACTTGCCATGAAATAATTAACATTGAAGGTAAAACACATATTAAGTGTTAAAACAGTCTTTTTTTAAGTTTTACATTTCTTGTATAGACTAATAAGATCTATACACACATATCATACATACTGAAGGCAAACTGTTGTTTAAACATCAAAATTCCCTAACTTATGTCAGTTCACATTATCATATAAATATGCATTTGTATTCTGACATAAGTTAAGGGACTTAGGATGTTTATACCAAACATTGCCTTTCAGTTTGAAGTATATACATTATTTGTTTAATAAACCATCTATTCGTTAAATGGTACAATCTAAAATGAACTATGTAATTCAAACCAAATCATTTAATGGTCAAAATTGAGTCATGATATCAATTGTATATTTGTATTGTTAAATGATAAATTTCTTTCACCTTTGTTGACGGTGTGGATTTTTTTGAAGGGGAGAATATCAAAATTTGATGCCGAACATTTTTTGTGTATTGTTACGATACCGACTTCTTACTATCCTCAACAGATTTGTAGTGATTGTTATAATAGCTTTCTTTCCGAAAACGATAATGGAAAAAAAGATTTAATTATTTTTCTAAAAGCTTATGCCCAATAGTATCATAAACATGACAAGTCAAGTATGATAAAAGACCAGTGAGGAATGTTAACTCCCTACAATGGTATTGAGGGTGTCATGAATATTGTGTATTAATTCTAATTTAATGTAATACTATAATCAACTCACTAGGGGATCGTGTAAAATAAACCATTTGTACCATTATTTTTCTTTAACATGAAATGATATGTTACTAGAAATGTTTAAAAACACAAAAATATTTTTTTTCACGTACAACCTATTAGAACGTAATAATTAGATATAGGATATATTATTGGAACCATTATTCACAAAAAGTGTCATTTTGTCCTAATATTTCATTTTGGTATTAAAATTTATCAGTGTAGCAAGGGAATATTTAATTCAATAATTGTCAGTATGATTGAAAGGTGTTCCATGGACATTGCAAGTTTTCTCATTAAAACGATATATCTGAAAATATAAAGTGGTAATACCAGTATTGTATTTTCTACGATACGTCATTTTAAAGATATGTGTTACAGTATTGCATAGACATCTTGAATTCTAAGATGACAATCAAAATTTGAAGATGCTAAAATTCAATTCAGACCGCAAAATACATATTAGTTTAGTGAAATAACTATCACTCTAGTTGATTTGATGAAACGTTGAACTATTTTCTAATTCATGTAAGTGGTTTATATCACATTTCTAATTCATGTAAGTGGTTTATATCACAATAAACTGTTATACGTTCTATAGGAAGTTATGATTTAAGTCATATTTATATGCAGTATTCAAGTTCTGAAGAGAGATATATTTTGGTAAGTTAATACATTCAGAGTAATATTGTATAAGTTGCTTTTATCTAAACATTGTACAATTGAACTTGTATGTTTAAAAATTAATTGAAATGTATCAAATAAATGTTTTACTTTATTCAAATTATACCCAAAATGTGAAATTTACGACGTGTCGTCGACGACCTGCAAGATGTAACCAAAGACTTAAGAAAATTTAATTCATTGTCAATTCTAATGGGAATTGAAGCAATACATATTTTGAGTTGAGCATGCTAACCATGGACTTATCTTAAATATTATGTATATCGACACTGCATCGATCATATTTGTGCCACATGATACAGTCCTGTATATTGTCAGGGTGATATAGTCATGTGATCTTCATTATGTTAACAAACTCTTGTATTTTTCATCAAATTCTCCCGGCATCCAAACGATAGAAAAAATTCAAATAGTAAATAAGATAACTATTATTTTTTAAAATCCGAAACTGTCCATGTATAGTTTAAAAATAATACTTTTATTACAGAGATATGCAATAATCCTTTCCTTAATCTTTTAAAATCCAATAACAAGTTGTCCAGCGCATCTAGTAGTATGATTTTTTGTGTTAATATGTGAGATGATTGCAGAAAAAAATCTAATGTGTCTGTGACAGAAATATTGTTCCCTAGTTGATTGTATGAAATAACTGTATGTACTAATGCGTGAAATAAAACCCGTAATATGTCTCCCACAACTAATGTCTGTTAAGTTGAACATGTCATCAAAGTGTCAGTACGTATGTCATATGTCACTCTCGCAGAAAGATATAATATCAGAACATATTACGTCAGGTGAATGACACTGTCCAGACGGATAATAGATTTTTCCTTTATGAATAGATTTCACGAAATTGATGGTATTTTTAAGGTTCCGCCTATCGTGGAATAACAACAACGTGTCACTGAACTACTTATTTTGTTAGACTAAAAAACTTCGTTAAATGAAAATATCAATTCCTTTAACATAATATTGTCATTCCGTATAAACGAAATCTTGCGTCGTTTATTTTGGCATATTATTATTCCGTTTTACGAAAAATATTGCGTCATATTTCGACTTATTTTTTTTCGTTACAAAAATCTATGAATAGATATTATGGTGTCTGTATGAAGTGATATTAAATCATAATGAGAAATGTCACTTACGGGGTTTCATATTATCATCATTAAAAAAAAATGAATATCACATTAGCGTAAATATGTATTTTTTCATAGCAATTGAATGGCTAGTTCTACTCACAATTGTCATCCGCCTAACATTCTCTGTAAAATGGAAGATAGTCATGCTTTGATTCTGTAAATGAAAAGGTAAAATCCTAAACAGAATACTCGTACCAATCATTCTAGATTTGTATCTGAAAAATAATGTAAAAATAGAGCTAGGATTATTTCTGTTAAAACCTTTGGCCAATAGTATCATATAAAACATGACCATATAAGACATATAAACCCGATTCAGTTTGTTTTAAATATTGCTATATAGGCCGCTGTGGAATGAATGAATGTTTTGTATTAATTGTAATTCAAAGTAATATTACGATCACGCTAGAGTAAAATGTAAAACGAAGTAATGCTATACCATTATTATTACTCATCAAACTTTACTTCGTATGTTTGAATGAAATTATCGTCGGCAACCATAGTACTTTCATTCGTTACACTCAATCACGTAGCATAGTGGAGTAATGTATCGTGGGATATCGAAGATAGAATGAAATGTGAAAGTTCGAATAACAGAACTGAATAGTATACTTATAAAGAAAGTTCAAGTTAATTATTAAGAAATGTACGCAGTCATTTTTGACAAGCATAAGGATATGATATCACACAAAAACAATAAATGTAAATATTTTTAAAAAAATTGGATTTAACGCCGTTTCAACACATTTTATGTCATTTTACGGCGTCCCGCGCACCTAACCCAGCTTTCCTGGACCCTTGTCTATAACCAGTACTCACCTGTCCTTCCACAAAGCCAGAAACTTCTCCATATTATCTAATCAATGAAGGAACATTATAGTCTATTCTTTCACAAGGACGGAAACCTCTCCATATTATTTAATCATTAGTGGAAAATTGATATTATAGTCTAATTTTCATGGTATAACCTCCCCATGTGGGATTAAAACCCGTACCACCTTCGGAACACGAGATTCCGAATCCGGACGCGCTACAAACTGCGCTATTTACCCGGGTTGGTAAATATTAAAATTACACACATTATGTATAAATTAATCTGTATTAGAACAATTATAGTCTGCATAATATATCATCAATATTACTTTGGACCACAAAGAAGTCAAGATGAAACATTTTCTAACATTTTCTAGTTTCCATAATACTTGTAAGTTTTGAATTATACCACGCTGATGCCGTAAAAGGCGAAATTGCGTGGTGGAAATAAAGCAAAAACATTTTACTCGAAATCAGCGACGTGAATATTTTCTAAAAATCCTGCCAGATGACATTTATTTGTTTGGCATTTTTTACTGAATTGCTCGCAGAATCGGCGTTTTATTGCTTTTATTTGTTTTTTATAATCAAATATTAACGCCTTTTCTTTGATAGCATAAAACAGCACAGAGTCTGCCTTGTTCTGTTTGGTGTGATATTCTAGAAGACGTGTTCGTGAACATGTTATCAGAAACTTACTTTTTTCAATTATACTGACCAAAAACAAACATTTTCTTTTTAAAATCACAAACAACAAAATGTGTTGGTTCGCTGTACACTTTGTTTATTAAAACAATAAATGTTTGATTGTTCCGCACGAAAAACCTCATCAATCTGAAATCTCAATGAAAACTATCATTTCTGTGCATTCTCTACTCGCGTAGAACACACACTGTTACAAGGTAATAAACTGTTAGTATTAGAATGCATTACCATAGGCTTGTTAAATTATTGACGCAGCCTTTTCTGGTTAAACAAAGTATATTTACAATTATATAAATTATACAAAGTTCTTGGCACTAAACGTGTTTGTGTCTACTCTCAGTAATACATGATTGACTCAACAAGGACCAACTTAGACAAGTCGAGCTAACTAACAAACACTGACAGCTTCTTCCACCGCATTTACTTTGCTAGGTAGTCAATATACTTCCTTATTGTATATATATTCCCATTGGCTAAAGATAATAGAGCACTTGTAAATGCATTGTCATGAATATTATTATGCTATTATAGAAAAACATTTTAACGGTTTTCTGCTGATAACATTGACGGCCATGTTGGCACAAAGGCAGAAGGCCCTTTCATCATGAGACATTGGACATAAGAATAATTAATATTTTACTCAAACTGTCAAGAGAAAATATTTAACATAACGTATTCCGCCATTTGTGTACATTAGATTTGTGAGTATGACATGCTTTACGTAGCATTTAAACAACATTCTTTTGCATTATCGCTGCGTGCATGTGGTCATTCTCGCTTTCCCTGAATAGGTAAAGACATTTTGCTAATCTTACTTCATTTACCTAGTTCAATTCCATACGATTAGTGAGTAATAGACTATTTTATGTTTTTTAATTCACCATTTCTTTGGTGATGTTGCCTACATGCCAGACTTAAACATGCAACAGAAAGTAATAAGTAAGAACAAACATCCGATTGATCAAGATAAAACACAGTTTTAACATGTAATTAAAAATCATATTCCCGGTGGCCATACCTTGCATGCTCATATTAATTTTGTTACAGTTCGATGTTATGTTGTTAATTTGATGGAATTCGTTTGTTGAAATATTTTATCTTTAAACGTTCAGGTTTAAAGTGTATAATACACCTAAACTTGAGCCTTTGGTAAAAAACAGTCGTTTGATCACTTTACTTTCATTATTTTGGTTTACCAAGCATCTGTATGTGGTATTTAATAAGAACCCCGACACTTTTAAAGCAACACTTCAAATGAATACAATAAAATTTCGCGTTCAGTTAGTATAAAGAGTGCATAAGTTTTTTTTATACTTGAATGAATTTTATAAACTTATAATATGTATTTAGAGTTTGTAACGATGCCTGAGAATGTATCTGACGTGAGATAATAAGATTGGTAAAAACAACGTTATTAAATCATCAGGCGTGTATCAAAGGCTTTACACAATGGAATAAAATTCCTGTAAAATCATTGCTCAAAGCGCAACTGCAACTGAAATACACATAACACTTAACGTTGATTGTTATTTGATGAAACTCAAACCATGAGAATATGATTATAAACTGTGCATTTGTTACGATATCCCTAAAATTGATTTTTATAGAGAGTGGGAGAATTGCACAGCAATCACCTACCTGTGAGAAGTTTTATTCTTACTCGATTTTTCTAAAATGTTTTGAACATGCTGATGCTATTTACTTAAAATATTTTATTGCAATCACTGTCAAGGAGATGAACATATAATATTGTTAAATTGATATATCTTAACAGGTGATTTGTAAATGTTATGTTTCTTTTTTAGTCACACTGAATGAGTTAATCTATATTCAGTGTTTTTACGTTCTGTGAGGTATATTGCAGTCTAAATTTAGATAAAGTTTAATATTCATGATTTTTAAAGACAATTGTTATTACGTGTCATCCATAAATACCTGAAAACTTATGTTTTAGTTTGATTTGTTTTTAGTTTTTACCAATACTTTAGAAAATAAAATATCTTTGGATACATGAACATGTATAACAAATACATTTGTATGAAGGATCTTAACTTTGCTTTTAAATGTTACTTTCTTTTACTATTAACTATCGTAATACGTAAATACATACATCGAAAATTAAATGTGATAGTGTTAATGAAATAAACCTAGCTTTTTTACTTGTGTAAAGATAATTTTTGATATCACTTAAAAAAATAAAAGAGGATGATGTTGCTAAAGCAAACAATATATCATGTAGACAATTGCAGAATGTAAGATTAAATGTTTTTATCATGTTTTTATGCTGTGTTATAGGTTAACGATTGCAATATTTCCAACAAATGTTACCTGCTTGCATTACAAACCTGTTATCTTATGTGATTGGATTACGTAATAATTTAAATGAACTTTTTATCACATGAATTCGTCTTTTAATAGAATTTTTCTTCTGTTATCGATTAGCCAGTTTCTCTGCATGAAACATGCATTTGTAAATTGGATTTTAAATTAATATTTGCATCCTATGATGCAGTTATTATTACAATTGATATCAAATTACCAGATATTGAATAAGATATTGAATTGAAAAAACAACTAAAATGGTGTGCATTACACTGTAATGAAAAATAGTATACCAATTGAATTGACATGTTCAAACCTGCCCATTCCTAATGTTTATAATATCTGTTTTGCATTTTCCCCATGGCCATGTTATTAGTTCTACATTCTCTTTTTATACGTTCATTTTATCTCAAGCAACCATAATACCTTATTAGTATTTTTGTGTTTTCACAAATTATTTTTATTTTATTTGTGTTTTGTTTACAAACCATTTTTGAAAAATCAGAAAAAAATATTGTATGTTGGATTTGTTTTGTTTGTTTGAAGACAATAATGCAAATGGAGTAAACGTGACAAAATAGGAAAGTTACCAGAATCCATCCATATTGTTGACATGTAATTAGAGATTTGATTGTCTTGCAAATAGTTTCAAGGTTCATTGATGATGTTCAACATCTCTATTTCATTCTTAATTCATGTCCTCAGAGATTTTAAGCAATGCCAAGAATTTTTTGTTGTATTGAATCCATTATTACAACAAAGCTATTGCAAGGAAAACATGTAACTGATATTACAGTGTACGAGCGTAATCGATGATATTTTGCGATAGAAAACTTAAAAGTTTTCAGATATCAGACGCATGTAATCTCTGTGAACTGCATGTCACCAAAAGCGAACTTTAATATTTGCCCCTTTGTCATAATGCTATTAGACTTTTTAAGTGACTGACAAGGACACTTCTAATATGATAAGCATGATCAAATTCTTAATTGTTAAAACTTTTTTTCTCATTCCGCTAGAAATTCTCTCACAATAATATCTTGTTATCATTTCTTTAAAAGCTTTTGCATCAATAATTTATTGCATTGTTATTAAAAAGTTGATCAAACTGCAATTTAACACGTCTGATTCAAAGGATTGAAGAACGATCGGAAATTGACAGTAATTGTGACCGTGTGTAGTATTAGTCTACCTACGATTTCAAAAAAAACCTCTAGAAAATGAAAGCGTAGGACATTTTTGTTAATGCAAATCTAATGGTTGATTCATGTAGCTGGATGCCTCCCTCATATCGTACGGGGGATGTATAAAATCTAAGTCGCGTTTAAATCCGTAATCTAGGTCAAAGGTCAACTAGGTGCATTTATTTTTTATTAGACCCTATGCTCTTTATACTGAAATTTCAAGAAATTTAATCGGTAAAGTGGTGATTTTCTTTGTTGAAAACTAATGTATTACGATTAAACTTTATTTTTATGCAAAAAATTTGAGTGTTTGATTACATGATTACTTCCCTTTTAAGCCTTTTGTCGCAAAAATAGGTGACAATAAAAAAATTGTCTACAATAGTTCAACTAGTAGAACTACAGGAAGTGTTTATGGTTTAAATCTACTTGAATTGTGTTTATTGATGCTTCATGACTTTTTTAGTCGATATTCAATACTCGATAAGTTTAAAATAATGTCACAGTGGTGTAAAATTAAGGGCGAGTGGTAAAACTGTTTTTAGAGACTTTTTGACAAATGTGGAAAACTTTTAATTAGGCAGTTCAATATTTAATTCACGTTGCTAGATGACTTACTGAGCCGCATAGAGAATGTTTATAAACATATTTTGTGATAATATTTAGGTCAAAGGTCATCACAGTGCATTTTCTTATTATTAAAGCTATGTTATCATTGTACAGTATATTTCTTGCAAAAAGTCATGTAAATGTATAATAGAAAACTTTTAAAATACTTTCAAATTGTTCAAAAGATTTTTAAATGTGTCTGATTACATAATTACTTCCCTTTATGAAAAGTTTGTCTCGTAAATAGGTAAAAATGCAGCTCCCATTTAGCTCAGTAGGTAGCACGCTAGTCGGCTGATCGCGAGTTTTTCTTTATTTCTATTCCCGGGCAAAGCATATTTTCATGGAGTTTGTTCATGAAATGATTTCTATAGAAATTCCCCCGTACGATATCAGGGAGGCATCCAGCTACATGAATCAACTATTAGATTTGCATTAACAAAAATGTCCCTACGGTTTTTAAAAAAATCACTATAAGATAGGTAGACTATATTGTCTACAGAGCTTGCACATTATGAAAACAAAATATTCACATAAAATGACAGCTTGTATTATGTTATAGTCCGATCTTAATCTAAAACACATTAAATGTCTCATAGAGTTTGAGGTACAATGTCTTTATCATAATCCATCAAAAACATATTGAGATTCATGAGTTGTTCAATGCGGCGAGTCAAACGGCATAACACTAAGAAATCAGTAAATAAAAGTACTGATAAGCACCATGTATTTATTTTACTATTTCAATCATTTGAAGTTATAAGTCCAGTTTACTATATCTTTGACGTATTTGTCATTATGTCAACAAATGTGCACGACAATCTGCTCCATGGGTCCAGTTTTTACATTCTACTTTGCAAATAAGCGATTGTCCATCGGCATTACACAATTTAAGAACACAACAGTCAATTATACTATTCTTATACAATCATATCAGAAACAAAATATGATACTCTTGACAGAACTCACAAACATGATCGATACATAAATTGATGGACATTGTCAAATCGGAAGGATAATTTTATTACCAAGACACAGTTGTTTGTCCAATCAGGTCGACTTCAATAAAACTGGTTCACACTCTAAGAACAAAATATAGTTAAAAACAACAGAGGCATACATATCGTATGTCTGGTAAAACTACTACTAGGAAGAAATATGTCTTTATTCAGTACATATTTCAAGGACTGACCGAAACACTATTGTCACTCCCTTTCTTTTCAAATGGAGTTACAATAGTGTTTCGTTCTGCACTCGAAATGATCTTATTTGACATCGCGGTGATATTATTGCTGAATCTAAACATAAAAAACAACATATTTAAACAGATTTTTTACTGCGGGACATTTGTTTCCTTTGATTAAGCCGAGTCATTGTCTTTGTGCACTTTTTTGTCAAACATACATTAAAACGCTTAATTATCGTAGAAATGTTTTGTAGCAGCCTGGGAAAATATGATAATTGTCGACTTACAAAACAAGATACTCTGAGAAATCTCATTAATAATGTCTACATATGAAAGTGGTGACTTCATCGTCATATATTTATCCGATCAGGTTGATTCCAGACTGGTTAGACGAATAATTATACACAAATTATCTAGATTGAGCACTTTTTTCAAAGTTAAAAGTACACAACGATTTTGATCATGATTCAAAGACAAACCTACGCTTGAACAACAAACAAAAAGAGTACACTGTCCTCCAGCATCTACTTGTTGATAATATAATCGTAGAAATCAAATCTATCTTCTCGACTAACTTAACTCTAGTATTCTTTGTATTTGCATATCTTGTCAATATCTTTATATCAAACAAATTTCCCTATTGCTTCAATGTCGCTACATAAGCGCCAGCTGACTTGCAGACAATTTGATAATTCTAAACTTTGTTATTTACTTTATCCGATTTTGCGAGTTTGTCTTTCTGATTCTGTTTCTTTTGATGGTTATAATTTCATTGTCCCAGATAGTCCACGTGAGGCAATTGACTGATTTATTTATCTGTAAACTTTTTACGTGTGGAATCATTTTTTTAATACACGACGTATGCTACTTGTAATTCCATAATATAACTTAGGATGCACAATAAATAAACCCATTTCTGCAAGTATTTATTTACATTGAAACAACCCATTAAACTGTTCAACAATGCCTTTGCTAAAGCTATACATATTGTCATAAAAAACAGGTAGTCACACATTTATAGTTTTCTTAGTAAGTACAATTTCTCGTTAATTGAGTAACAATAGAAATGATAGTATACTAGAAGACTGTTTCAATGAATATTATCGATATCTTTAAATGTTTTAAGTCTGCTTTTGAAACCTGATAAAACATCTGACGAACTGTCTAAAATATGAATGACAGGCCAGACAAAATACAAGCGAAACACACACTGTAATTCCTGTGTAATTAATATAATAACTGTCCGACATTTTATAAACAAAACATATTACTGCTTGTATAGGCCTACATGTAATACACATTCAAACTGACAGAAAATAATAAAAGAACAGATGAACTTGATATCGATACAAATTTCTTTCCGGACTGCTTACGGAATTGAAACGTATAGAAATGTTTTTGCTTAAATGAAGAATACAAAATTCAAAACATATATAAAACAATATAGAATATTCCTGACACAAATTTGTTATTATTGGTATATTATGATAATGTTCTTTATTTTATATGAATATGCGCTTTTGAAAATTACTTGCGCTTAATCCAAATGTTATCGAATATCCTCTTAGCCGAGAGTTAACGACGTTAGACTTGTAATACATTAGATAGCCAGCTCCGTGTTGGTTCGATCCAATCCAAAAAAACTTTCTCGTTGTTACCTTAAGCAAGAATCTTTATCCTACCAGTTTAGTACTGGGGGACCAGAAAGCGGACTCGAAAATGATATATCTAAATTGTAATAACTTGTTTCACAATCCAGCTTAAATATATTATTATACCTACTGTCTATAATGTCATTTCTGTAACTACCTCTAATATAGGACATTTGGTACACAAAAAGATAATCTGCGTGTTTGTCAGTTATTTCCATTGGAACATAGATATTTAGGCTGAAAAAACCACATTGACGTATAATTTAAAAGCCGTAGGTGCGATTGTCGGTTTAACCGAAGATTTTAATCACAGGCCTACAGGAAAAATAATTTGGTAGATAAATGTAATAGGGGAGCCATAAAGACAGAAACCTAGATAGTTGGTTTATAATGAAGCGGTTTTTTTCCTGTAAAATGACTTCTTGTGGCCTGTCCAGACGATGCAATCACTACTATCATGTGTAGACATAATTAAATTGAAAGTTATGGAAATTAAGTTTACCCTTTGTCGACATTGCATCTTTGTTTCAGCAAAGTTTTGTATGGTTATACGAAGCATTAAGAAATGTTTACTCCCATCAAGTCAAGAAATGATACAGGTTAACAGAAACAAGGGAGAAAAATAGTATCAATGTATCTTTAAACAAACATCTTGCACTTCAGGCATCCACCATCTATAAAATACAGATCTTACACATGCAATTCAATGTTCTTCAAATTCATACAGTTTAAACGCGCTTTCAAAAGTTATGTAGCTGCATGTGCATGCATAGCATGCACTGACTAATCCAATAATAAAAGCTGTTGCTATGTTTAGAACTGAATGATTTTTTATTGACGAGTAGTATGTATTAAGGATTTGTGACGATGCCCCAGAAGGTATCTGGCATGAGATAACAAGAAAAGTAAGCGAAATATATCAAATTGTTATAGATTTTATCATTTTCAACAGCTTTAAATAATAGAATACTATTCATGTAGACTCAATTATCAAAGCGCCTGTTCTTCTTAATACACATATTACTTTACGACGATTATTAATTAATGAAATTTATATCTTATTATATGAGATTTATGATTATAAATAATGCACTTGCTATAACACCTCTAACGGTGGTTATGCAATTTTCAACCTGTCAAAACTTTCAATTTAACTTGATTCGAAAGTGTTTCTAACATAATCGTGCCATTTTCTCTCTCGAACTTTATTACACTCATTGCCAGGGTGATGAACATATCATATATTTAAATTGATACATCTCAACAGGTGATTTGTAATTGTTAGGTTTCTTGGTCAAATCAGCAGTGCAAAGTTAGTCATGTCACTTGTAGCATAATAAATTGAATAACTTACATGAAACATCAATTTCTATAGCCTCCATTATTGACTCCCAAGTATTTTTTTTGTTATATCGGCGTCTTCGTAATCTTTTAGACTTGGTTTGGACAAATTAGCACAATGACGCACCAATTATATAATTTTCTCGCTTACTTTTTAGAAATTAGCTATGCTTTGACAGGTTGTCTGCCTATCATTCGCGTCTGTCCGCGTTCACGTAAAAAATCGCGCAATGAGCGATTCAAAGCAGACGCGGATGAAGGACGCGGAAGGCGGATAAAGGACGCTTACACATCTGAACACTTCTAGAAAAAGTAATAAGAGCGTTTTCTTTCAATTTCTGGACGCGGATGACGTATGCGGACGCGGATGACGTGTGCGTACACATGTGAACACCGCCTAAAAGGAAAGATCAAGATTAGAAATTTCAAAGTTGTGTGACGTGTACTGTTCGCTGTGTTTGATGTTTCAAGGTAGGTGGATACAATGTTTCGTAAAAGTCTAAAGTCAGTCAAACTTTATGAAAGTCGGTGTACATATACATGTGAAAGTCTTTGTTTTAATAAAGTTAAACCAATTTTGATGTCAAATGACAATTGAACGGCGTAATATTAGTATTACCATCTCATTTTTTTTAACTGAATAAAAATCTTCCCTGTATTACTTCATTATAACATGATTGTAGTCAATCTTTTAAACATTTGGTGTGTTCAATGAAGCAAAACTAAAGATCTTAATGTTTAATGAATGGTGTAAATAAATTGTATGACCGTTATTTAGTGATTTGTAAATTAAATTTCAAACATCGGTTTTACTAAATCAAGCCCTCTCCGTTTTAACACTTTTTAAAGTCATTGTTAAGAAGACCTTAGTATACACGTATGAAATATCAGCTAAACTTAGTATTAATGAAATATATAATTATGCTGGTTTTAATTACGTAAGCAACTTGCGTTTGTTATTTTAACTGTTGTTTTATTATCATTTTATGTTGCTTTATCGGTTAACAGTTGTTTGCAATAGTGCCAACACGTTTTACCTGCTTGCTTTCAATGGTGATCTGTTTATATTGGATTATTGTATTATATCACAATTTTATTGAATTTGTAATAATATCTATTCACTTCAAAAGAACATTTGTCTCGATTATTAATTAAAAATCAGATTCTCTGCATGGAATCATGCATTTGAAATCAAAATAGATATAGTGTGCCCTATGCTGCACTTATTTCTTTTTACATAAAATACTAAAACTTTACAAAGCAGCGGTATTAAATTGAAATTGGATAAATAAATTGCGGATGATTCATGGAAGGTTTTAGTAATTTCATTAAAAAACAGACATGTTCAAGTACGTTAATATACTATTATATTATATCGGATTTTTACTTCCACATTTCAACCATGTTGTAGCTATAGTTCGGACAATCAAAATGCTTCGTTGGTGTTTGTAGCGTTTGTAGCGTTTGTACATGTATGCTTAGAAAAATGAAATTTAATGGTTAACATATTTTGTTTGTTCCATAACAACAATTCAAATAAAGTGAGCGCGACAACAGTGAAAGATCATAAGACGCCACCTATATTGTTTGCATGTAAAAGAGATGTGATTGTTTTGCGAAAAGTCTCACTGTCCATATAACGTTTTTAACATCACGTTACGTTTTACATTGTATATCCATGTCCTTTATATAGGAATTACAAAAATGAGACAGTTTTTTATCGTTTCACCTACCCTACACAATTTAATATTTTAAAGGGAACCAAAGAAGATAAAACCTGCAAAGTTATACATTTTCATACTATGTAAAGTATTGTCCACAGAGCTTGACATTTTCTTTCAAGCAAAGTACGTGTATTAGCCGGCTTGCAACATATACAAACATATCCTATCAGATAATATAGCCTACAGCTATCAGGCTTTATTTTGATCATCATAGAAGCCAATACTTATACTGCGTATAGAATTTTAGAAGAAACATAGACCAGGTTTCGATATTATATGATACAGTATAAACAACTTTAACTATCCTTAGTCTGACTTTACGAGATAACACACCAAGTGTCTCAGAAGTTTGGGATAATTGGATTAATCAAATGAAAGCAGATAAAGGTTTAGATCCATAAATGTTCAAAACGGCAAATATTAGTTTATACCTTGTTTTAACTAGACGGCGTAAATTACATCTACTTGTGTATTTTATATTGTAATCTGTGAATAAATGCACGTAATGTAGGACAGAAGTCATTCACTGACGGAAGTATCTGCCTAGTAGTTGGTAAATCGCTAAATCTAAAGATTAAGCCTTTCCAGGTAGTGAGTACGTGGACTGACTACCGTGATGTAACCTATACAATGTGTTGCTACGGCATTAAACCCAATAAAAAATTGCACAAACAAGCGATCACAAACAATTTCAGAATACGCTAGTCATTTATACTAATATGCAAATACAATGATATCAAAACAAAACATGATATTCTTGGCAGAACACTCTAACATGACCGATACATCATATGATGGACTTTGTCAAATTATGAAGATAAATTGTGTACAAAATTGTATTGCCAAGACATTGTTATGTCATATAATGTTTACTTCTATGAAACTAGGTCACACTGCGAGAACAATGAATAGTAAAAACAACCAGAGTAATTCATATGGAAAATTGATTGCAAATTTAGTTGTAAATGAAATTCTCATCTCGTATGTATTGTGAAACTTCGAGAATATTATTTGTCACTACTCAGAATATAAATGACCATTGCGGTACTTTTCTTGTTTTCATAAACTTTTAGACATTTTTTATGTAAAGTAGTTAGTTTTGATAGTTAATGTTAATAGATAGTTTATATGAACCAAAATGTGATTTCATCCGTAGCATTTTTTTCTGTAGCGAATGAGGCAAGTAGAATTATTGTCGACTTACGTTACAAGATAATTTGATAAATCTTAGGTTAATAATGTCTACACATAAAATATAAGTTGTGATTTCATTGTCTGATATTTGTCTTATAAAGTCGATTCCAGACTGGTAAGACATATAATTATATACCAATTATCTTGGTTCATTGCTTTTTTTGTTTCAGTTGAAATACGTATTTACAATAATTGCTGGTACAAGAGTTGTGTGAATGAACTTTCTACATAACAATAATGTTGTTGTGTGTTGATTAGCCACATAACGATCAAAGCGTCAGGAATTGAAAACACAATTTATCACCACACATATATCTTAATTACATTGTGTATGTATAGACTGACAAGTAATGTGTTACTTATAGTTTTGTTCATGTAAAATCAAAGAAAGTTGGGTACAATAACTTTCTTTTGTATTGTTTCAAAACAACTTATACTGGTTTTTCAATCTATGTATCAGTTGAGCTTTAAATTTGTCAAAAATGATTTAATTAAATTGTATTCCTCCTTATAAGAAAAGGCATCCTGAATTATATTTTGTAGCAAGGATGTTTTGATGTTCTGTATATTTTCGTTGAGTTCAAATTTCATAGATCATACAGATAAACATCAATTGCATTAAGGATTTTGTCTGTTTCGTAATGCACTTTTACCCGAGCGTTATTGTACATAAAAACACATCCTTCAAAGGTTGATATAACGGAATGTTCACCCAAGACAAGTAATGTCAACCGAAGCTTTCATGAAGTCTTTAAGACAACCGTGTTGATTACAATAGGTGTTTTCGAAGTTCGCATCGCTTGCTTATAAATTGTCTGGTCTTCCATTTATGATTCTGTAGACAATCAGTTTTGAGACATTGTATTCAAGATGATATGATATTTATTGCACGATAACGCCACAGTTTAATTGTGTAACATTAATCATTTAAATCCTTTGCAATGTTAAGACATTAATCAAATTGACTATTGTGATTGAAACACAATAGTTGCCAAGACCACTTTATAAATTGGTTATAACTTTCATAGACAGACTGTGCTCTTGTAAACCGGAATGGCTGCACTTAATGCGATCAGTCAGTGTAAAATAGTCTTTAAAGCTTGTTCAGAAGTTTGTGTTATGCACTACTCTGTATGTTCAATAGTGATATTTAATACTAAAACAATTCAATCACAATTTATAGGCAAACTGGCGCTTGGACAATGAGCAAAAAGTCTGCTTAAGACGAAGTATGTGATGTCAACGTCCACCAGCATCGAATTGTTGATTATAAAATTGTAAAAACTATCATCAAACGTCCCCACTTAGGTTGACTTCGGTATCCTTGCTATTTGCATATCTTTTTATTGTCACTATATTGTACATTTAAGTGTCGCTACATGCGCGCCAACAAACTTGCTGACAATTTGCGAATTCTAAGTTCTGTTTTAGCTTTATCCGATATTTTAAGTGTGTCTATCTGCAAATTGATATAATGTGGATTTCAATGAGATATATTTGAGATAATGCTAATTATATAAAACCAATTTTTTACATGCTGTGATATAGAAAGTACTCAGTGTTGAAATAAAGTAGCTGACTTATTGTGATACAATGAAAATTGTATGCCTGAAACGAGTAGAACTATAAATCAAATTGTCTTTTATTTCTATGAAAATTCAATATCTGTGACAGAAAAGTTTTGTTGCATACATGAAATCGTACTCATGCAAAACATGATAATTGTCATTTATATCAGATACGAATGTGATTGACTTATTATTGAAGATTTATGTCGCCAATATTTGCATATTACTACTATATTTTGACATGTTGCTCTGTCAGAGAATACTAATACCTATGGTAAAAGTTGATTGTCTCTATAGCAACATAAAACTGTTAAATCAGAGATTGTAATTTATTGAATTTTTAATTTTTAATCAAATTAATGTGTCTTGACAAGACGCAATAAGTACATCTATTGATGCGTGTGTAAATGTCAATAAACTAAAACATGAGTGCAGAAATAGCATAGGTGATATTGAATTTATACTGGGTTTAACACCGTATCAATACAACAATTTTAAGGATATTTCACGGCGTCCAGCGCACCTAATCTAGCTTTCCTGGTCGCTTATCTATAACCAGTACTGAGCTACCCTTCCTCAAGGCCGGAATAACCCCCCGTTGGGATTCAAACCATAATCCCTTTGGGACACTGTATTCGAAATCCAGGCGCTCTACCTACTGTACTACCGACCCGGTTGAGTTAAACGTCATTAAAGAAAGAATTAAGATAAATAGCAACACGAGTTAGTGATAAAAATGTACTTATATGTATGACACACTGAATCCATTTATAAAAACAACGTGTATTTTCTTAAGATACTGCCATAATGTGAACGTACATGTAAGTACAATTAAATGAACATTCTTCAAAAGATCGCTTTTTCATTATGTGTAAACAAAAGAGACATTTCACAACTGAGTAATATAAATGAACACTATATCTTAATTATAATTTGTTAATTGAGAGCCGGTAAGGCTTCAAGCGATTACGAAATAAAAGGAGAGATACCAATTTATCATTATTATCTTTATTCCTTAAATAATTAATCAAACGTTTTAACAGTTTCAAATAGATTTGACTTGAAAAGCTCCCAAATGATCAAGTCCATTCGGACCAACTATTTTAGATATAGCATTTATATATTAATACATCGTATATGCTTTTCACTGCTTAATAGATATATTCTATATTGCATTAACATGAAAGTATTTAAAAGTAAAATATTTTGAAACAAAATAATAGATAGTAACAAATGTATAGAATGGTCGTTAAAAGTACAGGGTTTCTTTCGTTAATATACAATGAAAAAATGAAAATGCAATTTTACCTAAAGCATGCTTTATAAGATACTAATGCCCCTCAGAGCTTTGTGTCTGCTTTCGAAACTTATAAAACATCTCTAGACGGAATGTCTCAAACATATAAATGACAGACCAGACAAATTTATCATAAAAATTACACGCTGTAATTCCTGCGAGATAAATATAAAAAGATTAAAGATATTGTCCGATATCTTGAAGACAAACAATTGTTACGGTTTGTATAATTTACATTTGAACTGACAGAAGAAGAAGCAGATTAACAAGATTCAAACAATGGATACTTAGTATATTGTTTTTAGAAATGGTGGATTCAATATTTGTAAATAATACATATCGAAATAAATAACAAACAAAGTATTGCTGGTAAGTCAATCGCTAATGTGGCTTTTGTATATAATACTGTATTGTAATTTTATTATAATTATATGTCGACATTGCATATATGTTTTAGCAAATCGTTGTTTGACAATACAATGGAATTTTCACTTCCATTTAGTTATAAAATTATACTTGCAACAGAATATTACACTTGCTGAATTCATGAGTGAAACATCAACAAAAAACATTAAATATTTAATTTTTTGTATGTCTGTTTATGATCATACCATGTTCACGAAATGTGTTGGTAAATTTTCATTTTGTTTGCCTTGAACATAGTGTATGTTTAGAGCAATAAATGTTTGTTGTTGTTGTTGTTATATCTTTACTTAGTTATTACTCAACGTATTTAGAAAGCACAAGTACAGCTTTTTTAATATTGGAGAGGCTTTGACCATCAATAATACAGATTGAAAGTTACAACCTTATGTAAATGCATGATTCTAGATGCTCTCATATTTTGTAATGTCTGGTAAATATGAACATACAGGAATATTTTCTCGCAGACGTATTGTAATATCGCAACATGATGAATTATCAGTCGGAGAAAAAACGAAAAGGTGTAATCTTACGATGTAATATGTGAAGATGACTAATTATAATAAATGCATTTTCAGCAAAACAATTTCCCGGCTTAAAATAACATACTTTTATGACTTTTGTGTCGGAAAAAACTACACCAATTAAAGCAGCGTGTGAATGTAGTAGTTTGATAGAGACTGTTCGAGTTATGTTTAATATTCTCTTGTTGCATTATGTCGTGTAACAATAGATATACTACTGGAAGGGGAAGTATAAGCTTCTAGCAATGATAATTTCTTAGTCTTATAAGTAATCAAGTTTTAAAATGGCTTTGACAAGAAGTGTGTCCTAACCTCAATGGAAGCACATGTATTTATATGCTATTAAATGGATGAATGAAGTCTCAAAGAATTAATTGACAGGCCAGACACTTTTTCAAATGAAACACAAGCTGCAACTCCTATGAGATCGATCTAAAAATAATTGTCCGACTTCTTGAAGACAAACGATTACTGTGGCTTGCATGATTTTACATTTTATCCGATGTCGGACAACAATACCCTTTTAACGTAAATGTTATATTTCTGAATTATAAACGAACTGAAACACAATGGAAAATATATATAAAGATATTTTTCCGGAATGTCGAAATTCACGCATACTTAAATTAAATAAAACTAATATGTATGATCAGGTTAAGTGGATAAGATGTTGCAATGAAGAAGAAAGTGCGTTTTTATTGTTAATGACTGTCATTTTTACATGTTTATGCATGGTTCTAATTTCAATTTATGTGTGCATCAGCGAGTAATTAATTTGTTCTTTTTTAATGTTTAGATTTTTATAACATAGAACAATGGACGTAATCACATATATCAGATGTAAGATTCAGTTGATATAATTATATTGTGACAGTTGTATTCATGACTACATGTGCATCATAAAACCGTATCTTGTGGAGTAGGTGTCTTATGATACTGTATCCACTAAGACGTGCTGTCTTATAATACGGTAACCATTGAGAAATACCTAATACTATAGTATCCACCAAGAAGAGGTACATAATAGTATGGTATCTATTGAGACAAGGTGCCTAATAGTACTTAAACCACTGCCCAAGACGTGTTGTCGTATAATACGGTAACTACTTAGGCGTCTTATAATAATACAGAATACGAGGCAACTGAATGTAGTGAGTTAGGTGTTTGAACACAATTTTAGATGCTCACTGAAGTGTGTAACCTATTTACACACTAATCATATGTGCTCAATTTTGTGCGTGATGGAATTAGAGTTGCTAAATAGCCCCTCATTGTAGTGTGTGGGCAATTTAAACAGGGGTATCGGTACCTTAATGCAGTGTGTTAGGTGTTTGAACATAATTTTAAGATGCTCAACGTAGTGTGTAAACTATTTATACACTTATCATAGGTGCTTACTGTATTGCGTAATGGCTATAGCTCCGCAAGTAGACCCTCATTGTAGTGTGTGGGCACTTTTAACAGGGTTATTGGTGCCTGAATGTAGTGTGTTAGATGTTTAAACACAATTTTAGATGCTAACTGTAGCGTGTAATCTATTTAAACTCAGGTAAAACAATTAACGACTTATTATTGAACTTATATCAATACAAATACGATATAAAACATTTATTTATGCTGACATAAATATTATAGGTATGTCATTTATTTTCAAAGCAAATTTAGAAAAAATATTTGGGGTGTAACGATTGAATTATTATCACAGGTATGTCATTTATTTTCAAAGCAAGACATCAGGAAAATATTTGGGGTGTAATATACGAATACATATTACAGAAATGACATTTACTTTCAAAGCATAGCATCAGGAAAATAGTTTAGGTGTAATGATTGAATGAATATCCCAGTCATGTCATTCATTTGTTTCAAAGCAATACACCAGGAAAATATTTGTGGTGTAATGATCGAATAAATATCAAAGAAATGTCATTTTTTTAAAAACAAGACATCAGGAAAATATTTGGAGGTAATCATCGAATAACTTTACTTTGAATGGTTTGAGCAAATCGTTATTACTTACGCTCTGATGGAATCATTTATTTTTGTATAGAGGGATATCTATCTTCTCACATTTCTCTTTTAATACGAGATGAAAGTAATCGCTATATTAGGTCTTATTTTTTATTCAAATACTCGTAGACAAGTCTGACTTCTTTTGTATTCATAGTTGAATTTGACCTAATTCTGAGTTCGTCAGACTGTTGATAGAAACAAGACGATATTTCGAAACAGATGAAAGAGGGTTGCATTTTTTGCATGTTCTGTATATTCTGACATTTGATGGTTTAAAAATGAATTAAAAGTAACATTTAAGCTATCATCTATGCTATATCATCTGGTATTAAAGGGAAAGAAGGTGCTTTCGTTTTATGTGCTTTACGCACTTATTTTCACCTGTTTTTCTTGTTGCGATGTATTCACTTCTGATTTGTTGAATCTTACTCAACGATTTAACTATTTATTGCATATGGATTATTATGTCAAATCAAAGAGTTTTTATCTATGTATGTTCACATTCCGTTTTGAAGCTAATGTGTATGGATACTGAAACATTTGAATTACGGATGAACCACGAGCCCATTCATGACTGTTTATAGCCTATTTAATAAAGACTTTCATTACATTTTGTCCCTAAACAAGTTGATAACTAAAATAGCACATGATTATGTTTGTGGACAAATAGTTAGTAATTGACCATTCCGAGTGCGACCTTTTTATTTGAATAACAATACATTTACACACAAATATAACCAAGTGCTCTTATGTTAACACCTTGTTTGTGGGACAAAATATAACTGTAAACCATTTGTTAAAGGCCCTGTATCAAAAGTAACACAAATTTTGGAATGCAAAAAACATACAAAATGTACACATTTATGTATATCAAACACCTCTAATTAACAAGATTTTTTAAGATAAATGCAAATATCAATTAAATATGTTTATGTTATTCATTACATTTCAAAGTGAAAGTAGACCGAAACCGTAAGTAGAATTAGGTTGTCAATACTTGAATTACTAGTTTTGATCAAAGAATGTTTAAGATGAAGTCATATTACAAAAAAACTAACTCCAAATTACATAATTAAGCTTTTAAAGTATTGTGATCAGGTATATTGAACGTTGGCATATAAATAGATATTATTGTGCTCTTATAAAAGTACCCCACATTTTTAAGACATGGACACTTTATCAAAACATATACCTAGAAAACAGAGTGGTTTGAACAGTTTATTGAGTCTCTAATACATGTAATATTTTCATACTTTCGTAGTTGTAAAACAGTTTTAATATCTACTGTTAATGAATATATCTTCACATAGTGGCTTTAAATATGCTAATAGGTAAGGTCATGGAAATGTCCATTTAAATACAAAAGGTAACACATATTATAGTACATTATTCGTTGTTTGTAAGCATATAAATGCTACCCATTAAAATGCACCAATGGTTATGTCGAGGTTTGCGTGTTTATTTATCGCATCACCAACATTGTCTCCATAATGGCGTTTACTCGTAAACTGACTCTAATCATGATTATAAAATTGTATTTGTTCAGAAAAATTAATTTAATTCAGATACGCTATATTACATTATAATGATAACAGTAATATAATAATCATTATGATTGGATAGATGTTAATGATAGTGGCAAATTAATTAGACTCATACTTTGATTTTATTTATAACTCGTTATCACACAATTTACTAATTTCAAATGGAACGATCATTATGAATATTTCTCAGATGTGTCATTAATGAAATTGTATGTATGTGTCAATAACCTGTACAATGTTTTTAATAACTTTTAGGAACACGTTCACTGGGTACCAATCAAATACATGATAACAATCGTAATTATATGACTGAGAATAATTACAATAAATATTGTTTAATTTGTCTTCATGTTGTCATAGAAACAATAAGATAAAATATTTTAATTAGTGTTTCCAATAATATGAATATTTCAGTACGTATTATTTATCAGGACATCAATATGGCACATATATTGGACTTCATAATCTAACTGGTATTAAATTGAACTATCTCATTTAACCGCAAACCAATTTTTGTAGTTCTTGAAAGACTAAGCATACAGTTAAAAAGTTAAATATTGCTTATGGAATTGCACATTCATACAGCTAAATATCAGATCAGTTATAATACTAAATAAAAATTATTATAACATTGTATGCTTTCTTGGTATATAATTAATTCATAGTGTAAGACGTGTAATTAAAGTCGTAATTTATTTGTATTTCTGGATCAAAGGGAAAAAAGCTTAGAGGTCAAAAGATTTGAACAACACATATTTTAATAAGATGCAGCTAAAAATACATCATATAAACAAAAAAAAAATCAAATTTTAGTGTTATATGTTGATAACCATAGCATAAATTTAATTTTTAAAACATTTCAGAATACTTCAATATAAAATAATTGTTTAAAGCCTAAGCAGATAGTAGTTTACATATTTCTCTAACGCTTATATTTAAACAGTCGGTTCATCGGACGAGTTATCTTGACTCGTTGTCACATATTCCAAATTTAACACTAAATCAATCACGCTATCAATATACTTTTGATAAGATATATATATATATATATATTCAAACAAATTTGGCACAAACGAGTTTTACTTCTTTCATTTTTTCATTAAATCTCAATTTCATGTGATAGCTGCATGCAGATATGACACAATTATATTGTGCATAAGTAAATTTAACAGTTTGTGGTGTCGTAAAACACTTTGAAAAATAAACAAAACTTCAGCGTTTTAACAAATCAACTTTAAGGATAGCTATCATTGAAAGTAAATCATTTTATCAACGCTTGGTTTGAAAGTTATTTATTACATTATTTAATAAATCATATATAACTGGGAACTTAATACGGTTGTAAACACTTCAAATATAAAAAGTATATTGTTCTGAAAATATAACAGTTTCCTAGGAAATGTTTTCAATAAAAACAAGAAATATTCGGCGCTCTGCTGGGTTCATTTTCTACGGTTTGAAGTATAAATGTTGGTCATGCACTGCGTACATGTATTAACTATAGGTCGAATGTAGTTTGTCCGAAATTGCATTTCAGCCTCAACTGACAATTTTTGTCCGAATATATTGTCACTTCGCTGATTTGTCAATTTGGAAAATCAGTCGGATTCTAAAATTAAAAACATCTTTGATAACAATGCAATGGATTTTTGATTAAAAATCACTTCTTTCCAGAATGACCAAACGATTTATGTTACCTTTCTGGCGAACATAAAACAATTTGATAGAAATGCTCAATGGCGACCTACATATGACAAAATGAAAACCCATTCCGAGCGTGCACTGAGACATATTCGCAGTTCAGTTATACCGCAAATGGCGTACCACGACGAATGTGTGATCAATTAGCATAGTGAGTCACTCATTATACACAGAGTAAATAGTCAGCAGCTACAGTACGTGCTACGCACCAGTTCATCACAAATAGCCAATGGTGTCATGTGTTTTATCCATTTCTTTATACTGTAAAGGATTTTCATTGGACAAACAGCTATGGTAAAGCAAATTGTATTGTTTGAAATATAGGTCAAATGTTGGCTTAGACAGCTGCGCCGAAAAAGAACATTATGATCTATACCATTAATTCTTACAATTTAAACAAACTAAACTGTACTAAGAAATTCTACTAAGCATGACGTCAGTTAATAACAGTAAAACTTGTTTATGAAATGAGAATAGTCATCATGTTATTGAGCCTGACATGCCAAGTGTTGTGGTGCTGTTTAGCACATACTTTTGTTGCAACGTTTTCCTTAAAATAATTAGAAAATAATGTATCAACGTACAGATTGTACACATAAAATGATTTGGCATGCTGGTAAAACTGTCTATGACGACTATGGCCGGATAATGCACTAAGTATACGTTTGTCAAAAAAGTCAGAAACGTGCAATGAATATTACAATGCTCGTTTACGACAAGTACTCATGTACAAATCACCAATGTATATAATATTAAACAAATATTGGCCGGTAATTATATAAATTTTAACAAAAAATTTACGACGATTGCCATATACTCAAAGAAAATAACGTACTCCTGCAAAAAATAATAAAGAAGTAGTTGTGGGAAGCAGAGGATTAAATAGAACAAATCATTAATCAAGCCTTAGTTGATGAAATTGAAACTATTTAAGTTGAAATAATTGATAAACGTATTAACGAACACTCTACATATGATTTAGTATAGCATATATGTACATATTAGCTAATTAAAAACTGCAAGGTGCTGTTTAAACTTTGCTAGATATCACATATGTTTAGAGGAGCATATATATTCCATGTGATATCATGTATTTATAATAAACAACCTGTAGTAAAGACAAAGCATTCGTGTAGGCCGAGATGGTGAATTAATGCACGCCATGCCAATGCTATATTCTCAAAATATTGAAATGCAATTTGTAGACTTAGCTAACCGGAAATAATAATAATAATTGTGAATTGCGCATGTCAGTAGGTGTTAAGATTAAAACATATCATGCGAAGAACGATTTCTTACGTCGTCTGGTATTAACTAAGTTTTAACCAATAATTGCCGTGTTCGACATCCTATGGATCTCTATATATTTATCTAGTGGAATTTGATAAAGCCAATTACCTCAAACTCTTCTAGACATTTAATGCATTATCGCGTAAAGCTAGATTATTGCCAATAACACGATTTTATATTAAGTAATATTAGAGACATGTCGATATTATCTTCCAAGAAACTATTCAACTGCAAAAATTTGCTTGTATAGTGGTCATATGAAGTCTTAAGATTAAAACCAATACATTGTCTGTATGTATATAAAATACTTATCATTCTACCATCAGGAAATGCGCATACTTGAATAATATATGCCTCACCTGAATATATTTTTTATCCAAATTCTAAACGTATGTAAAAACTAACATATTGAGGTAGCAATATATAACCTAATTTCAACCCGGAAAGCAACACCAAAATATCTTGATTTTGATAAATGAAGAATTTAAGATTCACATTATATAATTCAACATGATCAACATAAACTTCAAGACACAACTTTTAACAATGAAATCCTGAATTTACCCTTACAAAGCCAGAGCCGAATATAAAAAGCCTTAATCACCAGCAAAGAGCCAGATCAGCCATTACACAATTTTAGATACTTCGTCTTTGAACCTATCTGATTTTCAACACATAAGACAGATCATCAAGATTATACGAATGAATGTTTTTCAGTGCTAACTTGATTAAACATTTACACAATTTGATTAAGTTTTTTTAGTTGGATTTCGAATTAGATGCTAATTTTGTGATAAGTGAAACAAATCTATTGTGATTTAAGTCCTTGGAAATATAATGACATAACTTTTGGTCATTTTAAGAGGCTAAAATAAAAGTCTGTATTGACGAACATTGATTTTTTCTCAGTACTAAAGCCTTATTTATCATACAAAAGTGGACTACAGCCATTTAGGTAAGTGTGCCGTTGGCGACTAAACGATAAAACAATATCCATAAAATTAATAATGTCTAGACTTGACAATGGTTAATTTGCCGTGTGTGACTGGTCTTATAAAATCGTTTACTGAGCGCCAAGACGTATTATCATGTATCAATTATAAAAGGTCCTAGTTTTATTGTTCTGTTAGGTCATTTTACATCACCTTTCATTACAAAATATTGTGTAATTGAACTTGTATGTTTAAAATTAATTGAAATGTATCGAATAAATATTTTACTTTATTTAAATTATACACAAAATGTGATACTTACGACGTGTCGTCGTCGGCCTGCAAGATGTAACCAAAGACTTGAGAAAATTTAATTGATTGTCAATTATAATGGGAATCGAACCAATATACATTTTGAGTTGAGCCTGCTAACCAAGAACTTATCTTAAATATTATGTAAATCGACACTACATTGATCATATTTGTGCCACATGATACAGTCCTGTATATTGTCAGGGTATTCAGTCATGTGATCTTCAAAATGTAAATAAACTCTTGTATTTTTCATCAAATTCTACCAGCATCCAAACGATAGAAAAAAGTCAAATAGTAAATAAGATAACTATTACTTTTTAATATCCGAAACTGTCTATGTATAGTTAACAAATAATACTTTTATCGCAGACATATGCAATAATCCTTTTCTTATTCTTTTGAAACCCAGTAACAAGTTGTCCAGCGCATCTAGTAGTATGATTTTTTGTGTTAATATGTGAGATGATTGCAGAAAAAAATCTAATGTGTCTGTGACAGAAATATTGTTCTCCAGTTGATTGTATGAAATAACTGCATGAGATAATGCGTGAAATAAAACCCTTAATATGTCTCCCACAACTAATGTCTGTTAAGTTGAACATGTCATTAAAGTGTCAGTACGTATGTCATATGTCACTCTCGCAGAAAGATATAATATCAGAACATATTACGTCAGTTGAATGACACTGTCCAGACGGATAAATTTTTTCTTTATGAATAGATTTCACGAAATTGATCGTAATTTTAAGGTTCCGCATATCTTGGAATAACAACAATGTGTCACTGAACTACTGCTTTTGTTATACAAAAATTCTGCCTGCCAACTTTTATCATAATCGGTGAACAAAATATTTTTTTCGTTTTTCCCTCCGAGTAAGGTACCGACCCACCTTAACTTGTATAAAGATAATTTTTGATATCACATAAAATAAAAGAGGATGATGTTGCAAAAGCAAACAATATATCATGCAGACAATTGCAGTATGTAAGATTAAATGTTTTTATCATTTTTTTATGCTGTGTTATAGGTTAACGATTGCAATATTTCCAACAAATGTTACCTGCTTGCATTACAAACCTGTTATCTTATGTGATTGGATTACGTAATAATTTAAATTAACTTTTTATCATATGAATTCGTCTTTTAATAGCATTTTTCTTCTGCTATCGATTAGCTAGTTTCTCTGCATGAAACATGCATTTGTAAATTGGAATTTATATTAATATTTGTATCCTATGATGCAGTTATTATTACAATTGATATCAAATTACCAGATATTGAATAAGATATTGAATTGGAAAAACAATTAAAAATGGTGGGCATTACACTGTAATGAAAGATAGTATACCAATTGTATTGACATGTTCAAACCTGCACATTCCTAATGTTTATAATATCTGTTTTGCATTTTCCCCATGGCCATGTTATTAGTTCTACATTGTCTTTTTATACGTTCATTTTATCTCAAGCAACCATAATACCTTATTAGTAATTTTGTGTTTTCACAAACTATGTTTATTTTATTTGTGTTTTGTTTACAAACCATTTTTGAAAATCAGAAAAAAATATTGTATGTTGGATTTGTTTTGTTTGTTTGAAGACAATAATGCAAATGGAGTAAACGTGACAAAAGAGGAAAGTAACCAGAATCCATCCATATTGTTGACATGTAATTAGAGATTTGATTGTCTTGCAAATAGTTTCAAGGTTCATTGATGATGTTCAACATCTCTATTTCATTCTTAATTCATGTCCTCAGAGATTTTAAGCAATGCCAAGAATTTTTTGTTGTATTGAATCCATTATTACAACAAAGCTATTGCAAGGAAAACATGTAATTGATATTACAGTGAAATCGATGATATTTTGCGATAGAAAACTTAAAAGTTTTCAGATATCAGACGCATGTAATCTCTGTGAACTGCGTGTCACCAAAAGCGAACTTTAATATTTGCCCCTTTGTCATAATGCTATTAGACTTTTTAAGTGACTGACAAGGACACTTCTAATATGATAAGCATGATCAAATTCTTAATTGTTAAAACTTTTTTCTCATTCCGCTAGAAATTCTCTCAGAATAATATCTTGTTATCATTTCTTTAAAAGCTTTTGCATCAATAATTTATTGCATTGTTATTAAAAAGTTGATCAAACTGCAATTTAACACGTCTGATTCAAAGGATTGAAGAACGATCGGAAATTGACAGTTTTTTGACCGTGTGTAGTATTGTCTACAGAGCTTGTACATTATGAAAACAAAATATTCACATAAAATGACAGCTTGTATTATGTTATAGTCCGATCTTAATCTAAAACACATTAAATGTCTCAGAGAGTTTGAGGTACAATGTCTTTATCAAAATCCATCAGAAAAATATATTGAGATTCATGAGTTGTTCAATTCGGCGAGTCAAACGGCATAACACTAAGAAATCAGTAAATAAAAGTACTGATTAGCACCATGTATTTATTTTACTATTTCAATCATTTGAAGTTATAAGTCCAGTTTACTATATCTTTGACGTATTTGACATTTTGTCAACAAATGTGCACGACAATCTGCTCCATGGGTCCAGTTTTTCACATTCTACTTTGCACATAAGCGATTGCCCATCGGCATTACACAATTTAAGAACACAACAGTCAATTATACTATTCTTATACAATCATATCAGAAACAAAATATGATACTCTTGACAGAACTCACAAACATGATAGATACATAAATTGATGGACATTGTCAAATCGGAAGGATAATTTTATTACCAAGACACTGTTGTTTGTCCAATCATGTCGACTTCTATAAAACTGGGTCACACTCTATGAACAAAGTATAGTTAAAAACAGAGGCATTTATATTAGAAACGAACTACTAACATAGTTGTAAATGAGATTCTCAAATCGTAGGAAGAAATATGTCTTTATTCAGTACATAATTCAAGGACTGACCGAAACACTATTGTCACTCCCTTTCTTTCAAGTGGAGTTACAATAGTGTTTCGTTCTGCACTCGATATGATCTTATTTGACATCGCGGTGATATTATTGCTGAATCTAAACATAAAAACAACATATTTAAAGCAGATTTTTTACTGCGGGACATTTGATTAAGCCGAGTCATTGGCTTTGTGCACTTTTTTGTCAAACATACATTAAAACGCTTAATTATCATAGAAATGTTTTGTAGCAACCTGAGAAAATATGATAATTGTCGACTTACAAAACAAGATACTTTGAGAAAGCTCATTAATAATGTCTACATATGAAAGTGGTGACTTTATCGTCATATATTTATCCGATCAAGTTGATTCCAGACTGGTTAGGCGTATAATTATACACAAATTATCTAGATTCAGCACTTCTTTCAAAGTTAAAAGTACACAACGATTCTGATCATGATTCAAAGACAAACCTACGCTTGAACAACAAACAAAAAGTCTGAAGTAAAGATTACACTGTCCTCCAGCATCTACTTGTTGATAATATAATCGTAGAAATCAAATCTATCTTCACGACTAAACTTAACTCTAGTATTCTTTGTATTTGCATATCTTGTCAATATCTTTATATCAAACAAATTTCCCTATTGCTTCAATGTCGCTACATAAGCGCCAGCTGACTTGCAGACAATTTGATAATTCTAAACTTTGTTATTTACTTTATCCGATTTTGCGAGTTTGTCTTTCTGACTCTGTTTCTATTGATCGTTATAATTTCATTGTTCCAGATAAAGTCCACGTGAGGCAATTGACTGATTTATTTATCTGTAAACTTTTTACGTTTGGAATCATTTTTTAAATACATGACGTATGCTACTTGTAATTCCAAAATATAAGTTAGGATGCACAATGAATAAACCCATTTCTGCAAGTATTTCTTTACATTTAAACAACCCATTAAACTGTTCAACAATGCCTTTGCTAAAACTATACATATTTTCATAAAAAACAGGTAGTCACACATTTATAGTTTTCTTAGTAAGTACAATTTCTCGTTAATTGAGTAACAATAAAAATGAAAGTATACTAGAGGAATGTTTCAATGAATATTATCGATATCTTTAAATGTTTTAAGTCTGCTTTTGAAACCTGATAAAACATCTGACGAACTGTCTAAAATATGAATGACAGGCCAGACAAAATACAAGCGAAACACACACTGTAATTCCTGTGTAATTAATATAAAAACTGTCCGACATCTTATAAACAAACAAATATTACTGCTTGTATAGGCCTACATGTAATACACATTCAAACTGACAGAAAATAATGAAAGAACAGATGAACTTGATATCGATACAAATTTCTTTCCGGACTGCTTACGGAATTGAAACGTATAGAAATGTTTTTGCCTAAATGAAGAATACAAAATTCAAAACATATATAAAACAATATAGAATATTCATGACACAAATTTGTTATAATTGGTATATTATGATAATGTTCTTTATTTTATATGAATTAATCCAAATGTTGTCGAATATCTTCTTAGCCGAGAGTTAACGACGTTGGACTGGTAATGCATTAGATAGCCAGCTCCGTGTTGGTTCGATCCAATCCAAAAAAAAAACTATCTCGTTGTTACCTTAAGCAAGAACCTTTATCCTACCAGTTTAGTACTGGGGGACCAGAAAGCGGACTCGAAAATGATAAATCTAAGTTGTAATAACTTGTTTCACAATCCAGCTTAAATATATTAGTATACCTAATGTCTATAATGTCATTTCTGTAACTATCTCTAATAAAGGACATTTGGTACACAAAAAGATAATCTGCGTGTTTGCCAGTTATTTCCATTGGAACATAGATAATTAGGCTAAAAAACCACATTGACGTATAATTTAAAAGCGGTAGGTGCGATGGTCGGTTAAACCGAAGATTTTAATCACAGGCCTACAGGAATAATAATTTGGTAGATACATGTAATAGGAGAGCCATAACGACAGAAACCTAGATAATTGGTTTATGATGAAGCGTTTTTTTTCTGTAAAATGACTTCTTGTGGCCTGTCCAGACGATGCAATCACTACTATCGTGTGTAGACATAATTAAATTGAAAGTTATGGAAATTAAGTTTACCCTTTGTCGACATTGCATCTTTGTTTCAGCAAAATTGTGTATGGTTATACAAAACATTTAATGTTTACTCTTATCAAGTCAAGAAATGATACATGTTAATTGAATTAAGGGAGAAAATAGTATTAATGTATCTTTAAACAAACATCTTGCACTTCAGGCATCCACTATCTATCCACCATCTATAAAAGTCAGATCTTACACTTACATATGCAATTCAATGTACTTCATATTAATACAGTTTAATTGCGCTTTTAAAAGGTATGTAGCTGCATTTGCATGCATAGAATGCCTTGGCTAATCCAATAATAAAAGCTGTTGCTATGTTTAGAACTGAATGGTATTTTATGGACGAGTATGTATTAGGAATTTGTGACGATGCCCCAGAAGGTATCTGGCATGAGATAACAGGAAAAGTAAGCGAAAAATATCAATTTTTTATAGATTTTATCATTTTCAACAGCATTAAATAATAGAATACTATTCCTGTAAACTCATTAATCAAAGCGCCTGTTCTTCTTAAATACACATAATACTTTACGACGGTTATTAATTTATGAAATTTATATCTTATTATATGAGATTTATGATTATAAATAATGCACTTGCAATAACACCTCTAACTGTGGTTTTGCAATTTTCAATCTGTCAAAATTTTCAATTTAACTTGATTCGAAAGTGTTTCTAACATAATGGTGATATTTTCTCTCTCGAACTTTATTACACTCATTGCCAGGGTGATGAATAGATCATATATTTAAATTGATGCATTTCAACAGGTGATTAGTAATTGTAAGGTTTCTTGGTCAAATCAGCAGTGCAAAGTTAGTCATGTCGCTTGTACAAGTTGTAGCATAATAAATTGAATAACTTACATGGAACATCAATTTCTATAGCCTCCACTATTGACTCCCAAGTTTTTTTGTTATATCGGCGTCTTCGTAATCTTTTCAGACTTTGTTTGAACAAATAATCACAATGACGCACAAATTATATAATTTTCTCGCTTACTTTTTGGAAATAAGCTATGCTTTGACAGGTTGTCTGCCTATCTACAATCCGCGTCTGTCAGCGTACACGTCAAAAATCGCGCAATGAGCGATTCAAAGCGGACGCGGATGAAGGCGCGGAAGGCGGATAAAGGACGCGTACACATCTGAACAATTCTAGAAAAAGTAATGAGAGCGTTTTCTTTCAATTCTGGATGCGGATGACGTATGCGGACGCGGATGACGTGCACGTACACATGTGAACACTGCCTAAAAGGAAAGATCAAGATCAGAAATCTCAAAGTTGTGTGACGTGTACTGTCCGCTGTGTTTGATGCTTTAAGGTAGGTGGATACAATGTTTCGTAAAAGTCAAAAGTCAGTAAAACTTTATGAAAGTCGGTGTACATATACATGTGAAAATCTTTGTTTTAATAAAGTTAAATCAATTTTGATGTTAAATGAATATTGAACGGTGTAATATTAGTATTACCATCTCATTTTTTGTGGATCAAGTCAATAAAACGTCCCTATATTACTTCATTATTACATGATAGTAGTTTATTATTTTTTAACATTTAGTGTGTTCAATGAAACAAAACTAAAGATCTTAATGTTTAATGAATGGTGTGAATATAATACATATACTTGTATGATTTTATTAAGACAAAACTTAGTTTGAATAAACCTACATCGTTATTTAGTGATTCGTAAATTAAATTTCAAACATCGGCAATCTTGTTTTTACTGAATCCAGCTCTCTCCGTTTTAACACTTTTTAAAGTCAATGTTTAGAAGACCTTAGTATACACGTATGAAATATCGACTAAACTTAGTATTGATGAAATATATAATAATGTTGGTTTTAGTTACGTAAGGAACTTGAATTTGTTGATTTAACTGTTGTTTTATTATTATTTTATGTTGCTTTATCGGTTAACAGTTGTTTGCAATAGTGCCAACACGTTTTACCTGCTTGCATTCAACGCTATTCTGTTTATCTTAGAGTATTGTATTATATCACAATTTTATTGAATTTGTAATAATATTTATTCACTTCAAAATAACATTTGTCTTCGATTATTAATTATTTAATCAGATTCTCTGCATGGAATCATGCATTTGAAATTAAAATAGATGTAGTGTGCCCTATGCTGCATTTATTTCTTTTTACATAAACCACTAAAACTTTACAAAGCAGCGGTATTAAATTGAAAATGGATAAATAAATTGCGCTCGATTCATGGAAGGTTTTAGTAATTTTAGTAAAAAACAGATATGTTCAAGTTTGTTAATATACAATTTTATTATTATGGATTTTTACTTCCACATTTCAACCATGTTGTAGCTATAGTTCGGACAATCAAAATGCCTCGTTGGTGTTTATAGTGTTTTTATGCTTAGAAAAAAGAAATTAATGTTTAACATGTTTTGTTTGTTCCATAACAACAATGCAATTAAAGTGAGCGCGACGCGTGGAAGATCATAAGACGCTACCTATATAGTTTGTATGAAATAAGATATGTGATTGTTTTGCGAAAAGTCTCAATGTCCATAGAACGTTTTTAACATCACGTTACGTTTTTACTCTATATCTGTGTCCTTTATATAGGAGTTACAAAAATGAGACAGTTTTCAATCGTTTCATCTACAAAATTTTATTTTTTAAAAGGAACCAAAGTAGATAAAACCTGCAATCTACATGAACCAAAGAATAGAAGAAAGATGAAAGTTGTACATTTTCATACTATGTAATTGTCCACAGAGCTTGACATTTTCTTTCAAGCAAAGTACGTGTATTCACCGGCTTGCATCATATACAAACATATCATATCAGATAATATAGCATACAGCTATCAGGCTTCATTTGATCATCATAGAAGCCAATACTTATACTGCGTATAGCATCTTAGAAGTAACATAGACTAGGTTTCGATATTTTATGATACAGTACAAACAACTTTAACTATCCTTAGTCTGACTTTACGAGATAACACACCGAGTGTCTCAGAAGTTTGGGATAATTCGATTAATCAAAAGATGGTAGATAAAGGTTTAGATACATGAGATGTCCAACACGGCAAATATTAGTTTAAACCTTGTTTTTACAAGACGGCGTAAATTATATGCACTTGTGTATTTTAAATAGTAATCTGTGAATAAATGCACGCAATGTACGGCAGTAGAGATTCACTGACGGAAGTATTTGCCTAGTGGTTGGCGAATAGCTAAATATAAAGATTAAGCCTTTCCAGGTAAAGTGAGTAGGTGGACTGACTACCGTGATGTAACCTATACAATGTGTTGCTACGGCATTAAACCCACCAAAAACAAATTGCACAAACAAGCGATCACAAACAATTTCAGAATACGCTAGTCATTTATACTAATATGCAAATACAATGATATCAAAACAAAACATGATATTCTTGGCAGAACACACTAACATGACCGATACATCAAATGATGAACTTTGTCATATTATGAAGATAAATTGTGTACAAAATTTTATTGCCAATACATTGTTATGTCATATAATGTTAACTTCTATGAAACTAGTTCACACTGCGAGAACAATGAATAGTAAAAAACAGAGTAATTCATACGGGAAATTAATTGCAAATTTAGTTGTAAATGAAATTCTCATCTCGTATGTCTCGTGAAACGTTAAGAATTTTATCTGTCACTATTCCGAATATAAATAACCGTATTTGACATTGCGGGACTATTTTTGTTTTCTTACATTTTTAGACATATTTAATGTAAAACAGTTAGTTTTGATAGTTAATGTTAATAAATAATTTATAGTTGATACATTCGTTTCATGGGTATTTAGCCTGGCAAATGTATGTTGTCGAAATTATATGAACCAAAATGCTTTTTTTCCATATATTTTTTTCTATAGCGACTGAGGCAAATATAATCATTGTCGACTTAACAAGATAATTTGATAAATCTTAGGTTAATAATGTCTACACATAAAATATAAGTTGTGATTTCATTGTCTGATATTTGTCTTATGAAGTCGATTCCAGACTTGTTAGACATATAATTATATACCAATTATCTTGGTTCATGGCTTTTTGTTTCAGTTGAAATACGTATTTACAATAATTGCTGGTACAATAGTTGTGTGAATGAACTTTCTATATAACAATAATGATGTTGTGAGTTGATTAACCACATAACGATCAAAGCGTCAGCAATTGAAAACACAACTAATCACCACGCATATATCTTAATTACATTGAGTATGTATAGATTGACAAGTAATGTGTTACTTATAGTTTTGTTCATGTAAAATCAAAGAAAGTTGGATACAATAACTTTCTTTTGTATTGTTTCAAAACAACTTATATAGCTTAAAATTTGTCAAAATGATTTAATTAAATTGTATTCCTTCTTATAAGAAAAGGCATCCTGAATAATGTTTTGTAGCAAGGATGTTTTGATGTTCTGTATATTTTCGTTGAGTTCAAATTTCAATAGATCATACAGATAAACATCATTTGCATTAAGGGTTTTATCTGTTTCGTAATGCACTTTTATCCGTGCGTTATTGTGTATAAAACATATCCTTCAGAGGGGTGATATAACGGAATGTTCACCCGAGACAAGTTACTGTATACGTCTTAATATTGGCGCCCGTTTTATTTTGGCGATTTTGGCGGTCGATGTCGGAACCACCAAATATTAGCCCCGCCAATATTAAACACCGCCAAATATTGATTGCGCCAATATAAAACAACGCCAAAATAAAACACCGCCAAAATATTGTGTAAGTAAGGCTACTCTCACTGTCTTACTATGATTTAGTTACTTCCCTTTTTACTTAACACATAACGCGAGTCAACTATCGTAATAAAGAATTAAAAAATATATTTGAAAATTTGTAAAACACTTTGGTTTTTGTTTTCACGTTTTGTTGCTTATTCTTGCTTGCTTGAATATGTAATAAACTGTCATAATCAAATATGCCATTGTGTTATATCATTCGTTATATATCGTTTAAAGATGATCAGCCATAGTTCATTCAGGATAAAGTGAGATATTGTTTGCATGTAGTATTATACAGTTTTGTCTCAGGTTACATCATCAAATGTTCTATGAACGAGTTTTTAATACAGAAAAATGAACAAAAAAGTCAAACAATAAAAGGACAATGTCGGCTATCAAATAATATTTTTACTAATATGAACCTAGATTGCGACCAGTTTGAATACGTAATTATGACAGTTTTACAATGTAATTGCCCTAGGGTATGGTGTTGTTGTGAAGTATACAATACGTACAACAGAATATACCCGTTATTTGTCACACTTCAGTCCACCGTTATAGTTGTCTCCTCATTAATCCGGGTACCTGGTATGTCAGTTTGTATACAACGATTGTCTAACAGAACACAACAGTTAAAACGCTAGTCAACTACAGATGTTTTAAATGCTATTTAAAACCAATCAAATGAGATCAATTATTCAATAAACATATGAATAATGAACGGTTTCCGCCATTGTCCAATTACCACAAGGTACAAGGTTAACGCCCGTTTTATCCGAATTGATTCTTATTCAAACAATTAATAGAAAATAAAGTTCGTAAGAAAAAATAACAACGTTTAGTTATTAATATTCATTTATGAGATAGTCTTTTATTATATTTTATACATTCTTGATTTTAAAGCATCAATCAGTATCAATAATTTCATATCACGAGAAATTGATGCTCGGAGTTACCTCCCTTTCAAAACAAATAATTTTCGCGTTTTAATTTTGGCGGCTAAGACGACGAGCATGGGTTAATTTTGGCGGTTAAGACAACTAGCATGGGTTAATATTGGCGGTTAGCCCTCAACCGCCAAATATTGACCCCGCCAATATAAAAACATCGAAAAAACGCCAATATTTGCACCCGCCAATATAAAGACGTATACAGTATGTCAACCGAGGCTTTCATGAAGTTTTTAAGACCACCCTGTTGATTACAATACATGTTTTTGAAGTTCGCATCGCTTGCTAATAAATTGTCTGGTCTTCCATTTATGATTCTGTAGACAATCAGTTTTGAGCCATTGTATTCAAGTTGATATGATATTTAATGCATGAAGACGCCACAGTTTGATTGTGTAACATTAATCATTTAAATCTTTTGCAATGTTAAGACATTAATCAAAGTGACTATTGTGATTGAAACACAATAGTTGCCAAGACCACTTTCTTTATTGGTTATAACTTTCATAGACAGACTGCGCTCTTGTAAACCTGAATTGCTGCACTTAATGCGATCAATCAGTGTAAAATAGTCTTTAAAGCTTGTTCAGAAGTTTGTGTTATGCACTACTCTGTATTTTCAATAGTGATATTTAATACTAAAATTCAATCACAATTTATAGGCAAACTGGCGCTTGGACAACGAGCAAAAGTCTGCTTAAAACGAAGTAAGTGATGTCAAAGTCCACCAGCATCGAATTGTTGATTATAAAATTGTAAAACCTATCATCAATCGTCCCCACTTAGGTTGACTTCGGTATCCTTGCTATTTGCTTATCTTTTTATTGTCACTATATTGAACATTTAAGTGTCGCTACATGCGCGTCAGCAAACTTGCCGACAATTTGCGAATTCTAAGTTCTGTTTTTCGCTTTATCCGATATTTTAAGTGTCTATCTGCAAATTGAGATAATGTAGATTTCAATGAGATATATTTGAGATAATGCTAAATATATAAAACCAATTTACATGCTGTGATATAGAAAGTACTCAGTGTTGAAAAAAGAAGCTGACTTATTGTGATAAAATAAAAATTGAATGCTTGAAACGTGTAAAACTATAAATCTAATTGTCTTTTATTTCTATGAATTTTCAATATCTGTGACAGAAAAGTTTTGTTGCATACATGTATTTTTAAAATCTTACTCATGCAAAACATGATAATTGTCATTTATGACAGATACGAATGTGATTGACTTATTATTGAAGATTTATGTCGCCAATATTTGCAATAACATTTTCGCATTTTCAGAGACTACTTAATAGATATACTCTATATCGCATTAACATGAAATTATTTAAAAGTAAAATATATTGTAACGAAATAATTGATAGTAACAAATGTATAGAGTGGTCGTTAAAGGAACAGTGCTACTTTCGTTAAGTTACAATGAAAATGCAATTTTACCTAAGACATGCTTTATAAGATAATACCAATGCCCCTCAGTGCTTTGAGTCTGCTTTCGAAATTTATAAAACATCTCTAGACGGAATGTCTCAAACATATGAATGACAGGCCAGACAATTTTACAATAAAAACATTCGCTGTAATTCCTGCGAGATAAATATATAAAAATATTGTCCGATATCTCGAAGACAAGCAATTGTTACATTTTGTAAAATTTACATTTGAACTGACCGAAGAAGAAGCAGATTAACAAGATTCAAACAATGGACACTTAGTATATTTATCTTTAGAAATGGTGGATTCAGTATTTTTAAATAATACATATCAAAATAAATAACAAAGAAAGTATTGCTGGTAAGTCAATCGTTAATGTTTTTTGTGGCTTTTGTATACAATATTGTATAAAACATTTTTTTTCACATGCTTTTTTTCATTTTTGTCAAAAAAAACTTGTTTTCGATATATCTGTTTATGCATTAATGTTTTGTTGAGTATCTGACGTGCTATGTCGGTCACTAAACCCTGATAACCAGGTTAAGAATCGCAATTATCAGTTAAACTAAAGATTTAAATCACATACTAACAGTTATAGTAATTGTGTAGATACATGCGATAACAGAACCATAAAGATAATTGGTACATAATTACACGGTTTGTTCTTCTGAAAAATGACTTCCTGTAACCAGTCCAGACGATACAATCATTACTATCATGTGTAGACACAATAAAATTAAAAGCTATGGAAATTAAGTTTTCTGTATGTCGACATTGCATATATGTTTTAGCAAGTCGTTGTTTGACAAAACGATGGAATTTTAACTTCCATTTAGTTTAATAATAATACTTGCAACAGAATATTACACTTGCTGAATTCATGAGTGAAACATCAACAAAAAACATTAAATATTTAATTTTTTGTATGTCTGTTTATGATCATACCATGTTCACGAAATGTGTTGGTAAATTTTCATTTTGTTTGCCTTGAACATAGTGTATATTCAGAGCAATAAATGTTTGTTGTTGTTGTTGTATCTTTACTTAGTTATTACTCAACGTATTTAGAAAGCACAAGTCCAGCTTTTGTAATATTGGAGAGGCATTGACCATCAATAATACAGATTGGAAGTTACAACCTTATGTAAATGCATGATTCTAGATGCTCTCATATTTTGTTATGTCTGGTGAATATGAACATACAGGAATATTTTCTCGCAGACGTATTGTAATATCGCAACATGATGAATTATTAGTCGAAGAAAAAACGAAAAGGTGTAATCTTACGATGTAGTATGTGGAGATGACTAATTATTATAACTGTATTTTCAGCAAAAATATTTTTTCCCGGGTTAAATCAACATAATTTTGTGACTTTTGTGTCGAAAACACCTACACCAATTAAAGCAGCGTGTGAATGTAGTATATTCACTGAGTTTGATAGAGTTTGTTCGAGTTATGTTTAATATTCTCATGTTACATTATGTCGTGTAACATTGGATATAACACTTCTTATGACCGTAAGGCTATTTTTTCATGAAATATATCTCTAAATGGAAGTAGAACTATAAGCTTCTTTCAATGATAATTTCTTAGTCATATAAGTCATATCAAGTTTTAAAATGGTTTTACATTTTATCCGATATCGGACAACACTACCCTTTCAACGTAAATGTTATCTTTCTGAATTATAAACGAAACTGAAACACATTGGAAAATATTTATAAAGACATTTTTCCGGAATGTCGAAATCTACGCATACTTAAATTAAATAAAACTAAGATGTATGATCAGGTAAAGTGGATAAGATGTTGCAATAAGAGGAAAGTGTGTTTTTATTGTTAATAACTGTCATTTTTTCATGTTTTATGCATGGTTTTAATTTCAATTTATGTGTGCATCAGCGAGTAGTTAATTTGTTCTTAAATTGTTTAGATTTTTATAACATAGAACAATGGACATAATCACATATATCAGATGTAAGATTCAGTTGATATAATTACATTGTGACAGTTGTATACATGACTACATGTGCATCATAAAACCGTATCTTGTGGAGTAGGTGTCTTATGATACTGTATCCATTGAAACGTGCTGTCATATAATACGGTAACCACTGAGAAATACATAATAGTATGGTATCCACCAAGAAGAGGTACATAATAGTATGGTATCTATTGAGACAAGGTGTCTAATAGTAATTAAACCACTGCCCAAGACGTGTTGTCGTATAATACGGTAACCACTTGGGCGTCTTATAATAATACAGAATACGAGGCACCTGAATGTAGTGAGTTAGGTGTTTGAACACAATTTTAGATGCTCACTGAAGTGTGTAACCTATTTACACACTAATCATATGTGCTCAATGTTGTGCGTGATGGATTTAGAGTTGCAAAATAGCCCCTCATTGTAGTATGTGGGCAATTTAAACAGGAGTATCGGTACCTTAATGCAGTGTGTTAGGTGTTTGAACACAATTTTAAGATGCTCAACGTAGTGTGTAAACTATTTATACACTTATCACAGGTGCTTACTGTATTGCGTAATGGCTATAGCTCCGCAAGTAGACCCTCATTGTAGTGTGTGGGCACTTTTAACAGGGTTATTGGTGCCTGAATGTAGTGTGTTAGGTGTTTAAACACAATTTTAGATGCTAACTGTAGCGTGTAATCTATTTAAACTCAGGTTAAACAATTAACGACTTATTATTGAACTTCTATCAATACAAATACGATATAAAACATTTATTAATGCTGACATAAATATCACAGGTATGTCATTTATTTTCAAAGCAAAACATTAGAAAAAATATTTTGGGTGTAACGATTGAATTAATATCACAGGTATGTCATTTATTTTCAAAGCAAGACACCAGGAAAATATTTGGGGTTTAATATACGAATAAATATTACAGAAATGACATTTACTTTCAAAGCATAGCATCAGGAAAATATTTTAGGTGTAATGATTGAATGAATATCCCAGGCATGTCATTCATTTGTTTCAAAGCAATAAACCAGGAAAATATTTGTGGTGTAACAATCGAATAAATATCAAAGAAATGTCATTTATTTTTAAAACAAGACATCAGGAAAATATTTGGAGGTAATCATCGAATAACTTTACTTTGAATGGTTTGAGCAAAACGTTATTACTTACGCTCTGATGGAATCATTTATTTTTGTATAGAGGGATATCTATCTTCTCACATTTCTCTTTTAATACAAGATGAAAGTAATCGCTATATTAGGTCTTATTTTTCATTCAAATACTCGTAGACAAGTCTGACTTCTTTTGTATTCATAGTTGAATTTGACCTAATTCTGAGTTCGTAAGACTGTTGATAGAAACAAGACGATATTTCGAAACAGATGAAAGGTGTTGCATTTTTGCATGTTCTGTATATTCTGACATTTGATGGTTTAAAAATGAATTAAAAGGAACATTTAAGCTATCATCTATGCTATATCATCTGGTATTAAAAGGGAAAGAAGGTACTTTTGTTTTATGTGCTTTACGCACTTATTTCCACCTGTTTTTCTTGTTGCGATGTATTCACTACTGATTTGTTGAATCTTACTCAACGATTTAACTATTTATTGCATATGGATTATTATGTCAAATCAAAGAGTTTTTATCTATGTATGTTCACATTCCGTTTTGAAGCTTATGTGTATGGATACTGAAACATTTGAATTACGGATGAATCACGAGCCCATTCATGACTGTTTATAGCCTATTTAATAAAGACTTTCATTACATTTTGTCCCTAAACAAGTTGATAACTAAAATAGCACATGATTATGTTTGTGGACAAATAGTTAGTAATTGACCATTCCGAGTGCGACCTTTTTACTTGAATAACAATACATTTACACACAAATATAACCAAGTGCTCTTTTGTTAATACCTTGTTTGTGGGACAAAATATAACTGTAAACCATTTGTTAAAGCCCCTGTATCAAAAGTAACACAAATTTTGGAATGCAAAAACATACAAAATGTACACATTTATGTATATCAAACACCTCTAATGAACAAGATTTTTTTAGATAAATGCAAATATCAATTAAATATGTTTATGTTATTCATTACATTTCAAAGTGAAAGTAGACCGAAACCGTAAGTAAAATTAGGTTGTCAAAACTTGATTTACTAGTTTTGATCAAAGAATGTTTAAGATGAAGTCATATTACAGAAAAAAACTAACTCCAAATTACATAATTAAGCTTTTAAAGTATTGTGATCAGTATATATTGAACGTTGGCATATAAATAGATATTATTGTGCTCTTATAAAAGTACCCCACTTTTTTAAGACATGGACACTTTATCAAAACATATACCTAGAAAACAGAGTGGTTTGAACAGTTTATTGAGTCTCTAATACATGTAATATTTTCATACTTTCGTAGTTGTAAAACAGTTTTCATATCTACTGTTAATGAATATATCTTCACATAGTGGCTTTAAATATGCTAATAGGTAAGGTCATGGAAATGTCCATTTAAATACAAAAGGTAACACATATTATAGTACATTATTCGTTGTTTGTAAGCATATAAATGCTACCCATTAAAATGCACCAATGGTTATGTCGAGGTTTGCGTGTTTATTTATCGCATCACCAACGTTGTCTCCATAATGGCGTTTACTCGTAAACTGATTCTAATCATGATTATAAAATTGTATTTGTTCAGAAAAATTAATTTAATTCAGATACGCTATATTGCATTATAATGATAACCGTATTATAATAATCATTATGATTGGATAGATGTTAATGATAGTGACAAATTAATTAGACTCATACTTTGATTTTATTTATAACTCTTTATCACACAATTTACTAATTTGAAATGGAACGACCATTTTGAATATTTCTCAGATGTGTCATTAATAAAATTGCATGTATGTGTCAATAACCTTTACAATGTTTTGATAACCTTTAGGAACACGAGCACTGGGTACCAATCAAATACATGATAACAATCGTAATTATATGACTGAGAATAATTACAATAAATATTGTTTAATTTGTTTTTGATGTTGTCATAGAAACAATAAGATAAAATATTTTTTAATTAGTTTTTCCAATAATATGAATATTTCAGTACGTATAATTTATCAGGACATCAATATGGCACATATATTAGACTTCATAATGAAACTGGTATTAACTTGAAATATCTCATTGAATTCAACCGCAAACCAATGTTTGTAGTTCTTGAAAGACTAAGGATACAGTTAAAAAGTTCAGTATTGCTTATGAAATTGCACATTCATACAGCTGAATATCAGATCAATTATAATACTATATGAAAATTATTATAACATTGTATGATTTATTGGAATATAATTAATTCATAGTGTAAGACGTGTAATTAAAACTGTAATTTATTTGTATTTCGGGATCAATGGGAAAAAGCTGGGAGGTCAAATGATTTGAACAACACATATTTTAATAAGATGCAGCTAAAAATACATCAAAATTTAAGGATAGCTATCATTGAAAGTAAATCATTTTATCAACGCTTGGTTTGAAAGTTATTTATTACATTACTTAATAAATCATTTATAACTGGGAACTTATACGGTTGTAAACACTTCAAATATAAAAAGTAAATTGTTCTGAAAATATAACAATTTCCTAGGAAATGTTTTCAATAAAAAAAGAATATTATGATCTATACTATTAATTCTTACAATTTAAACAATCTAAAGTGTACTAAGAAATTCTACTAAGCATGACGTCAGTTAATAACAGTTAAACTTGTTTACGAAATGAGAACAATCCACTTGTTATTGAGCCTGATATGCCAAGTGTTGAAGAGCCGTTTAGCACATACTTTTGTTGCAACGTTTTCCTTAAACGAATTAGAAAATTAATGTTTCGACGTACAGATTGTGCACATAAATTGATTTGGCATGCTGGTAAAACTTTTTATAACGATCATGGCCAAGTTATGCACTAATTATACGTTTGTCAAAAAAATCAGAAACATAAAATGAATATTACAATGCTCGTTTACGACAAGTACTCTTGTACAAATCAGCAATGTATATAATATTACACAAATATTGGCCGGTAATTATATAAATTTTAACCAAATATCTACGACGATTGCCATATACTCAAAGAAAATAAAGTATTCCTCCAAAAAATTAACGAAGACGTAGTTGTGGTAAACAGAGGATTAACTGGAACAAATCATTACACACCTAAGTTGATGAAATAGAAACTATTCATTTTGAAATAATTGATAAACGTATTAACGAACACTCTACATATGATGTAGTATAACATATATGTACTTATTAGCTAATTAAAAACTTCAAGGTGCTGTTTAAACTTTGCTGGAGATCACATATGTTTAGAGGATCAGTCAAATATAAAACAATGCGATATACTCAATCTATATATCCCATGTGATATTATGTATTTATAATAAACAACCTGTAGTAAAGACAAAGCATTCGTGTAGGCCGAGATGGTGAATTAATGCACGCCATGCCAATGCAATATTCTCAAAATATTGAAAAGAAATTTGTAGACTCAGCTAACCGGAAATAATAATAATAAAATGTAGATTGCGCATGTCAGTAGGTGTTAAGATTAAAACATCATGCGAAGAACGATTTCTTACGTCGTCTGGTAATAACTAAGTTTAGACCAATAATTGCCGTGTTCGACATCCTATGGATCTATATATATTTATCTAGTGGAATTTGATAAAGCCAAATACCTCAAACTCTTCTAGAAATTTAATGCATTATAGCGTAAAGCTAGACTATTGCCAATGACACGATTTTATATTAAGTAATATTAGAGACATGTCGATATTATCTTCCAAGAAACCTTTCAACTGCAAAACTTTGCTTGTTTAGTGGACATATAAAGTCTTAAGATTATAACAAATTAGTTAGTTGAAAAAAGTTTGGATGCATCTGTTGTATTCTGATTTCATTGCCTGTATGTATATACATTGTAAAATACTTATCACTCTATCATACTTGAATATAATGCCTCACCTGAGTAATATATTATATTTTTTATCCAAATTCTAAACGTATGTAAAAAAACATATATCGAGGTAGCAATATATAACCTAATTATAACCCGGAAAGCAAACTATCATGATTGTAATAAATGAAGATTTTAAGATCCGCATAATATAATGCAACGTGATCAACATAAACTTCTGGACACACCTTTTACAATGATATCCTGAATTTACCATTACAAAGCCGGAGCCAAATATGAAAAGCCTTTATCACCAGCAAATAGCCAGATCAGCCATTACAAAAATTTTAGATACTTCGTTTTTGAGCCTCTCTGATTTTCAACACAAAAGACAGATCATCAAGATTATACGAATGAATGTTTTTTAGTGCTTACTTGATTAAACAATTATACTATATGATTTACTTTTTTAATTGGATTTCAAATTAAATGCTAATTTGGAGATAAGTGATAAAAATCAATTGTGATTTAAGTCCTCGGAAATATAATGACTAACTTTAGAGAGTAATTGAGTAGCAATATGTACTTTTAAATAGAAATTCTAACAATTATACAATTTGAAATAATCTCACCAAATGCCAAGTGTAGCATTAAAATCGACACACATGAACTAAATCATACAGGAAGGTATTAAATATACAAATGTTCTATTCAGTCACGAAATCCTTTTGATTCATGTTCCATTCTTCAAACTTTCTCACCATCTAAGTATAAATGTCTTTTATTATCTAATTCAAATTTCAAAATTGCGTTATAGAATGAAATATTTACGCTTTAAAGTACAAGCATCATAATAACGCGTCTGAAGTAATGCTGACAATAATTATTTATGTTTAGGTTCTGATACATGATCGACTATCCCACACGTTACATTATAATTAATTGTCACAGACTTTGCATCAATAAACACGATTTACGTGACAAAACATTTTGTTTAAAATTGTGTTTGATGCGTTATCGTTCCATTACATTTTATAATAATTATTGTATTGAAAACTAAGATATGGACTTAATTCGACAATATTTTTGCCTTTTTTGGAAAATATATGCTTCTACTGGAAAACAAAGAGTTTTATTTAGCAGTTTAAAAGCGATTATTGTTGTTTAAAGTGAATATAATAAGGTTTATGTCTCTAGCAAATCACATATTTGTCTAGCAACAAGAATATGCATCAGTGTGTATTTGTACCATGGGAATACGTCTACGTTATAATCAGTTTATTGCAAGTGAGCTATTACATTATATTGAATGGTATAAGATGTCACTTTAAATGCATTACGCAATAGTTGCGAGTAGTTGCACACTTAGTTATCTTAAGTGTCAAATGGGTGTACAAATGTAACATTTTGGATGATGACTTTATTTTGATGTTTTTTACTAATGCATCGATTCATTTGAATTTAATTAAAGTTGAATTTTTCAATCATACCTATAAGCCAAAGAAATTATACATAAACAGTACGTGTATTCTGTCTTGTTGTAAACCTTTATAGTCCAAAGACCATGAGAAAACCACGAGGAAATACAAACGTATGCGACATCTACAGAAGATGTGAATTAAATCTTGTTAATACAGAACGTGTGTGTTAAATATTTTGTCTTAGAACAAGGAACAAAGACAAGATCATCTGATTAACTGCATTCTACTGTATTAACTGTATTCTATCAAGTTGTCCAGCGCATCTAGTAGTATGATTTTTTGTGTTAATATGTGAGATGATTGCAGAAAAAAATCTAATGTGTCTGTGACAGAAATATTGTTCCCCAGTTGATTGTATGAAATAACTGTATGAGATAATGCGTGAAATAAAACCCTTAATATGTCTCCCACAACTAATGTCTGTTAAGTTGAACATGTCATCAAAGTGTCAGTACGTATGTCATATGTCACTCTCACAGAAAGATTTAGTATCAGAACATATTACGTCAGTTTAATGACACTGCTCAGAGGGATAATAGATTTTTCCTTTATGAATAGATTTCACGAAATTGATGGTATTTTTAAGGTTCCGTCTATCGTGGAATAACAACAATGTGTCACTGAACTACTGATTTTGTTAGACTAAATACCTTCGTTAAATGAAAATATCAATTCCTTTAACATAATATTGTCATTCCGTTTAAACGAAACCTTGCGTCGTTTAATTTTGCATATTATTATTCCGTTTTACAAAACATTGCGTCATTTTTCGACTTATTATTTTTTCGTTACAAAAATCTATGACTAAATATAATGTTGTCTGTATGAAGTGATATTTAATCAGAATGACAAATGTCACTTACGAGGTTTCATATTATCATCATTAACAAAAGAAAAATGAATATCACATTAGCGTAAATATGTATTTTTCATAGCAATTGAATGGCTAGTTCTACTCACAATTGTCATCCGCCTAACATTCTCTGTAAAATGGAAGATAGTCATGCTTCGATTCTGTAAATGAAAACGTAAACAGAATACTCGTACCAATCATTCTAGATTTGTATCTGAAAAAATTATAAAAAAATAGAGCTTGGATTATTTCTGTTAAAACCTTTGGCCAATTGTATCATAAACATGACAATATAAGACATATAAAATACCCGATTCAATTTGTTTTAAACAATTGCTTTATAGGCCGCTGTGGAATAAATGACTATTTTGTATTAATTGTAATTCAAAGTAATATTACGATCACGCTAGAGTAAAATGTAAAACGAAGTAATGCTATATCATATTATTCCTCATCAAACTTTACTTCGTATGTTGGAATTAAATTATCGTCGGCAACCACAGTACTTTCAAACAATAAATGTAATTTTTTTAATTGGATTTAACGTTTCAACAAATCTTATATCATTTTACGGCGTCCAGCGCACCTAACCCAGCTTTCCTGGACCCTTGTCTATAACCAGTACTTACTTATTCTTTCACAAGGAAAACCTCTCCATTTTATCTAATCAATGGTGGAAAATTGATATTATAGTCTAATTGTCATGGTATAACCTCCCCGGGATTAAACCCCGTACCACCTTCGGGACACGAGATTCCGAATCCGGACGCGCTACCAACTGCGCTATTAACCCAGGTTGGTAAATATTAAAATTACACACATTATGTATAAATTAATCTGTATTAGAACAATTATAGTCTGCATAATATATCATCAATATTACTTTGGACCACAAGGAAGTCAAGATGAAACATTTTTTTAACAATTTTCTAGTTTCCATAATACGTGTAAGTTTTGAATTATACATAGCTGATGTCGTATCGTGAAAAGACGAAATTGCGTGGTGGAAATAAAGCAAAACATTTTACTCGAAATCAGCGACGTGAATATTTTCTAAAAATCCTGCCAGATGACATTTACATGTATTTGTTTAGCATTTTTTACTGAATTGCTCGCAGAATCGGCGTTTTATTGCTTTAATTTGTTTTTTTTTATAATCAAATATTAACGCCTTTTCTTTGATAGAATAAAACAGCACACAGTCTGCCTTGTTCTGTTTGGTGTGATATTCTAGAAGACGTGTTCGTGAACATGTTATCAGAAACTTACTTTTTTTCAATTATACTGACCAAAAACAAACAATTTCTTTTTAAAATCACAAACAACAAAATGTGTTTGTTCGCTGTACACATTATTTATTAAAACAGTAAATGTTTGATTGTTCCGCACGAAAAAAACTCATCAATTTGGAATCACAATGAAAACTATCATTTCAGTGCACTCTCTACTCGCGTAGAACAAATACTGTTACAAGGTAATAAACTGTTAGTATTAGAATGCATCACCATATGCTTGTTAGATTATTGACGCAGCCTTTTCTGGTTAAACAAAGTATATTTACAATTACATAAATTATCCAAAGTTCTTAGCACTAAACGTGTTTGTGTCTACTCTCAGTAATACTCGACTGAGTCCACAAGGACCAACTGTCTGGTCGAGCTTACTAACAAACACTGACAGCTTCTTCCACCGCATTTACTTTGCTATGTAGTCAATATACTTCCTTACTATATATATATATATTCCCAATGGCTAAAGGTAATATAGCACTCGTAAATGCAGTGACATGAATATAATTATGCTATTATAGAAATTATTTTAACGGTTTTCAGCTGATAACATTAACGGCCATGTTGGCACAATGGTAGAAGGCCTGAACTGATACATAAACCCTTTCAACATGAGAAATTGGACATAAGAATATTTAATATTTTACTCAAACTGTCAAGAGAAAAAATTTAACATAACGTATTCCGCCATTTGTGCACATTAGATTTGTGAGTATGACATGCTTTACGTAGCATTTAAACAACATTCTTTTGCCTTATCGTTGCGTGCATGTGGTCATTCTCGCTTTCCCTGAATAGGTAAAGAAACTGACTTCGTTTACCTAGTTCAATTTCATACGATTAGTGAGTAATAGACTATTTTATGTTTTTAATTCACCATTTCTTTGGTGATGTTGCCTACATGCCAGACTTAAACATGTAACAGAAAGTAATAAGTAAGAACAAACATCCGATTGATCAAGATAAAACACAGTTTTAACATGTAATTAAAATTATATTCCCGGTGGCCATACTTGCATGCTTATATTAATTTTGTTTCAGTTCGATGTTTTGTTGTTAATTTGATGTAATTCGTATGTTGAAACATTTTAACTTTAAACGTTCAAGTTTAAAGTGTATAATACACCTAAACTTGAGCCTTGGGTAAAAAACCCGTCGTTTGATCGCTTTACTTTCATTATTTTGTTTACCAAGCATCTGTATGTGATATTTAATAAAAACCCTGACACTTTTTAAGCAACACTTCAAATGAATACAATAAAATTTCGCGTTCAGTTAGTATAAAGAGTGCATACGTTTAAATTTTATGTACAGATTAAACTGATTGTGTTGGTTATTTTATACTTAAATGAATTTTATAAACTTATAATATGTATTTAGAGTTTGTAACGATGCCTGAGAATGTATCTGACGTGAGATAATAAGATTGGTAAAAAAAACGTTATTAAATCATCAGGCGTGTATCCAAGGCTTTACATAATGGAATATAATTCCTGTAGAATCATTCCTCAAAGCGCAACTGCAATTGAAATACACATAACACTTAACGTTGATTGTTATTTGATGAAACTCAAACCATGAGAATATGATTATAAACTGTGCATTTGTTACGATACCCCTAAAATTGATTTTTATAGAGAGTGGGAGAATTGCACAGCAATCACCTACCTGTAAGAACTTTTATTCTTACTCAATTTTTCTAAAATGTTTTGAACAAGCTGATGCTATTTTCTTAAAATATTTTATTGCAATCACTGTCAAGGAGATGAACATATAATATTGTTAAATTGATATATCTTAACAGGTGATTTGTAAATGTTATGTTACCTTTTGAGTCACTCTGAATGAGAGAATTTATATTAAGCGTTTTTACGTTCTATGAGGTATAATGCAATCTAAATTTAGATAAAGTTTAATATTCATGATTTTTTAAAGACAATTGTTATTACGTGTCATCCATAATTACCTGAAAACTTTTGTTTTTGTTTGATTTGTTTTTAGTTTTTACCAATACTTTAGAAATGAAAATATCTTTGGATACATGAACATGTATAACAAATACATTTGTATGAAGGATCTTAACTCTGCTTTTAAATGTTACTTTCTTTTACTATTAACTATCGTAATACGTAAATACATACATCGAAAATTAAATGTGATAGTGTTAATGAAATAAACCCAACTTTTTTACTTGTGTAAAGATAATTTTTGATATCACATAAAAATTAAAAGAGGATGATGTTGCTAAAGCAAACAATATATCATGTAGACAATTGCAGCATGTAAGATTAAATATTTTTATCATGTTTTTGTGCTGTGTTAAAGGTTAACGAATGCAATATTTCCAACAAATGTTACCTGCTTGCATTACAAACCTGTTATCTCAGGTGATTGGACTACGTAATAATTTAAATGAACTTTTTATCATATGAATTCGTCTTTTAATAGCATTTTTCTTCTGTTATCGATTAGCCAGTTTCTCTGCATGAAACATGCATTTGTAAGTTGGATTTTAAATTAATATTTGCATCCTATGATGTTATTGTTACAATTGATATCAAATTACCAGATATTGAATAGGATATTGAATTGGAAAAACAACTAAAAATGGTGGGCATTACACTGTAATGAAAGATAGTATACCAATTGAATTGACATGTTCAAACCTGCACATTCCTAATGTTTATAATATCTGTTTTGCATTTTGCCCCATGGCCATGTTATTAGTTCTACATTCTCTTTTTATACGTTCATTATATCTCAAGCAACCATAATACCTTATTAGTAATTATGTGTTTTCACAAACTATGTTTATTTTATTTGTGTTTTGTTTACAAACCATTTTTGAAAAATCAGAAAAAAAATTGTATGTTGGATTTGTTTTGTTTGTTTGAAGACAATAATGCAAATGGAGTAAACGTGACAAAAGAGGAAAGTAACCAGAATCCATCCATATTGTTGACATGTAATTAGAGATTTGATTGTCTTGCAAATAGTTTCAAGGTTCATTGATGATGTTCAACATCTCTATTTCATTCTTAATTCATGTCCTCAGAGATTTTAAGCAATGCCAAGAATTTTTTGTTGTATTGAATCCATTATTACAACAAAGCTATTGCAAGGAAAACATGCAATTGATATTACAGTGAAATCGATGATATTTTGCGATAGAAAAAGTTTTCAGATATCAGACGCATGTAATCTCTGTGAACTGCATGTCACCAAAAGCGAACTTGAATATTTGCCCCTTTGTCATAATGCTATTAGACTTTTTAAGTGACTGACAAGGACACTTCTAATATGATAAGCATGATCAAATTCTTAATTGTTAAAACTTTTTTTCTCATTCCGCTAGAAATTCTCTCACCTTGCTATCATTTCTTAAAAAGCTTTTGCATCAATAACCTATTGCATTGTTATTAAAAAGTTGATCAAACTGCAATTTAACACGTCTGATTCAAAGGATTGAAGAACGATCGGAAATTGACAGTTTTTGTGACCGTGTGTAGTATTGTCTACAGAGCTTGTACATTATGAAAACAAAATATTCACATAAAATGACAGCTTGTATTATGTTATAGTCCGATCTTAATCTGAAACACATTAAATGTCTCAGAGAGTTTGAGGTACAATGTCTTTATCAAAATCCATCAGAAAAATATATTGAGATTCATGAGTTGTTCAATTCGGCGAGTCAAACGGCATAACACTAAGAAATCAGTAAATAAAAGTACTGATTAGCACCATGTATTTATTTTACTATTTCAATCATTTGAAGTTATAAGTCCAGTTTACTATATCTTTGACTTATTTTTCATTTTGTCAACAAATGTGCACGACCATCTGCTCCATGGGTCGAGTTTTCACATTCTACTTTGCAAATAAGCGATTGCACATCGGCATTACACAATTTTAGAACACAAACAATTTTAGAATACGCTAGTCAATTATACTATTCTTATACAATCATATCAGAAACAAAATATGATACTCTTGACAGAACTCACTAACATGATCATGCTAAAATATGAATGACAGGCCAGACAAAATACAAGCGAAACACGCACTGTAATTCCTGTGTAATTAATATAAAAATTGTCCGACATCTTATAAACAATCAAATATTACTGCTTGTATAGGCCTACATGTAATACACATTCAAACCGACAGAAAATAAAGAAAGAACAGATGAACTTGATATCGATACAAATTTCTTTCCGAACTGCTTACGGAATTGAAACGGATAGAAACGTTTTTGCTTATATGAAGAATACACAATTCAAAACATATATAAAGCAATATAGAATATTCATGACACAAATTTGTTATTATTGGTATATTATGATAATGTTCTTTATTTTATATGAATATCCGCTTTCGAAAATTACTTGCGCTTACTTCAAATGTTGTCGAATATCTTCTTAGCCGAGAGTTATCGACGTTGGACTGGTAATGCATTAAATAGCCAGCTCCGTGTTAGTAACTATCTCTAATATAGGACATTTGGTACACAAAAAGATAATCTTAATATAGGACATTTGGTACACAAAAAGATAATCTGCGTGTTTTGTGTGTGCCAGTTATATCCATTGGAACATAGATATTTAGGCTGAAAAACCACATTGACGTATAATTTAAACGCCATAAGTGCGATTGTCGGTTAAACCGAAGATTTTAATCACAGGCCTACATGAATAATAATTTGGTAGATAAATGTGATAGGAGAGCCATAAAGACAGAAACCTAGATAATTGGTTTATAATTAAGCGTTTTTTTTCTGCACAATGACTTATTGTGGCCTTTCCAGACGATGCAATCACTACTATCATGTGTAGACATAATTAAATTGAAAGTTATGGAAATTAAGTTTACCTTTGTCAACATTGCATCTTTGTTTCAGCAAAGTTTTGTATGGTTATACAAAACATTAAGAAATGTTTACTCCCATCAAGTCAAAAAATGATACAAGTTAACTGAAATAAGGGAGAAAAATAGTATTAAATTTAAATGTATCTTTAAACAAACATCTTGCACTTCAGGCATCCGCCATCTATAAAAGTCAGATATTACACTTACATATGCAATTCAATGTACTTCAAAATAATACAGTTTAATTGCGCTTTCGAATGTTATGTAGCTGCATTTGCACGCATAACATGCCTTGGCTAATCCAATAATAAAAGCTGTTGCTATGTTAAGAACTGAATGGTATTTTTATGGACGAGTATGTATTAAGGATTTGTGACGATGCCCCAGAAGGTATCTGGCATGAGATAACAGGAAAATTAAGCGGAAAATATCAAATTTTCATAGATTTTATCATTTTCAACAGCATTAAATAATAGAATACTATTCCTGTAGACTCATTAATCAAAGCGCCTGTTCTTCTTAAATACACATAATACTTTACGACGGTTATTAATTTATGAAATTTATATCTTATTATAATTATGAGATTTATGATTATAAAAAATGCACTTGCTATAACACCTCTAACGGTGGGTATGCAATTTTTAACCTGTCAAAATTTTTAATTTAACTTGATTAGAAAGTGTTTCTTATATAATGGTGCAATTTCCTCTCTTAAACTTTATTACACTTATTGCCAGGGTGATGAATATATCATATATTTAAATTGATACACCTCAACAGGTGATTTGTAATTGTTAGGTTTCTTGGTCAAATCAGCAGAGCAAAGTTAGTCATGCCACTTGTAGCATAATAAATTGAATAACTTACATGAAACATCAATTTCTATAGCCTCCACTATTGACTCCCAAGTATTTTTTTTGTTATATCGGTGTCTTCGTAATCTTTTAGACGCATAATTTAATTGACGCACCAATAATATAATTTTCTCGCTTACTTTTTAGAAATTAGCTATGCTTTGACAGTTTGTCTGCCTATTTACTATCTGCGTCTGAGCGATTCAAAGCGGACGCGGATGAAGGACGCGGAAGGCGGATAATGGACGCGTACGCATCTGAACACTTCTAAAAAAAGTAATGAGAGCGTTTTCTTTCCATTTCTGGACGCGGATGACGTGTGCGGACGCGGATGACATGTGCGAACGCGGATGACGTGTGCGTACACATGTGAACACCGCCCTGTGTTTGATGCTTTAAGATAGGCTGATACAATGTTTCGTCAAAGTCAAAAGTCAGTCAAACTTTATGAAAGTTGGTTTACATATACATGTGAAAATCTAAATTTTGATAAAGTAAACCCAATTTTTATGTCAAATGAATATTGAACGGCGTAATATTAGTATTACCATCTCATTTTTTGTTGATCAAGTCAATAAAACGTCCCTATATTACTTCATTATAACATGATTGTAGTCATTTTTTTAAACATTTGGCGTGTTCAATGAAACAAAACTAGAGATCTTATTGTTTAATGAATGGTGTGAATAAACTGTATGATTTTATTAAAACCAAACTTAGGTTGAATAAATCTACATAGTTATTTAGTGATTCGTAAATTAAATTTTAAACTTCGGCAATCTTGTTTTTACTAAATTCAGCACTCTCCGTTTTAACTTTTTAAAGTCAATGTTAAGAAGACGTACCTTAGCTTACACATATGAAATATCAGCTAAACTTAGTATTGATGAAATATATAATTACGTTGGTTTTAGTTACGTAAGCAACTTGAATTTGTTGGTTTAATTGTTGTTTTATTATTATTTTATGTTGCTTTATCGGTTAACGGTTGTTTGCAATAGTGCCAACACGTTTTACCTGCTTGCATTCAACGCTATTCTGTTTATCTTGGAGTATTGTATTATATCACAATTTTATTGAATTTGTAATAATATTTATTCACTTCAAAATAACATTTGTCTTTGATTATTAATTATTTAATCAGATTCTCTGCATGGAATCATGCATTTGAAATTAAAATAGATATAGTGTGCCCTATGCTGCATTTATTTCTTTTTACATAAAATACTAAAACTTTACAAAGCAGCGGTATTAAATTGAAAATAGATAAATAAATTGCGCTCGATTCATGGAAGGTTTTAGTAATTTCAGTAAAAAACAGACATGTTCAAGTTCGTTAATATACTATTATATTATATCGGATTTTTACTTCCACATTTCAACCATGTTGTAGCTATAGTTCGGACAATCAAAATGCCTCGTTGGTGTTTATAGTGTTTGTATGCTTAGAAAAAAGAAATTAATGTTTAACATGATTTGTTTGTTCCATAACAACAATGCAACTAAAGTGAGCGCGACGACTGGAAGATCATAAGACGCTACCTATATTGTTTGCATGTAATAAGAACAGAACAGAACAGAACATATATTTTATTTATGATTTGTACATAGTACATCATCAGTATACAATATAAACAGTACAAGTTACATTTGTCAAATAGTCAAGGTTAGACAATATACAAGTATATAAGTTTATCATGAATAAGATAAGAGTATAAATCAAGAAACAAATAAATATGAAAGTTAAGTATAGTCAGTTTAAAAGAACAAGTATATAAATTGTTCTACTAGTTAAACAAATACAATTAGGTCATCAATGTTCATGTTAAAGGTATTTCTGTAATTATAAGCTTTTTTAACGTATAGACTCAAATTGATTAGGACATTTTTATCTTCAGATTTAAACAATTGTATAAATTTATTCATGTTGGGTTGAGTATAATAAAATGTATCAATATACAACATGTATTGTTTTCTAATATCTCTATCTCTTTTCTAATATCAAAGAATAGAAGAAAGATGAAAGTTATACATGTTCATACTATGTAAAGTATTGTCCACAGAGCTTGACATTTTCTTTCAAGCAAAGTACGTGTATTCGCCGGCTTGCATCATATACAAACATACCATATCAGATAATATAGCCTACAGCTATCAGGCTTCATTTGATCATCATAGAAACCAATACTTATACTGCGTATTACATCTTAGAAGAAACATAGACCAGGTTTCGATATTATATGATACAGTACAAACAACTTTAACTATCCTTAGTCTGACTTTACGAGATAACACACCTAGTGTCTCAGAAGTTTGGGGTAATTGGATTAATCAAATGAAAGCAGATAAGTTTAGATCCATGAGATGTCCAACACGGCAAATATTATTTTAAACCTTGTTTTTACTAGACGACGTAAATTATAATTATGCACTTTTGTATTTTATATAGTAATCTGTGAATAAATGCATGTAATGTAAGACAGAAGTCATTCACTGACGGAAGTATCTGCCTAGTGGTTGGTAAATAGCTAAATCTAAAGATTAAGCCTTTCCAGGTAAAGTGAGTATGTGGACTGACTACCGTGATGTAATCTATACAATGTGTTGCTACGGCATTAAACACAATAAAAAAAGAATCGCACAAACAAGCATTCACAAACAATTTCAGAATACGTTAGTCATTTATACAAATATGCAAATACAATGATATCAAAACAAAACATGATATGCTTGGCAGAACACACTAACATGACCGATACATCAAATGATGGACTTTGTCAAATTATGAAGATAAATTGTGTACAAAATTGTATTGCCAAGACATTGTTATGTCATATAATGTTGACTTCTTTGAAACTAGGTTACACTGCGAGAACAATGAATAGTAAAAAACCCAGAGTAATTCATATGGGAAATTAATTGCAAATTTAATTGTAAATGAAATTCTCATCTCGTATGTCTCGTGAAACGTCGAGAATTTTATTTGTCACTATTCAGAATATAAATGATCATTGCGGTACTTCTCTTGTTTTCTTAAACTTTTAGACATTTTTTTATGTAAAATAGTTAGTTTTGATAGTTAATGTTAATAGATAGTTTATATGAACCAAAATGTGTTTTCTTCCGTAGCACTTTTTCTGTAGTGAATGAGGCAAGTAGAATTATTGTCGACTTACGCTACAATAATTTGATAAATCTTAGGTTAATAATGTCTACACATAAAATATAAGTTGTGATTTCGTTGTCTGATATTGTCTGATATTTGTCTTATAAAGTCGATTCCAGACTGGTTAGACATATAATTATATACCAATTATCTTGGTTCATGGCTTTTTGTTTCAGTTGAAATACGTATTTACAATAATTGCTGGTACAAGAGTTGTGTGAATGAACTTTCTATACATCAATAATGATGTTGTGAGTTGATTAGCCACATAACGATCAAAGCGTCAGCAATTGAAAACACAACTAATCACCACGCATATATCTTAATTACATTGTGTATGTATAGACTGACAAGTAATGTGTTACTTATAGTTTTGTTTATGCAAAATCAAAGAAAGTTGGGTACAATAACTTTCTTTTGTATTGTTTCAAAACAACTTATACAGGTTTTTCAATCTATGTATCATTTGAGATAGCTTTAAATTTGTCAAAATGATTTAATCAATTAAATTGTATTCCTCCTTATAAGAAAACGCATCGTGAATTATGTTTTGTAGCAAGGATGTTTTGATGTTCTGTATATTTTCGTTGAGTTCAAATTTCAAAGATCATACAGATAAACATCATTTGCATTAAAGATTTTGTCTGTTTCGTAATGCACTTTTACCCGTGCGTTATTGTGTATAAAAACACATCCTTCAGAGGGGTGATATAACGGAATGTTCACCCGAGACAAGTAATGTCAACCGAGGCTTTCATGAAGTTTTTAAGACCACCCTGTTGATTACAATAGATGTTTTCGAAGTTCGCATCGCTTGCTAATAAATTGTCTGGTCTTCCATTTATGATTCTGTAGACAATCAGTTTTGAGCCACTGTATTCAAGTTGATATGATATTTAATGCATGAAGACGCCACAGTTTAATTGTGTAACATTAATCATTTAAATATTTTGCAATGTTAAGACATTAATCAAAGTGACTATTGTGATTGAAACACAATAGTTGCCAAGACCACTTTCTAAATTGGTTATAACTTTCATAGACAGGCTGCGCTCTTGTAAACCTGAATGGCTGCACTTAATGCGATCACTCAGTGTAAAATAGTATTTAAAGCTTGTTCAGAAGATTGTGTTATGCACTACTCTGTATTTTCAATAGTGATATTTAATACTCAAATAATTCAATCACAATTTATAGGCAAACTGGCGCTTGGACAACGAGCAAAAGTCTGCTTAAGACGAAGTAAGTGATGTCAACGTCCACCAGCATCGAATTGTTGGTTACAAAATTGTAAAACATATCACCAATCGTCCTTACTTAGGTTGACTTCGGCATCCATGCTATTTGCATATCTTTATATTGTCACTATATTAAACATTTAAGTGTCGCTGCATGCGCGTCAGCAAACTTGCCGACAACTTGCGAAGTCTAAGTTCTGTTTTTCGCTTTGTCCGATATTTTGAGTGTGTCTATCTTCAAATTCATATAATGTAGATTTCAATGAGATATATTTGAGATAATGCTATATATATATATAAAACCAATTTACATGCTGTGATATAGAAAGTACTCAGTGTTGAAAAATAGAACCTGACTTATTGTGATACAATGAAAATTGAATGCCTGAAACGTGTAAAACTATAAATCAAATTGTCTTTTATTTCTATGAAATTTCAATATCTGTGACAGAAAAGTTTTGTTGCATACATGTATTTGTGAAATCTTTCTCATGCAAAACATGATAATTGTCATTTATAACAGATACGAATGGGATTGACTTATTATTGAAGATTTAAGTCGCCAATATTTGCATATTACTACAATATTCTGACATGTGACTCTGTCAGAGAATACTAATTCCAATGGTAAAATTTGATTGTCTCTATGGCAACATAAAACTGTTAAATCAGAGATTGTAATTAATTGAATTAAGCATAAAGTCAATGCAATTGACAGCCATGTTTAACTACCAGCACTTGTTTTCTGCCATAAATATATTTTAAAATTAGATTAATGTGTCTTGACAAGATGCAATAGGTACATCCATTGGTGCGTGTGTAAAAGTTAATAAACTGAAACATGAGTGCAGAAATAGCATAGGTGATATTGAATTTGTACTGGGTTTAACACCGTGTCAACACAATGTTTAGGTTATTTCACGGCGTCCAGCGCACCTAATCTAGCTTTCATGGTCGCTTATCTATAACCAGTTCTCAGCTACCTTTCCCCAAGGCCAGAATAACACCGTTGGGATTCAAACCATAATCTCTTCGGGGCACTATATTCAAAATCCAGGCGCGCTACAAACCGTGCTACCGACACGGGTGAGTTAAATGTTATTAAAGAAAGAGTTTAGATAAATAGCAACACGAGATAATGGTATAAATGTACTAATTTGTATGACACACTGAATCAATTTATAAAAAACGTGCATTCTCTTAAGATACTGTCATTATGTTAACGTACATATAAGTACAATTAAATGATTGCTTTTTTTCATTATGTGTAGACAAAAGGGACATTTCACAACTGAGTAATATAAATGGACACTTTGTCATAATTATAATTTGTTAATTGAGAGTTGTTAAGGCTTTCAGCGATTACGAAATGAAGGATATATACCAATTCATCAGTATTATCTTTATTCCTTGAATAAATTAATCAAACGATCTAACAGTTTCAAATAGATTTGACTTTAAAAGCTCCCAAATGATCAAATCCATTTGGACCAACTATTTTAGAAATAGCATTTATATATTTATACATCGTATATGCTTTCATTGAACTGTCTGATCATATAAACTGAATATACTGCCATGTGAAACTCATAATATGAATTACACATATACAATATAGTTCATCTATTACATCTTCGCATTTTTAGAGACTACTTAATATATATACTCTATATATCATTAACATGAAAGTATTTAAAAGTAAAATATATTGTAACGAAATAATAGATAGTAACGTGTGTATATAGTGGTCGTTATAAGAACAGTGTTTCTTTCGTTAAGTTTCAATGAAAATGCAATTTTACGTAAGACATGCTTTATGAGATAATACTAATGCCCCTCAGGTCTTCTGTGTCTGCTTTCATAACTTATAAAAAATCTCTAGACTGAATGTCTCAAACATATGAATGACAAGCCAGACAAATTTACAATAAAAAGCACACGCTGTAATTCCTGCGAGATAAATATAAAAAGATTAAAAATATTGTCCGATATCTTGAAGACAAACACTTGTTACGATTTGTATAATTTACATTTGAACAGACAGATGCTTAAAACAACATACTTTTGTGACTTTTGTGTCGGAAAAAACTACACCAATTAAAGCAGCGTGTGAATGTAGTACATTCACTGAGTTTGATAGAGACTGTTCGAGTTATGTTTAATATTCTCTTGTTACATTATGTCGTGTAACATTGGATATACTACTAGAAGTGGAAGTATAAGCTTCTAGCAATGATAATTTCTCAGTTATATAAATAATCAAGTTTTAAAATGGCTTTGACAAGTAGTGTATCCTAACCTCAATGGAAGTACATGTATTTATATGCTATTAAAGCTATTAAATGGGTGAATGAAGTCTCAAAGAATTAATTGACAGGCCAGACACTTTTTCAAATGAAACACAAGCTGCAACTCCTATGAGATCGATCTAAAAATAATTGTCCGACTTCTTGAAGACAAACGATTACTGTGGCTTGCATGATTTTACATTTTATCCGATGTCGGACAACACTACCCTATCAACGTAAATGTTATCTTTCTGAATTATAAACGAACTGAAACACAATGGAAAATATTTATAAAGACATTTTTCCGGAATGTCGAAATCCACGCATACTTGAATTAAATAAAACTAAGATGTATGATCAGGTTAAGTGGATAAGATGTTGCAATGAAGAAGAAAGTGCGTTTTTATTGTGAATGACTGTCATTTTTACATGTTTTATGCATGGTTTTAATTTCAATTTATGTGTGCATCAGCGAGTAGTTAATTTGTTCTTAAATTGTTTAGATTTTTATAACATAGAATAATGGACATAATCACATATATCAGATGTAAGATTCAGTTGATATAATTACATTGTGACAGTTGTATTCATGACTACATGTGCATCATAAAACCGTATCTTGTGGAGTAGGTGTCTTATGATACTGTATCCATTGAGACGTGCTGTCATATAATACGGTAACCACTGAAAAATACCTAATAGTATAGTATCCACCAAGAAGAGGTACATAATAGTATGGTATCTATTGAGTCAAGGTGCCTAATAGTACTTAAACCACTGCTCAAGACGTGTTGCCGTATAATGCGGTAACCACTGAGGCGTCTTATAATAATTCAGAATACGAGGTACCTGAATGTAGTGAGTTAGGTGTTTGAACACAAATTTAGATGCTCACTAAAGTGTGTAACCTATTTACACACTAATCATATGTGCTCAATTTTGTGCGTGATGGCTTTAGAGCCGCAAAATAGCCCCTCATTGTAGTATGTGGGCAATTTAAACAGGTGTATCGGTACCTTAATGCAGTGTGTTAGGTGTTTGAACACAATTTTAAGATGCTCAACGTAGAGTGTAAACTATTTATACAAGTATCATATGTGCTCACTGTATTGCGTAATGGCTATAGCTACGTAAAGTAGACCCTCATTGTAGTGTGTGGGCACTTTTAACAGGGTTATCGGTGCCTGAATGTAGTGTGTTAGGTGTTTAAACACAATTTTAGATGCTCACTGCCGCGTGTAATCTATTTAAACACAGGTAAAAACAATTAACGACTTATGATTGAACTTCTTCTATCAAAAAGTAAATTTGACGAATTTCCACAAATACAAATACGATATAAAACATTTATTAATGCTGACATAAATATCAAAGAAATGTCATTTATTTTTAAAGCAAGACATCAGGAAAATATTTGGAGGTAATCATCAAATAAATTTACTTTGAATGGGTTGAGCATTTACGCTCTGATGGAATCATTTATTTTTGTACAGAAGGATATTTATCTTCTCACATTTCTCTTTCAATACGAGATGAAAGTGATCGCAATATTAGGTCTTATTTTTTCATTCAAATACTCGTACACAAGTCTTACTTCTTTGGTATCTTTAGTTGACTTTGACCTAATTCTGTGTTCGTCAGAGAGTTGATGGCATATTCTGAAAAATAGTTTCTTCATAGTAGGGTCATATATACATATTTATCTTACAGATTGCGTCATAGTCTTATTTGCTACCTTTTGTAAATGAACACTGTTTGGTACATCTTCATTTATCTTTAAACAGAGAAGTGACATGACATAAACAATTTACTTTGTATTGAAAAGTTCAGAAACAAGACGATATTTCGAAACTGATCATATTCTACATATACTGACGTTCGATGGTTTAAGAAAGAGTAGAACTGGAACATTTAAGCCATCACCTGTGCTAATATCACCTGATATTAAAAGGGAAAGAGGGTACTTTCATTTTATGTGCTTTACGCGTTTAGTTCAGGTTTTAGCAATTTTAATATAATATCCATCTTTTTTTCATGTTGCGATGTATTCATTACTGATTTGTTGTAGCTTACTCAACAATTAAACAATTTATTGCGTATATGATGTCAAATCAACGAGTTTTTACTTATGTATGTTCACATTCCGTTTTGAAGCCAATGCGTATGGATACTGAAACATTTGGATAACGTTTTAAAGCCCATTCATGACTGTTTATAGCATATTTAAGACATTCATTACATGTTGTCCTCAAAACAAGTTGATAACTAAATAGCACATGATTATGTTAGTGGACAAATGGTTAGTAATTTAAATACAAAAGACAGATGATATTATAGTACATTGTTCGTAGTTAAAAACATATAAATGCTACCCATTAAAATGCATCAATGGTTATGTCGAGGTTTGCGTGTTTATTTATCACATCACCAATATTGTCTCTGTAATGGCTTTTACTCGTAAACTGATTCTTATCATGATTATAAAATTATATTGTTCAGAAAAATTAATTAAATTCAGATACGGTATAATACATTATAATGATAACCGTATCATAATAATTATTATGATTGGATAGATGTTAATGATAGTGGCAAACTAATTAGAGTCATACTTTGATTCTATTTATAACTCTTAATCACACAATTTACTAATTTCAAATGGAACGACCATTTTGAATATTTCTCAGATGTGTCATTAATAAAAGTGTATGTATGTGTCAATAACCTGTACAATGTTTTAATAACCTTTTGGAACACGTTCACTGGGTACCAATCAAATACACGATAACAATCGTAATTATATGACTGAGAATAATTACAATAAATATTGTTTAATTTGTTTTTGATGTTGTCATAGAAACAATAAGATAAAATATTTTTTAATTAGTTTTTCCAATAATATGAATATTTTAGTACGTATAATTTATCAGGACATCAATATGGCACATATATTAGACTTCATAATCAAACTGGTATTAACTTGAAATATCTTTTTGAATTCAACCGCAAACCAATGTTTGTAGTTCTTGAAAGACTAAGGATACAGTTAAAAAGTTAAGTATTGCTTATGAAATTGCACATTCATACAGCTAAATATCAGATCAGTTATAATACTATGTGAAAATTATTATAACATTGTATGATTTATTGGAATATAATTAATTCATAGTGTAAGACGTGTAATTAAAGCTGTAATTTATTTGTATTTCGGGATCAATGGGAAAAAGCTGAGAGGTCAAATGATTTGAACAACACATAGTTTAATAAGATGCAGCTAAAAATACATCATATAAACATAAAAAAACAAAAATCAAATTTTAGTGTTATATGTTGATAACCATATCATAAATTTGATTTTTAAAACATTTCAGAATACTTCAATATAAAATAATTGTTTAAAGCCTAAGCAGATAGTAGTTTACATATTTCTCTAACGCTTATATTTAAACAGTCGGTTCATCGCACGAGTTATCTTGACTCGTTGTCACATATTCCAAATTTTACACTAAATCAATCACGCTATTAATATACTTTTGGCAAGATATATGTATGCTATTCAAACAAATTTGGCACAAACGAGTTTTACTTCTTTCATTCTTTCATTGAATCTCAATTTCATGTGATAGCTGCATGCAGATATGACACAATTATATTGTGCATAAGTAACAGTTTAACAGTTTGTGGTGTCGTAAAACACTTTGAAAAATAAACAAAACTTCAGCGTTTTAACAAATCAAATTTAAGGATAGCTATCATTGAAAGTAAATCACTTTATCAACGCTTGGTTTGAAAGTTATTTATTACATTATTTAATAAATCATATATAACTGGGAACTTGATACGGTTGTAAACACTTCAAATATAAAAAGTATATTGTTCTGAAAATATAACAGTTTCCTAAGAAATGTTTTCAATAAAAAGAGAATATTATGATCTATACCATTAATTCTTACAATTTAAACAATCTAAAGTGTACTAAGAAATTCTACTAAGCATGACGACAGTTAATAACAGTTAAACTTGTTTACGAAATGAGAACAATCCACTTGTTATTGAGCCTGACATGCCAACTGTTGAGGTACCGTTTAGCACATACAGATATCGGAACGTGCAAGTTGTCACATGGTACGGACGGTACACGCACGGTATACGAACACGGACTGCACGTTACAAAATACACGAACACGATAGATAGCTTGATTTGCGGTAAAATACACGATTCCGAGTCTCGATACACGTTTAACACGATTGTTCGAAATCCTCGGCTTTTTTCGCCCAGAGAAAAACGTTTCAACGACGACACGTTAAACGATTAATGCGTCTCAAATGTAGATTGAAAACAAAAAATATTCTTCTGTTTCGTCGTAAATATGTAACTAAACAATATAAGTTTTGTTAAATTTATTGAAAATCGAGTTTACCTGCTGAAATTCTTAAAAACAAAATGTTACAAGTTGGCTTAAATCGAATTTAAATTCACGCACACGATTGTCAACTTCGAAATCACACGATAGACAAAGAAATAAAAATTTAAATATGTTACATTGGTTCATTACACAGTTAAGCTTGATTGTAAAATATAATATTGTATTAATAAATTTATTGAATATCGACATTTTAAGTAGAAATTAGGGTACACGATAGGCGGGCAGTCAATACACGATATACAAAAAAGAACACGATTGATAATATTTTGTATAAAAATTGAATTAGTACACGGTGTACAACAAAAATACTAACTGTATAATAAAGAATATTATTACTGTCAAAATAATTTAATGCCATTTTTAGTAAGTTGGTTTTAATCGAATTAAAAACCACTAAAAGCCGATCAACTCACACGATTGATAAAAATACACGTTTAAAGTTTTTTTCCTTTGTTTTCTTCAAATCATTCATTGAGAAAAGATGTCATAATTGTATGTGTATATGTTTCAAAAGTTAAACACAGTCTTAGCTTGATTGTAAAAATATAAGCAAGTCATATAGTATAGATTATTTTATTGAATATCGACATTTTTAGTAGAAATAAAGGTACACGATCGGCGAGCAGTCATTACACGATAGACAAAGAAGAACACGATTGATATTTTTTTATCAAACAATTTATGTAAGTACTTGATGTATAACAAAAATACAAACTGCAGAATAAAGAATAATATTACTGTCAAAAATTGTTTATGTCATTCTTTGTAAGTTGGCTTTATTCAGATTTAAAACCACACACACGATAGCCGGCGAAACCCACACGATAGAAAAAGAAATACACGTTTCAAGTTTTTTCTCTGTTTTTATTTTCAAACCATTCATAGTGAAAAATACTTTGAATTAGTATATTTTTTCAAAACACAGTCTACGCGTGATTAAAAAAATATAAGCATGTCATATTGTATAATGGTCGCCTTTTTAGTAGTATGTATACTAGATATAAACGTTTACATGCAGTGCTTGCGTGAAGACGCGGTATTAAGACAGTACACACACCTCGTGTTAACTTACTATTTTATGCCGACTACAAAATCGATATTTAAATAAAAAGTTTTACATATAAATACGCAAATATGAGGGAATAATACGAATAAACTGCAAAAACTAAATAATTTAATTTACTTTAAGAAATAAAACAATGATGACTTTTTTAATCATATAGAGTCGTGATAAACGAGTTCTTGACCAAGTGAGATGTCAATTATAACAGTTTGTTTACTAAACGCTTTGGCCACTGACAAACAAAGAAAATGTTTGATGATTAAGATAAATGAAAGCATGTGTTTACATTTTAAATATAATAATATTATAACGATTATTTTAATTTAGTAACAACATTTCGGTTGGGCCGCAATTTAATTGACCGCAGATTGGTTCCGGAATGAGCCACAGTTTATCGACGTACGGCATTTAAACAGGAATTTCCGGTTTAAACAAAGTCAACATTTATTCTAAACTCAACTTAATGAATCGCGGTTTATCTTTTTGTTTACGGATGATGATTAGTCGACAATGCATAAGTATTTAATACATTTATACGTATGGATTTGTCAATATCTCGGGCACACGATACACGGTAATAAAACGCAAAATCACAATATCTCGGACCGATTTTTACCGTGTATTTACACGATGAGCGGTCTACACGTTACACGATTGAAATACACGGTGAATTATACACGCACACGGTATGAATGATACACGCACGATACACTCACGATACACGCAAATTTCGAAAACTTGCACGATCCGAGACCTGTACTTTTGTTTTAACGTTTTCCTTAAACGAATTAGAAAAATAATGTTTCGACGTACAGATTGTGCACATAAATTGATTTGGCATGCTGGTAAAACTTTCTATGACGATCATGGCCAAGTAATGCACAAATTATACGTTTGTCAAAAAATCAGAAACATAAAATGAATATTACAATGCTCGTTTACGACAAGTACTCTTGTACAAATCACCAATGTATATAATATTACACAAATATTGGCCGGTAATTATATAAATTTTAACCAAATATCTACGACGATTGCCATATACTCAAAGAAAATAAAGTATTCCTGCAAACAATTAACGAAGACGTAGTTGTGGTAAACAGAGGATTAAATGGAACAAATCATTACACGCCGTAGTTGATGAAATAGAAACTATTCAAGTTGAAATAATTGATAAACGTGTTAACGAACACTCTACATATGATGTAGTATAACATATATGTACATATTAGCTAATTAAAAACTTCAAGGTGCTGTTTATACTTTGCTGGAGATCACATATGTTTAGAGGATCAGTCAAATATAAAACAATGCGATATACTCAATTTATATATCCCATGTGATATTATGTATTCATAATAAACAACCTGTAGTAAAGCCAAAGAATTCTTTCAGACAGAGATGGTGAATTAATGCACGCCATGCCAATGCAATATTTTCAAAATATTGAAAAGAAATTTGTAGACTCAGCTAACCGGAAATAATAATAATAAATGTGGTATGCGCATGTCAGTAGGTGTTAAGATTAAAACATATCATGCGAAGAACGATTTCTTACGTCGTCTGGTAATAACTAAGTTTAAACCAATAATTGCCGTGTTCGACATCCTATGGATCTCTATAAATATATCTAGTGGAATTTGATAAAGCCAATTACCTCAAACTCTTCTAGACATTTAATGCATTATCGCGTAAAGCTAGACTATTGCCAATAACACGGTTTAATATTAAGTAATATTAGAGACATGTCGATATTATCTTCCAAGAAACATTTCAACTGCAACAAATAGCTCGTACTGTGGTCATATGAAGTCTTTAGATTATTACAAAATAGTCATTTGAAAAAGACATGGATGAATCTGCTGTATTCTGAATTCATTGTCTGTATGTATATAAAATACTGATCACTCTACCATCAGAAAAATGCTCATACTTGAATATATGCCCCACCTGAATATATTTTTTATCCAAACTCTAAACGTATGTAAAAAGAACATAATATATTGAGGTAGCAATATATAACCTAATTTCAACCCGGAAAGCAACACCAAACTATCTTGATTTTGATAAATGAAGAATTTATTATCTACATAATATAATGCAACATGATCAACATAAACTTCAGGACACAACTTTTAACAAGGATGTCCTGAATTTACCCTTACAAAGCCGGGGCCAAATATGAAAAACCTTTATCACCAGCAAAGAGCCATATCAGCCATTACACTACAACAATTTTAGATACTTCGTATCTGATTTTCAACGCATCAGACAGATCATCAAGATTATACGAATACATGTTTTTAAGTGCATGCTTACTTGATTAAACATTTACACTATTCGAATAACTTTTTAATTGGATTTCGAATTAGATGCTAATTTTGAGATAAGTGAAACAAATCTATTGTGATTTAAGTCCTTCGAAATATAATGACTAACTTTAAAGAGTAATTGAGTAAGAGCAATATGTACTTTTAAATAGAAAATCTAACAATAGTACAATTTGAAATACTCCCACCAAATGCCAAGTGTAGCATTAAAATCGACACTCATGAACTAAATCATACAGGAAGGTATTAAATATACAAATGTTTTATTTAGTCACGAAATCCTTTTGATTCATGTTCCATTCTTCAAACTTTCTTACCATCTAAATATAAATGTATTTTATAATCTAATTCAAATTTCAAAATTGCGGTATAGAATGAAATATTTACGCTTTACTGTATAGGCATCATAATAACGCGTCTGAAAATATGCTGACAATAATTATTTATGTTTAGGTTCTGATACATAATCGACTATCCCACACGTTACATTATGATTAATTATCACAGACTTTGCATCAATAAACGCGATTTACGTGACAAAACATTTTGTTTAAATTGTGTTTAATGCGTTATCGTTCCATTACATTTTATAATAATTATTGCATTGAAATCTAAGATATGGACTTAATTCGACAATATGTTTGCCTTTTTTGGAAAATATATGATTCTATTGGTAAACAAAGAGATTTATTTAGCAGTTTAAAAGCGATCATTGTTGTAATAAGTGCATATAATAAGGTTTATGTCTCTAGCAAATCACATATTTGTCTAGCAACAAGAATATGCATCAGTGTGTATTTGTACCATGGGAATACGTGTACGTTATAATCAGTTTATTGCAAGTGAGCTATTACATTATATAGAATGGTATAAGATGTCACTTAAAATGCATTACGAAATAGTAGCAAGTAGTTGCAAACTTAGTTATCTCAAGTGTAAAATAGGTGTACAAATGTAACATTTTGGATGATGACTTTATTTTTATGTTTTTTTACCGATGCACCGATTCATTTGCATTAATTCAAAGTTGAATTTGTTCAAGCATAAGCCAAAGAAATTAAACATAAACAGTACGTGTATTTTGTGTTGTTGTAAACATTTATTGTCCAAAGACCATGAGAAGACCACGATGATATACAAACGTATAAGACATCTACAGAAGATGTGAATTAAATCTTGTTAATACAGAACGTGTGTGTTAAATCGTTTGTCTTAGAATAAAGACAGATCAGCTGATTAATTACATTCTAAGCTATACTAAAAACCTTTTGCAAAATTTATCATTTAGAAATGATATTGTTTGGGTCATTGCCATGAACTCAATGTCGTTGTTTTAAAACTATGTATTTCCTATGTGGATATACATAACCAATGCATTCTGACACCCAAAGGAAATGTTTGACTAAGTACACATTAATATTGGAAACCTCGCATGGATATAAACCTATGTATTACAGCAGATATAAAAACAGGGGGCCATGCTAAGCAAAAGCATTTAGTTTCAAATACCATGTTCTTTGAAAATAAGAAAATATTGGGGAGGGGAGAGGTAATCGTCTAGTGACGATTTTTTTAACGTTTTGAGCAAAACATTATTACTTACAAATGTACGCGCTGATAGAATCATTTATTTCTTGTATTGAGGGATATTTGTCTTCTCACGTTTCTCTTTAAATACAAAACGAAAGTGGTTTCTAAGACATGTCATTTAATTTTGTCAAATACTCGTTGACATGTCGGAATTGTTTGAAATTCATATTTGCCTCAGACAATAACATATTATGTTAAGGTACAATTTTATAGAAGGGTTATACAGCAATTCATCTTACATTTCCATCTATATCTTATTCTTATGCATTACATGTATATATATATTTGTTTGATCAAGCAGATAATGCTCTGTAAATCAGTTGCATTAATTATGAAAAGGGAGAACTGAACTTGAAAAGAAAACTTAATGTCATTTAAATATTTTAAAACAATATAAATTACAAGTCAAATCAAATGATTTCGAAATACAAATATGTTGCCTAACGTTGTTGGTAAAACAGTTCAAGCAGCGGACAATAGATTTTGACGAACAGATGTGGGTTGAATTATTAAATAAAACAAAATATTATGTCAAACTGTACAACTACTGCAAATAGTACAGCACTTTCATCCACGAGTCAAGACAATGTATATTTATTCCATGTACGTAAAATTGCAATCCTTTGAGTCAAGTCGTAAGTAATAGTGTTGTTCCATATCTGTGTAGAATAATATAACTGACTTTTTAATGTTATTGAATGTTAATTCCGTTACTTTATTCAAAACATCAGAAATATTTCGGTATAATATCGAAGAATTGCTACAAAGCGATCATATTTATTCAAATTCCATGCAAAAAAAACCATTTAAAAACTGAACATCTTAACATGTTTACCACAATATAATTTACAAGTATCAGTAACATGTTAACGAGTTCGGCGTTGTACATGCCTTCAAAACGCCTAAAACTACGTATCAAAAAATGAACCAGAAGTTAATTTATATAGTACGAGTCCAAAATCCAATAATATTGGGATCAGCGCTTAATGTGAATGGTGTGGTATGTAAACCTCGCCATTATAATGTTATGTACAAATACAACACAATTATTAGTTTCTAAATATACGAATAAATTAATAAATATTTATTTTATTTATTGGGTTTAACGCCGTCAACACAATTTAGATCATTCTACGGCGTCCAGCGCACCTAACCTAGCTTTCCTGGACCATTGTCTATAACCAGTACTCACCTACCCTTCAAGGCCGGAAACTTCTCCATATTATCTAATCAATGGAGGAAAATTGACATTATTGTCAAATTTTCATGAAAGGGTGTAACCTCCCCGAGTGGGGTTCGAACCAGTACACCCTTCGGTACTCGAGATTCCAAAACCCTGGGCACTACCAACTGCGTTATCGACCCGGGTTAAAAATGAAAATTAAAACACCCTAAACGTACATAGTTTATAAAGTATTTCTAACAAAACCAATTCACTAATTATGCATAAAAACAAGACAGAAACTTGAAAATGAAGATTTTTACGACTCACAGTTTAATTCAGACGATTAGACATTCTTCAAATTAACGATCCGTCGTAATTTTCTAATACATCAAAAAATAACCCACAGTTTAAACATTTGTAAACGAACGTGAATTATGTGACATACCTTATGTAGCAAAAACAGGATTATGATAGATCATGTTAAATTTCTAATAGTTCATGGAAACTCAACAGAATTGTTGTATCATGTGTTGTGTTTGCCGACAATTAATGTTTTTCTATCATTTCAGAAATATGTTTCAGTTTAAAATCATTATGGAAAAATGATGTATAGAAGTTTTACACTTTGAAATCATTTCTGGGTATTTATCTATTAATTTGATGGTGTAAATGTTAATATTGCTCTTGCCAAAAGTAAAAAGTAAATGATTTTTAATACACATTAATCAGTTAATTTTTAAATTGATTTGAATTGACATCACACCGGACCTACCATGTCTAAATATTCATAATGCGTTCACCAATGAATTGATATAGCTATACTTGCACAGCCATAGTTCCGTGTCTTTTGGGCACAAGGGACTACTTTGTTTATCAAATTAGCCAATTGTCTATGGGCGTGGTTATAGAAGCCTCAGTGTAATGTCAATTCCACTCTAAATAGAATGTGTGTTAGAATAAAAAGAAATGAAAATCTGTACAGGTTTATTACAATTGATAATCTGATATTCTTAGCGTGTACGGAAACTTTCTTGATTTATGAAACCATACAATATTCCTTATAGACAGAAGATGTCAATTAGCTGACTTACTTTTTTAATAAGCTCTTAGACTAAAGTACTAATTATAATCATGTTGAGATAACATATTTAAATGATATAAAGCCATACGACATTGTTAAATCATTTCCAAATACGTAATAATGTCTCAAACATAAGACAGACACAATGAAGAGATGTTAGAAATCGTGATACTGCAATGTATATTCACTGCATTTCAAAAGTTCCTTCACAGCCGCCCGGCTAGCTCAGTTGGTAGCACGCATGTCTACTAATCCAGGGGTCGTGGGTTAGATTCCCGGGCGGGCATACTTTCTACGGCCTTTCCACCTCTTACCAATGATTTTAATTATGTAGGGCAGTTGTCAGTCACTGACAAAAGTATGCGCTTAGTGGTTGGTTAACAGCCAAAATCCAGAGATTTAGCCTTTCCAGGAGGAGTGAGTAGGTTGACTGACCGCCGTTATATGACTTATACAATGTGTTGCTACGGCGTAAAACCAAACAAACAAACAAAAGTTCCGTCACACATCGGAAAGTTACATTGTACTCAATGGAGTTTTTAAAAGTTGTAAAAGCAAATTATTGTGAAATGAATTTTAATTTTGCTTTTGAAATCCATACACTTTTATTTTAGATGTGAAATTACAAAAATGTCTCAAATTTGTTCATTGGGGTACATTGACCATAGTTTTGGAGGCTGATAGATAACTTTTGCTGCAACTCGAGAATGAAATGTACCCATAGAAATTTGTTTCCGTGGATGGAATGATTAATAAAATGAACAATGATATGATATTCTGCAATCTTGAACTTGGCATTTGTAGCAATTCATTTATTTGTACTGTGAAGGAAATTTTGGAGGTCAGTGTAAGCGTAAACACTGAATACAAGAATTTTCAGTAATCATGGAAACATTTTTTGTATCAGGAAGTAAAATCGTTATGATGAACCCTTAGTGTCTTGATAGTTGAACATGAAGAGTTTGAACTGTCACTGTATTTAAATACATTTCATTTTATCAGCAAATTAAATCATTTATATGCATATAATTTTGATTGTTGCTGATTGTTTAAAGTGTTTAATGGCTGTATATCGCGGGTTTAACGCAAAACGGTCGTAACTCATTCTTTTCTTATATCGAGTTACGACCGTTTTCCGCCAACTCCGCGATCTGTCGCACATCATACCGGCAATTTCATATTACAACACCATTTCAGAATACATCATTATAGACACTTTGTAAATGCCTATGCAAATACTTACATACATCTTCATCTTAATCTAATATTCTAACAGCTGTTGCATTGCACGAGTTTTCTTGACTGGTAGTCACATATTCAAAATTTTACACTTAATCAATCACGTTATTATCATACATGTGACAGGCAATAGATGCAAATTCAAACAATCTTGGCACCTATTTGTTGCATTTCTTGCATTCTGTCAACGAATCTCACTCACCTTAGTGGCAGCTGTATGCAAATATGACAAAACTATCAATTGCATAAGTAAAGATATACGTTCATGTTGTCATTAAACACTTCGATGAATTAATATAAAAATAAGTTTACACAAATCAAACTTGAAGATAGCTGTCATTTAAATGGTATCATATTATCAGAGATGTTCGTATATTTGAAAGTTATTTAAGTATTAAAGTTTTAGATTTCTTCTAAACTCCTATATTACTGAGAGTTGCAAACGGCTGTAAATTATTTCAAGTGTGTTATTTCAATGATATAACGAACAGTCTTCTACAAAATGTTGAATTTGTTATGATTGAAATATTTTATTATTTTACAAATCAAACACTATATTCAATACAAAAAAGTTATATCAAGAAAACAAGACAGAATGTGAAAGTATGTATTTTTTTGTATTGATTGAAGCAGAGAGATTTGTTTGCATATTATTTATATATTGGCCTTTATAAAATGCGCAAGGTTGTTGTTTAAACTTCAGTGCATAGAGTGAATGTTATTGTTGGATCTTTTTAGGAGACCATATATTACGCTACATTCAAATATAAATCGATCCCCTGTATTATTCATTATTATAAGTGAACAAGCCGATGTAGAAGCCAATTTTCCAAATTCAGCTTTCACAGATACCTACGCGAGGATAAGCAGAAAAGTGTGTACTAATTGCTGCGCATCACATCTCCAACGCCAGTTTTTTTTAGTTGTTGCTAACACCCTGAGAAACAATTCCTTTTCACCGTGTTTCAGTGACAAGTAGACGTTCTTTTTCAAATATGAAAAACGTTGGTTAGTTCAGAGACCGTAGCATTTGTGTTGACATAGTCACGTGGTATTGCTACCGTGTTCGTATAAACAAAAAAAGATGATCAAATACCGATGTCATATTTTCAATATATAGAGTCTCGGCTTACCGGAAATTATTCCATAATGTAGAATTCGTACGTCAGTAGGTGTTAAGATTAAAGCATATCATGTGTAGAACGATTTCTTACGTCGTCTGGTAATAACTAAGTTTAAACCAATAATTGCCGTGTTCGACATCCTATGGATCTCTATAAATTTATCTAGTGGAATTTGATAAAGCCAGTTACCTCAAACTCTTCTAGAAATTTCATGCATTATCGCGTAAAGCCAGACTATTGCCAATAACACGATTTTATATTAAATAATATTAGTGACAGGTCAATATTTTCGCCCAAGAAACCTTTCAACTGCGGTAATTAGCTTTTATCGTGGTGATCGGAAGTCGAAAGAGTATTACATGCGATCATTTTTGTATGCGAAATTAATGAAAGAAGTTGTTGAGCTTTTATCATTTTGCTTGGAATTATACCTTAAAAAAATGTGCTTACTACTGTTCACGCGATATCCTCTGACTACAGTCCGAACCAGACAAACAATTAGTTCGTTTGTTTGTGTTTTACGGCGCATCAACACAGAAAGGTTATATCGCGCCACGAACAATTAGAATAATATTCGTCTGAATAAAACGCATATCAATTTATATCTTCATGCTTGCATATGAAATATTAAGGAACGAAATCTGGTATTGAACTAAAAGTCAATAGATCCAATCAGTACATTTGGTGCGTTTGATCGATCATTTAAAGTGATTAAAAACACAAATGAAAAGACCTAACATGCCTGAATAGTACTTGAAATACATTATACTTTTATAAAAATCATCAAACCTGATTTGATAGCTAAATTAAACAATTGCTCAGTTTGATAAGTTTAATTTTAGCTCATGTTTTGTTTAACGTTGTTTAGATTAAATTCATTCACTCTTTGATTAACAATTTCTTCAGCGTTTCTGCCAATATGCAGTGCAGATATTAAAGAAAAAAGTGGATTTTGCCGCCAGCAAAATGAAGTTTGCTTTTATATAAATTCTATGATTTTTTTGTCTTTAAGAAATCTCTACATAAAAAGATCACTGAATTCATATAAACGTTTAGTCGCGTTTACCAGTAGATTTCCAGATTAGATGAAAAAGTTCTTCCTTGCTATTAGTCTTTTAGAATATAATTCCTCTAACGAAAAAAGTGATTAATTAAGATCATACACTTTACAAAACAATGAACAATTGTGCCATGGTAAATGCCTCTCAGATAAAGCGAAATCTTACACTAGAAATAACCAACAAGAAACAAATCTAACGTATTATTTTTTAAAAAGTTCATGGGGAAAATTGTATTCAGCATAAAGTATCATTCTGATTCGTGTCTTTTTCTTCCAACTGTATGTTTTCAGTATACACATGTCTATATTCAAATGTATATTTCAAATTTGCATCAACCTGTTATACATTTACAACGTACATGTACTAAAGGAACACTATAATATCGTGTCTGCAATTATTCGATATATAACAGTATTCTGAGTCATAGTAATTATACATCATTGCATTTAACTAAAGAGATGCATCAACAGGCGAAATTGATGAAATAAAACATGGTTTGGATGAATTGTGTGATAAATGCTTAATCTTTCCACTACATTTAATTTTATGATGGTCTGAGAAATATACAATGTTTCAACTATTATTTTAGTTAAAATTTCATTAATTTAATTGTAAAAGAGAAATACTTTATTTCGCAGAGTTTAAACGATTATTGTTGCTTAAGAGCTTAATATTAAGTTAAAGTGTCTTGCAAATCACCAATTTGTCTAGCAACAAGTGTATATATCAGTGTTTATTTATACCGAGGGAATACAACTACGTTTTAATATTTTAGTGCAAAGTGAGTGCATTATAATTAATACTGTTGGGTGTCAATTTAAAATACTTCACACGGTAGTTGTGAACAGTTTTAAGGATTTTACATAATAATTGTAAATGGAGCTCAAAAAGGTAGTAAAATTGTTTTGCACCAGATCTGCTTTTCCCTGTTGACAAATCATTCGTTTTATCGGGTGAAAAAACCTTTTCGCTGGAACTAGGTCCCTCAGTCCCTTCGTCTGATCTAGACCAATTGGTAAACATGTCACAATCTCCTGAACCACTTTTATCCCCTAGTGACGTCATTTGCAGAACCTTACCCATGCCACAGTACGGTATGCCTTATTACCCGTAGTTAGGCAATTATCGCCATAAATGCCGGTTTATGTCCGAAGTTCTTCTGAACACGTCTTCGTGGATGCCATATGGCCAAATACGGTCTAAAACGGAGGTAAAGACATTGGCCCCAGATAGACTTTTTCCTGGTGTATACAGTGTACAAACTCATATTATTTGCCATATACTTCTATACTAGCAGGCATCACTAAACTGAATCAAGTGGAGCGCCAATGAGTTACAGAAAATCGGATATTAAACCGACTAAAAACCTATAACATGCAACGACGATATCATATTGAAAGACAGTAGTATTTATTCTAATCCAGAGATGAGATAAATAATTTTTGGAGTCCAGAGTTGATTACATAATTCACTGCATGGATTACTTAGTAGACGAACTGTATATATTTTGATAATAAGTGATAATTATAGCTAAACTGGCAACGAGTTGTACACCATGAGTAATGTAAATGTTACCATTAGTCAAATTATCATTTCATAATTCCTTCATAGAATAATTTACGATGTCTCTTAGTAATGAGGCTTGAATATTACTGTCTCAAATATCATTGTCTCAAATGTAAACTTCGTTTAGTTCAATAGAGAAATTCGAGAAGATTCGTTGCATTAATTTAAATCCATCGAATAGGACATGTATATCAGTCACAGGACTGAAGGCACCAAATGAAAGGTTATGTTGATAGTCTGTTACACTAAACTACATAAGCTAGTTCAAATGTATTAAAATGAGTGTTGCTGGTGTTTAACATGTTGGTGAGTATAGTAAATTGATCTTTGGATCTCTATAATACCGTCTTAAAAAATCCTAATTCGCAGATGTTATTACTCTATACTTATTTCTTGAAGTATTTAATTATTATGATGTTGTAAGCGGCCAGTTTTATAGTATTAAAATATGACGTAGTAAGCGATCAGTTTATATAGTATTAAATTATGACGTTGCAATCGGCATGTTTTGCAGTATTAAATTATGACGTTGAAATCGGCATGTTTTGTAGTATTCAATTATGACGTTGCAGTCGACCTGTTTTATAGTATTCAATTACGGCGCTGAAAGCGATCTGTTTTTAAATTTATTAAATAATTACATCGTGATGTTTAAAGATTGTTTCAGTCACCTGTGATTTAATTTTGTATTATCTAACAGTGACATACAGTTGTTTAATTGTATAGTTCTGTCAATTAAAAGCTCACTTACTATGTTGTCTTTGATGTTAATACCTTCTGTTTAAAGTTTTCTTCAGGGCATGTCATGGCAAATTCTATTTCTGTATATATTATAAGAGATAAAAGATACCACAAATAAGATAAATCAACACACGCATTTTAACGTAACCGTTACCTCAGCAAATTGTAGATTTGTGAAGTGTTGGGTCCTTCAAATTAATGGCTTAACTAGTGAGGGGGCTACTGCACTTTACCGGTACGTAGTAATTCACCGGAAGTATAAATATAACCCTAACCCTATCCCTAACCCTGTTTGAATAGAAAGGTAAGTGATTTCATTTTAGTTTCATGATATTTTCTGTCTTTTATCAGGGGCTGCCGCCCCCGAACCCCCGCTTTTAACGGTCACCGTCAGTACCGACTCAATGAAGAATGCAAAATGACGCATGCGCAGTAGGCGCGTACCGGTAAAGTGCATTCTAGCCCTAGTGAGTAAGTAAGCCTCAACTTAATAAGTTTAAATTGATAATGCGAAATAACCCAGCAGTATTCATCTTTTTTGTAAAACTTAATTCAGTATTCAAAAGACAAATTTAGTATTCCCGTGAAATATTATTTCCAAAGTAGATTCCTCATCTGAATAGTTTCTTCTAGACAGACCGTCACTTAAATCTGATCAAGAAATGAATATCATCGAATTATCAAGTATTATTTCTTCTTTGAAATCAAGCTATGATGTATGATGAGAATAATTGCATTTAACATTCCTATACATCATTTTATATCAGACATCTAAATTTCCCATCGGTATTAAATTTCAAACAAAGATCATGTGATAGCCGCAGTCTCTTTGGCTGCTAGATTTCCATTTGTGACTTTTGTTTTGCTATACACTCGTCATATGATTGCGTTATGTCCATAGACGAATAAAATCAAGAAATCCGGAGAAAACATACATTTGAACTAAAAGATGCAATCATCTAGACCAAATGTTATCACCGTGCATTTTTAAAGAATATGTTGTGTTTCAAAATGACTAAAAATGTATGTGAAAGCTTGGCATTTCTAGACTTGAGTTACGTTTTGATGTTGTAAAATCAAATATCAGAGTTGGTAAATATTGTGTAAGAAAAAACTAATTTTAGTCATAAAAGTTAGTCATGTTTTTATACACATTATCACCATCTGTCAAAGTAGTATATTTATTTGCTCTGCAATAGTTAGTCATTATCAGAACATTGCTTTACCGCGTCAAAAAATGTATCTATGCAATTTTGAGAGTTTAAAAATGTTGATATTAAAATTGAACAAACCTGTGAACGGGCAACTGTAACGCATATCCAAGCCTTACATGATTTAGTTATAGTTCATGCTGTGTTACTGTTATTGTTGACGTATCTGAATCGGCCAAAAGTTATAGCAGACAAAATTATTTTGACCGTTTTACCAAATCGGTAAACTGAGTCATGCGCAATCTCAAATGTGGCCAGGATTCGGCGTAAACAATTACCATTCACAAACTAATGTGACATATTCGGACAAATTAATGTAAAAGTCATTTTATGCAATAGTTGGCTATGTTTGTACAGCTGCAAGACTGTGACAAAAACATGGACTTGTTTACATTAGATCTGGTTGGGTTTGGACAAATGGATAAACATGTAAAAGTCATTTTATGCAATATTTGGATATGTTTGTACAGCTGCAAGACTGTGACAAAAACTTGGGCTTGTTTACATTTGACATAGTTGTAGATCACGTGACTTAATACATGTACCTTGTTATAGTTAAGCAAAAAAAGAGAAAGGCAAACACATTACATAAATATTTTTATTAGATCACACTAAAACAAAGTTAACACACTACGAATATAATAGATGATATATTTAACAAATTTCATTAATATATTACAATATAATATATATTACGTATTAAATAAAGTATATTACATGAATAAAGTGTAGTTACTTACCTATCATAATAGTATGTCTTTTAAAATACAATGTATTTACAATGATACTCTTCAAATAATGTAAGTACAATACAATAAAGTTGGACAAAACGTGAATAAAGACTAGATAAGTGTTTCGAGTGAACAAATGATCTTAATGTTGATTACGAACATGGCGGCGTGATGTTAACCATTTATTGCAAGTACGAGTACATGCCTAATAAGTCGTCCACCAAGGATAGCAGCTGTTAAAATAGTTTTGTGGTCAAGTGAAAAAGCTTCTTTGAAAAAAAATTACCTAACTTTCACGGTACGTTTGGTAATACTTAGAAACTGTCCTTAGAAAATTGTATGGCTGCCATCAAGAGTCGAACGAGTCCGTTATTAGGTATGCTTCATGAGTGGAATACTTATTTTAACAAGCAGTTAAACTTCGTACAGTTGAAAAACGTCAACAAACATTATTAAACGTGTTTGTATGAAGGGCTCTTACCTGGAATTAAGATAACTACAACCCTTAAATAAAATATGAGTCTAAAAGTAAGTGATTACAAAGATGTTAAACCAAAATCACTTATAAGTTCAAGTATCCTCGTAGATCTCTATTTTTGGAGTCCCAGTGCAGAGGTCAGCACTGCACTGACAACAATTATGGGTTAGTTGTGTATTCATTTTATAGACGTTTATTTGTGGAATTCTGCTTTTAGAATTCTGAGTGGGATAAGTATTTTCAAACATCATAATAATGAGTAAACATATATATCACGAACTAAATGCAACACTCATCTAGCTCTAACTCAATTTATTTTCCAAAGTTTAATTTCGTCCCATCCACCAGAAAAATCTTTTCACGTAGCTTAAAAATGAGCATTACAACAAAGCATATTTTTCTAATAGAGTAGGATGACATTTGGTCCCTAAAGTTACGTGGCTGGTCAAACCTTATTTGCATAATATAGTATTGAATCATTTAAAAATGAAAACAACATGATTTTATACCATCATGCATTTTATCTTATATAACGACTAATATAGCCAAACAATTATGAAACGTTTAAAGTTACCGAATTGAAGGAGACCATCGCTTAAGTTTTGTTTCAGTTTAAATATCTTTATGGAATTGATACTGAAATCATTACACTACGTTGATCTTCAAATTTACGTGTTTCGTCGAAAAAATGGTTTTAAAAAACCACGTAAAAACATTTGCTTGAATAATGTGTTTTAATATCAAGAAAATACTGTCTCAAACAGAAATTTGACGTTTTTACATGCAAAACACAGTTTCAGTCAATCATCTTACCATTTAAGTAAAATAATCTTACAATTTGTTTTCCTAAACTTATGAGAGTCAGAAGTAAGCATTGTCTCCCTTTAGTGTAAAAGATGACCAATTTGTACATAAAAAGTAATAATTTGTTAACATAATGTTAAATTGTGATCAGAGAAGAAAGTTAAGAAGTGAAAGTCATGATAATAATAATCAAATATCAGTACTCCTAAGTGTTGCAATATTCATAGATAGCGATAGGAGAGTTTTAACTTTAATTCATACACATATATATGTGATGATATATATTTTGACATATACATTACTCATATTTCAAAAATTAATATTTAAAAAGTCCACACTCAAGACTGACACAATTGACATAACGCTGAGGCTACTATAACCACGCTCGTAGACAAGTGGCTAATTTGTTTAACAAAGTAATTGTTCGTGTCCAAAGACATGCGACTACGTTCGTCCAAGTATACGCATTTCATTGGTGAACAGATTATGAATATGAGACATCGGCTGAAAGCCTTGAGTCATAATCTAAAATGCACATTATATGCACATATGTTTCTGATTTCGTCTGGAAAGAGGAAAACCTTTTCCCGGATGAATTAATAAAATACGTCCACACAAGACCCTTCGAAAGTAGTCAAAGGACGTAATGAACATGATTGAAACACATTGTCAATGGTACATGTGAATATGTTTGTGGTGTACAAACAGTCATATAAATTGAAAATTTCATAAATAAAAAAACTATTTCGGATCCACATTGCTTTCGGCCTTGAAAACATCGAATAAAATCAAAGTTACAATATACATCTCAGCTAAGCATATGTTTACATTTTTCACATGTCCAAGAATAACAACGGATAACTCATTTTTTGTTGTTGTACATTTATATACAAGAGGGCTGTACTCCACATGTGCTCGTCCTGTCCTATCATGTGTTACACATGTTCTTTCGCCTTTATTCCAGTGTTTGACGCCCATATATTTCTTTATCAACCTAAGTATATATTACATATGTTAGTTTTGTATTCACTTGCAACACATACTTTTATATTCTGTGAATTTACATGATTGTATTAACTTTGTTCGACACGAAACATTTTCTACTATCTTCTACCAATAGATACATATATGTCGAGCAATACATGTACGAGTAATAGGAATCTCGTCAGGACAATTGCAAAACAAATTCCCATATTCACAGTATATTCCCGTTCACGATTTCCTCATGTAATTTCTGAGTATTTCAAACAATATCCCGCTATCAAATTGTTCAAGTCAAAACATCGGGTCTTCTTATTGATGTACTTTATAATCATTCATGCACTGTGCGTACACAACTACGAACGCGAATTCAATCATATGCTTACACATTCACTTGAGTGTAAGATAACGATCATATTACTAATTTGAATCTGTATTTACTTCATTTGTATCCCCATCGACTACAAAATCACATGTAGGTTGCATTTAATCATTTTCAATACGTTTGCACACGAGTGAAGTAGAATATATTTATTAATTAACCTTTCTTTTTTTTTCACTAGCTATTTTGAGGTCACTTTTTTCACAGGTCTGTCTGCATCAAGTGGCGTTCTTCCAAAGTGGTCGTCATGGTAGCTTTTTGTAGTTCAGCTCGTTCAGTCATTCCTACTTGACTCACGTATTCTTCATTTGGACCGCCACAAATTTTGTACCTTTGTGCCAAAGATGGGAATGTCTTTCTGAAGGCTTTACGGAAACCATCGCTCAGGAAAGCGTACACAAACGGATTGACACATGAGTTCGCATACGACAGTGTATGAAAAAAGACTTTTAAAAAGTACACTGCATCTGTTCTAGGGAAACTATCAAGGTCCAGTTTTAGCCATAGATTTATTATATGAATAGGTAGCCAAAACAAAGCAAATACGATAACTATAGAAGCCACAAGTTTTGTGACTCGTTTGCGACGTTTTTCTTGTTGTTGCGCTTTCTTGGACAGTATACCATTGCTCTTACCATTCTAAAATTAATATAAAAACATGAGAAAATTAATACAATATCAGTGTATATATACAAGTGGCCACGGCATACATCGGCAAGGTGATTCCAAAGACGTGGAATATGTCGGTTATTATCATTCTAATATTCATGTTATTTGATATTCCAAAATACATCATTATTCAATTCCTCACGCGCAAGTTATCATTTTTAACATGAATGTTACTCATTTATCGAACTTGGTAAAACGAGAACACAAGCACCAAGCCTCAATGATTAGATTACAAATTAGTTTGGTCCAACAACACAATGACATCGACAGTTATATCACGCATCTAATGATTAAGGCGACGTAATTTAAACCCAATTTAAAAGGAATATAGACAATATCTTATTAAAAGGTAAACTTCCGCTATATAGACAGCCCAGGCTATTGTAAAACGTGCGAAGTTTGTAAGTTTCCAAATCCCGAAGTCGACATTGGAGGTCACAATAGCGAAACATAGGTAGTGATGTTTAGCATGATAATAAAATATCGGTAGAATTTTGTACTTTAAATTACAAGTCGGCGTATATATTAAAGATGTTAATTGACGATTTGACTATGCAACCATTGCAAATCATTGCAATTACTTACCCCGGTAATCATTTTATTTCTAGATAGAGTTTGAAGAATCATGGCGTAACAATAAATTATAACTGCAAGCGGGACGACGTAAGTAGTGAAGACAACGACGATGATGGATACTTTCAGATAGACTTCTTCAGGGTCAGGCCATACCTCCATACAGTATTCATGTCCAACATCATCGACAGTTTGTGTTCGAAAAAAGATTGCAAATGGCAGTGATATCACAAAAGATACTGAAATCAGAGTAACAATACCACGTTTATTAAGTCGTTTAAACAACATGGAAAAGAAGCATATATAGCAAAAATATTAGGCAAGCAATTATATTTACTTCAGGCATTTAGAAACCTACTGTAAATAGGAACCTGTAATAAATACATTTAGTCATGCGTATACAACATTTGGCATATATCAAATAAATAAATGAACACATTTAGAGCTAAGCGCAAGGAATCTAGAGTGCACCATACCTACAGACTTAAATGGTTTCAGGATATCACACACGTAATTTTCACATGACGAAAATGCATTAAATACACACTGACATACAGGTAGGTAATTATTTTAGATAACTACAGTTACTAGACTAGTTTGATTAAAATAGATAACGCAGTTTTTGCTTCAATGCTTACAATGACCGAATCAGTAGAGTTTCAAGAGTTCAAGAGTTTCAATGAAATGCTTAGATACCTTCCCAGCACAATTACTTAAATAGTATGTATATCATAGCCATCTTATGTTTTTCAAAAACTTGGATTATTTCCTGTTGCTTGGTTTTTGGTTTGTTCTTGCTTAAACATTATTAAGGGCTTAATTAGGAGTAACTTAAAAGCAGGAATTCAACGACTATATTGTTATTTTTTTCGATGAGGAAAGATTGGTGAATACTGATAATAGACAAAATGTCCTGAAAGCTACGTTGAGCTGGCTGGCGTAAAATTACTACATGTATGATATTGATGACACGGCCAAAACGTATAGAAATGTGAAAAGAAAAGGTACTTACCAAGCCAAACAATAAGACAAACTATAATAGAAACACCAGTGGTTCTCCAGTTTCTAGATTGGACGGCAAACACAACAGCACAATATCTATCTATAGTCATTGCCATCAAAGTAAGACATGTAGCATGTAGGGTGACCTGAAAATATAGTTTAATATCTTATATTTAACTTCATTATAATAGTTAAAACTTTAAGTATTGCAGCGAATATATAAAATCTTCAAATTTATACCAGCCTAACTGATCATGGACGATCTAAGTTCATAATACTTATTAAACATTATCATTTATTATTTGAATACAATTCAAAGACAGTTCATGAAGATCAAATACATATTTTGCCACTCACATATCAACTTCGAAGTCCCGTATTGAAAAAATATGATAAAGTGGTCTCCGTAATTTAAAATCCCATCAAAATGAACATTTCACGTCATCTCCAAAAGCAGGCTTTGAATAAGAATGGGTAATCATTTTGATGCCTGCCGTCTCTATGCATATTGAGCTGCAATCAAAATAGATGATATTTCTTCACTATGTCTCTACAGCAATTTGAGTGACAACCTACATAACAGATATATACTCAGTCAAGCAAATTTTGCAATTACAGCTAATTATCGTCATATCATTACTACGTCTCACAAAATTGTAAACCCATAAAGATGCAAGACAGAAATGATAGAAGTAAATAAAGAAACTGATATCGTTCCAGACGATTTACAATCTTGCAAGGATAATCATTATGTAATCTTTTTTTTTACTGAACAGTAGGGAATACTTCCCGTTCGGGAAACAAGGGGATTCCCCTTCAGTGCTTCCCGATCGGGCAGCAAATGTCAAAATACTTCCCGATCGGGAAGGATTTTGGCCTTTTTTGACATACCTTACCAAAAATGGCCGCTGCATAAAAGTATTTAACCTACAAAAATATAAAAAGTACCATCTTATACAGGAGAAATGTATCTAAAATCCTACCGAGTCGTTTTCTTTTAAAATGCCTACAATTAAAATAATCCGAATTTGAAATTCAGGAAAAAAATATGACTGCAAAGAAAAAAGTTGTTTCCCGTTCTGGAAACATTGCTTGCCGATTAGGAAGCAAGTTATACTTTTTTAATATAGTTTGTATGTATTGCAAAACTAATTTCAGCAAAAGAGATCCCTACTTATTTGTAAAGAATTTAAGGCTGTATAACCCAGTAAGTATAGTAACTAATGATCGAACACATACACTCGAAATAAACATTCTGATTTTCAACCAGAATATTCTGATCAAAACAAAATTAATTGTACAATTAAACTTTTATTCATGTTCATAGTTGTGAATATATTTAGTTATATGAACTCTCACATTCAAGTACCACAATATTTGATTAGTTTCACAAATCTGTAACTTTACCATAATTCTATTAGATAATTAAAATGAGCCAAGGCTGGAAAGTCTGGTATTCTTTGTTGTCAAATGTTAGTACTTAAGTCAAGTGTAGATGTTTGGACTTACTATGGATTTTATTCATTACACTACATATGTACATGATTATAACCAGAAGAGCTAATCTTGCCAAAACAAAAATCAAACAAAATAGATGTTCATAGTACATTGTATAATTATCTTAAAATAAAACACTCTCCCCTATATTTGAAAATAAAATGACATAGAATTAATTACTTGTCTGTCAGGTATATGTTTTGTATGTTAATAAAGGGGTTCATAAGATTGAATAATAAAAGTTCTGCAATATGTTGAATGAAGAAAATAATTCTTTACTACATGTATTTAGTATGATATGGTTATTGACGAATTAATAATTTCTTAAGCAGCATATAACAACATTTCTATTTTCTAAGTTTGACCAAACTCAAATACAATGCATGATAAATCTGTAGCATGAATTGAAATATAATTTTACCAACTATCAAGATTCTCATTAATGTTTAAACAGAAAATAACATAATGTATATTGGGTTCAATATTGTTTGCGAGTTTTGAAAATACATAGGAGACACCTCATGTACTCTATTTCTTGTGAAGAAATGATGATAGAAATGATGATGTGACTGTGCTTTAAGCATTCACATAATTTTCCTTTTAGATTTAAAACATATCCTTAGATATGCTGTTTTTATGTAAGTCACTTGGCCTATGCCCATTTTAACATAGAAAGCAGGATTGAGATGTGATAACTATTTCTTCACTTAGTTAACTTGTAGAAATAGTTTAACAATACTGCTCAAACTTAATTTTTATAGCAAAAGATATACTTATGGCCCTCAGGTGTCATTGCTTACTCCCTAATTATCAGGTTTTACAATTTACAATAATTAAGAATTGCAAAAAATGAATTGAACCACATTTGCAATTTTATGTTAGTGTTTATTGATGAGTTTTATAATCAGTTTAAATTAGTATTAATTGTTAAGTATGCCGCTGGTCTAGATTAGTTGGGGGTCACGGAGCTTGGTCATGAAATAATTTCTAAGACTATTCTTCCTCTCACCACTGATTTTAAATCATGTAGAGCAGCTATCAGTAACTGACCAAGTATGCGCTTAGTAACTAGTGAACCGTTTATTTCAGAGATTTAGCCTTTCCAATAACAGTGAGTATGTTGACTTACAGCTGTAGGTTGTAATATGAAACATGACAATAACAATGTGTTGCTACAGTGTTAAACCCAACCAATAATACTTTACATTTATACACAAGTCAAACCTATAAATAATTTAACTTATTTGAATATCTTTTGGGGTGTTATGATTATACATATAAAATAGAACAATGTGACTAAATTTCTATACTTTTCCCTTTAGCTAAATTACTATGAATGGTACATGTGAAAAGTGTTTCTAACATATGCATTGGAATCAATGCAATATTTCCATTAACATAAATATATGTCTATAGCTTAAGTTTAATTTGCATTACATACAAACTAAATTACATATAGTATAACTTGCTTCCTGATCGGGAAGCAATGTTTCCAGAACGGGAAACAACTTTTTTCTTTGCAGTCATATTTTTTTTCTGAATTTCAAATTCAGATTATTTTAATTGTAGGCATTTTAAAAGAAAACGACTCGGTAGGATTTTAGATACATCTCTCCTGTATCAGATGGTGCTTTTCATATTTTTGTAGGTCAAATACTTTTATGCAGCGGCCATTTTTTGTAAAGTACGTCAAAAAAGGCCAAAATACTTCCCGATCGGGAAGGATTTTGACATTTGCTGCCCGATCGGGAAGCACTGAAGGGGAATCCCCTTGTTTCCCGAACGGGAAGTATTCCCTACTGCTGAATAATGAATTCACGTTGCAATTACATTAATGAAAACACAAATGAAATACGATTTATTTTGAGATGAAGGACGAATGTTTTTTTTGCTTAAATCGATTGCCTTTAGTTTCAATTATGTATCTAAATGAGAAAAATGTCCGTAACGAATGATTAAGGATAATTTACTGACAATGGTTTTTTGTAACATCAATACAATGCAGCTCGGAAACTCGGTTGTTTTTATCCACTCAAAATCTGGTATTGCTAATAATGCTAAAATAATACGTTCATGGTTTTGTCATATCATATTTCTTCCGACAATTTATCAAAATAAAAAAATCGGAAATGTGAAATGGAGTATAATTTTCCTGATGTAGTTTTTACTCTTGAAATGTTTGCTTTCTTACAATGCTGGTTTTTAATATTGACATCTGCAAATAATTACTTTTTCCGAAGTACTCAACGGATGTTCCGTTTCTTCAAGTCTAAAGACATTGCGGACCAATTTTACCGCCACATTTTAAAATTATTGATGAGCAAAGCGATTAGTCTATATAACCTCGACGATAAATTTAATCAATCAGCGTCTAGCATTAGTTTTGTCGGATGGAAACGGATAGAACATAATATTTTTCTTCTATTAGAATGTGTAATTAAGAAAATTGCATCACTGTCAACCAATCAGAATCCATCATCTTAGTTAAGATTTTTTTTTAACTAACCATCAACATTATCATATACATCATCAATACGTCGTGATATCGAATCGTCATTGATTTAACAAAGTTAAACTAAACAAAAAACACAATTGATTTTATGGTCAAGTGAGTTAAATTCAACTCAAACAATTAATGTGTCATGATTATAATTGTCTGGTTTAGAAACAGATAAGTTCACCCAATTGTAAGCTTGGACAACTGCTTTTAGTAAACATCTAACTATATATGATTTGGAATTTTTATTTTTGAGAAAAAAGTTGAACAACAACTAGTACAATTAGGTTAAACCAGATTTATTCTGAACAATATATAAAGTAGTCCACATAGAGATGTCACCATGATTTAACAAAGAGTACAGTGTTTCAATAAAAATAAAATATACAGTGAATTTGTTGTAAAATATATTATCGCATAAAGAGTAAGCTGTGGTTCAAAGTGCATTCACCGTCTAATCTGATTATACATTTTTGTTTGATATCCGTTTTATTTATTCTCTGGAAATTTCTACCATTTGTGCCTAAAGTTTTTGGAATGCATATTCGACCTAAGAGACATACAATCCTGAAGCAGAAAGAACAAACTGTTGTTATTTGAAAGAGAACTGTTCATTTTTAGCCCTCTGATGTAAAGTCTAAGTTTAATCTGTTCAACTCTGCATATTGCATATTGGTCAAACATATTAATAGTGATTCAATGCAAATACAAGTATAACATATTGTGAGTCTAAAAAAGAGCACTTTAACGATTCATAAAATATTGATACTAGACCTGAAGTCTCTACATAAGGTATGCAAATGTCAATGCGTGTCTTAGATAAACTGGTATCAAACAGAGAAAATTTGCTTACTTCGTCTGTGAAAACCAAGTTTAAACCAACACGTCCGTGTTCGTCACTAAATCAATCTCCACAAACTTATCTAGTGGAATTTCATAAAGCTAATAATCACGAAATTTCATTGACAACATTTTGTATATTATCGTACTAAGCCAGACTATTGCAAATAACTAGTGATTATATTAGGAAATATTTGTCCCAAAAGTACAATTCCAGCACCAATCATTGCATTGTGACATGGCGATATAAGATGAGGTACAATGATTGCATTTGATTGGTTAAATGCAAGCTAAGCATCTTCAAACAATTAACAAGAGGACCATAATAAGTCTTTATCGCTCACTTGAGTACCATTGATATATTTACAATCAGAGTAAAATAAGAATCAAGTAATGAAATTTCTTTGATATTCCATGTTCGAATTGATCCTAACAATTACCTGGACAAGCATTTTGACAAAGTTTCATGATAATTGAGGCAAAAATGTGACCACTAGAGTGTTTACAAACAAATGTGGGTAGGCGCCGGAAATTCAACGATCCAAAATACTCACTCCGAGTTATCAAGCATTACATACTTTACGAAACCAAGGTCCATGTTTCTTTTGAATATTAAATATACGTTTTAGTATATGTTTTACATAATCTTACATATTGACCGTGTTAAGTCAGTTAATTTATTTTTTATCTTGTCATTCCACTGACATTAATTGAATGTCAAATAAAATTGAAATCAATACCAACATATCATTGTGATTTTTTGTGTTTTGTTTTCAAACATTACTATGCCATCGCATAATCGTCTCAAATAATGCCTTAACCGTGACAAATGAGTGTTCAGATTTCCACTTGACAAGCTCAATCATAGTGTTTACTCTTAAGATAATTCAAGATGACATTTGTCGGCAAACTAGTGAAACAAAATAAATGTCATTTGCATTATATTGCTATTATACGTGCAAGTTTGTATATGCAAGGTTCATCATGGCTGACATAAAAAGTCAGTCGGACAATCAAGGGCAAAAGAACATAAAGAAAACAAATCGACAGAATAGCTCAGTTGGTAGCACGCCGATTAAAGACTTTGGGATTCTATACCCATGCACAAGATACTTGTGCATTTGATAATTTGGCTGATGTTATATATTCATATTACAATTTAAGAAGTGTTGTCATGGAATGTCACTTAAAAACCCGCTTGTTTACCTTCTTCTTTACATTTAGTTGGTAAATGTTCCGCCATGATATTTAACACATTTAAACAAATCAACACAAAGTAATACAACAGCAACACACAGATGAAGCAACGCACATCGGTATTACTACCGATCCAGATACCATAAATACGTATATAAATAATATCAATAAAGCGTACTTACAAAAAGAAAACGGCGAACAACTTAAGGCCTTAGGTACAATTTGTCGTAATGACGTAAAAACAACTGATGGTTTAAACACAGACAACATCTTCGTCATTGTTTAAAATCTCAAGTGGATAAAACATTAAAATAAAAACGTGGTATTGTGAATGCGGAAAAAGGAATAAAATTGAGATCATAATTTGTTGAAATATCGAGTCATGGTATTGTTTTGTAATTTTAACCGATTACTTTCATCGAATTTGCGCTTCAATAAATCGGAAGAAATACAACGGCTCTCATAATTCACATTCATTGCTAAGAACTACAGCATGCTTATTGTTTTGATATGTTTTAGACAAAAACCAATGGAATATGATTGTAATGCTAAGACAAATAAGTTTGACTAGGGTGGTCATGCAGTATTAGACAAAAATCTTAATAATCGGAAAGTATTGCCCAATTTATAGATAAAAAAAGTTTATCGTCAAGCCAAATACCATATATTAATACTTTATTAATGTGTTTGAATGGATTAGGTTCATTCATGCCACCACATTGTTATGTATTTATACATAAAACGCGTTCATTGCATCTCTCGTTTCTCACGTTTATAACAAATAAACATGAACAGCAGTAAAATGCAAGATTTATGTAGTAAATACTCCTGCATTATATTCCATACTCGTTAAGGTCTTCATTTAATGAAAAAACGCATCATGCATCGCATTTCAAACTCCGTGTCCATTTATTTAAGTTTTTTTCATGCAGCTTGCTGAATTGCTTTATTAACTATTGGATTAAATTGTTTAAAACGTATTACACATGTAATGAAATAGATATTTAATCAAGTAACCTCAGGAAACATATCAATGTGTCCTAATATCAGATACACGTTTTTGCAAACAATTTATTCACTAACCATAGAACAAAAGTACGCTATAAAACATGAAAACGTTATATTAACGTATTTAACCAATCAACATAGCCACACACCTTGGACAACAATTAGCGATACAAAACATATTTTAACACAGAGTAGTCATTAATATGAAATATGACTTTGTTTAGGTAATAAAAAATAAATGATCTGACATAACATTTCATATTAATTTTATTTTTGACACATAAAGTTTATCGCAAGTACATTATTTTCCTTAACAATTAATCGAACACCGGACTGATGTTGGTTCAATATTATGGGTGTAACGGTTAACCGATATACCGGTTAATGTTGCAATACGATTTCTGACGGTTTTTAATCGGTTTGTTTTTCCCTGAACCAGTTTTTTGCTGTTGTGTGCCGTACTGATTGTTTTTATCATAAATTTCATATGAAATTTAAATGTTTGAACAAATGTTGAAATGTGTTTAAAACTTGAAATAATCTTATTGTGTTTTAAAGTATTAAACATTTGGTCAAATTGGAGAAATATTTTTTTTCGAAAGTCTTATTCAAAATGAGCATTTTTCTTACTCATAGTCCGTTTTACACAAGAAATTCAAATATTTGGATAAGTTATCATTTGAAAATACTCATAGGTGTGTAATGTTGATTCAATTTAGACACCTGCACGTGCATTAATTCATACCGTGCATGTATATGCAAAAACCGATACGTATTGCAATATATTGCGATACAGATTTTGAATATTGCAATATATTGCAATACGGGTTTTTCTGTATTGTTACACCCCTATTCAATATACATTATAATTATGTTCTAAAATCTTCAAGTGTGTGAAAACAACATTGCAAGTAAAGAAACTGGGTCAATTTTATTTGAAGAAAACATATTCTCACGGGACCATTAAATTATCTAGTGTTTTTTTATTCCAAAGTCCTAGTTTGTCTTTATCTTTGTATTATGTTATAATAATGATTAATGACATTACTGGATGATTTTATCATCTCTGCTTAGTCAATACTTTGATGTTGTTTTACCTTTTATTTCTTTTATATAATGTGGATCAAGTTCTATCAACCACAGTACATTGTGAGTTGAAGAACATGATTATTTATGTAATTATAGCATCGAATGGCTTAAACTTACTCAGCTAGGCAAAGGAAATATGTACATATATGATAGCGGAACGGTCTTATTATAGAGAACCTTTTGTTCACAAATTAAGCGATTGGGTCTTACTAATTTTCAAAAATCACATGATTTTGAAATAACAAAAGAGGTCTTATTAGCGGAACTTTACTGTATTTGTATGATCCCGTTGTTTTTGTCTGAACACTCCTCTGGTAAAAATTCAAATATTGATATCATAAAATTTACATATTGTTGTATGTTATTCAGATAATATGTATACAGTATAAAAACCGACAAAAATGTTAAGTGAACTGAGCAAACACATTCGTTTGACAAAAGCACTACTATCTTTAAAGGTCTTTGAAGCAATAATTTTAAAGTTATGTAAATTCAGGAAAACTATCCAGCGGTTGTGACAGAGTGGCACATAAGGCATAATTAGTTAAACTAAAAGTAGAGTGAACTAAGTCCGCAAAGAGGTTAATGCATTACAAGCAAGCTAATTGTATCTATGACATAAACAACTCGATCAAGACACATATAATAACCTTCCAGCAGTAAACAATTTTGCGTCTAATTACTTTTCAGTGACTTTGTGCCTCCGTAACTGTACTGGTCAACAGGATAGATATATTTATGATAATTACCAAGGTAATTCATCGTCATCAAACTGGTCATTTAGTACGTCTGTATCAGGATATTAGCACAAAGATAGGTGACTGCACTAATTAGCGATCAAAGGTTCTACGGTACGTGCTAGTTCTTTGTTAAAGCAAGAGTAATCCTACGTACTACGATCTTTTTTAAGATCTTTAACTTTTCCATGCTAAGTTGCTTGTTGCATGTGGAAAAGATAGCTTACACTTATTCAATATCAAAGAATCTATACATTGGTATATATTGGGTTTTTACATAAAAGCATTGACTATTAAAATGGGTTTACTTAAAATCTTGGACTAGCGTGTATTTGACTTCTTAAATGTTATCATTAGATTACAAACCACGAAGTCTACTTCTTTATAAACTTTAACCAACTTCTTAAATTGAGCAAAAAATATTCATTCCCTAAAACATCATTTTACAACATACGTCAACAAATCATGATAAACTAAAGCAATACAATGACAGCATTTTCGAAAAAAAAACAAAAAAAAACGAACCACCATTTGGTTATTTAATTTCAAATGTTTGAATTATCAAATGATTTCACTCTTCGATAGTTTCTGACAAGATCTGTACAAGAAAAGTCTGGAATGCAGTCATTGTATTCACTGAAGCAACGAATTAAAGAATTTAAGATAAGCAATATCTCAAAATATTGAAAATAAATTGCATTTAAATTGTCTTAGCCAGGAACAGGTGAAAACAGACACAATTGTGATATATGAACTTTTCGATGTTTTATCATTTTGATACCGAACATTCCTGAAATAAGTGTTAATTTTTAAGAACACATTTATGCAGATAAGAGGATGTTCGACATACTTGTAGAAACTAAATATACACGCTACCAGACGCACGTTATATCATGAAAAATCATCAACAACTAACCCACACGGTGTATCATTTATCAGATATTGTTCATCAATAATCGCAAACCATGTAACAAAAAGTTATAATAGATAGCGTTTAAAGTTAAATCGCTCGAGTAAAATTAACGCGTTCAATCATCCCTTGGCATTTCTCACTTGCAATGGTCGATAAAATGGAATCAGTCGTCGCATTGTTTAAAATTAACAAGTTTTATTTATTTGAATGAAAAATTAAAATTCATAATATAGGTGTTAACTGCTTTCCATCAATTGATATGTATCTCTAAAATCACATGTTTGGTTACAATTCATGTATCAAAAAATGATAGTACTGAGGGAAAGCTATGGTGGAAGAAACATAACTGAACTAGGGCAAAAGATATTGTACTATAGATGCGTGGTTGGTGGTTCATTGAAAGGCGGAAGTGAACTATTTGAGTGAAGTGTACACATCTCATGTACGTCTTTTACATATTAAAATTTGCTATTGTCGATCCGTTTAACCGTACAACTTGCCTTAGAAAAGTATTTAATACAGACGACAATATTAACTCTTAAATTGCCGAAAACATAAATGAAAAACAAAAATAGATAACTTAATTTTAAAATGAATTAAATTCAAAATTCTCAAACGCCATCAAACCTCACAGAAATATTTGTGATTTATGTACCCGTTAGTTATTTTACCATTTGTAATCCAAATCTTGAGCATCAGTTTTATATTTCTATGATAACATTGTGGCATTTCGAAATATTTACGATTGATGATTTTCACAGTAGGAATTACATGAAACATTAAACAGCCAATCTCTGATATGCCGTTTTGTTATAAACCACCAACAACTAACCCACATGTTTCATTATTTGTTCAAAACGTTTATCAATTGCCTTAAACGCAAGCCACGTTACACAACACCTAGAGTGATACTGTAGCATGTTAAATTGTTTCTAAAAATGAGGTTATAGAATCATATTATATTATGTTGGCATGCTAGTGCAAATTTGCCAATACACGGATCAGTCGTAAAGTGCAATATTGATGCGTAAACTTTGAAATTATTGCACCATTAAAGTGATAAAGAGAATATTTATCTGAAGAACGATGTTATATAATCCTATGTTGGTTTATAGTGCGAATTGGTAGATAATCGGACCAGTCGTTATGTATGCAACATTTGATGCGTAAACTTTGAAATTATTACACCATTAAAGTGATAAAAATAATATTCTTGCTTATCGTTCTAATCGACGTTTTAATGGCGTTAAATTGAATATTATGTCCCTATAAAATCGCCTACTTGTCTGGTTATAATACAGATATATAGGTATATTAGAACCAAGGGACGGCATTGGCGAAATATACATTCTAGAGCCCATCAAAATGACACTTTACTGTTGATAAGTGATTTGTGTGACAGCTAGATGCATTAAACAATAGTTCCGAGATGTGTAATGTGCTTTCAAACAATTCCTAAGTGTATTATCTGAGCAACAAATGACAAGTATTCCTTCGCGAAAACATTTTGTTGTAATACATGAATACATCGAGCTCTTGAAGATAGACGCTGCAATAGTTCAAAGTGTTTTATATGGCAACCATTTACAATTTCCCCTGGTGTTCCGATGTCTACTAAAAATATATAATAGTTTTGGTACAACCATGTGTTCTAGCAATCGGAAAAAATGGTAATTCAATATATTAAGGTGTAGAAAAAGTGTGTTAGATTTCGTTTTATTTTCTTGAGAATGCGTAATACTGCAAATAACTGGTTAATCGAATTAATATATTCCATACACTATTTCTACTCGTGTATATTAAATTTCCCCACCTGGCAGGTGTTCGTCGTTAATTAGAAAAACATTCCATAAAATCGACCAGAGACATGGATAAAAGAAGACCAGATCGGAATAAAATGCATGCCGAAAATAAATTTGGCTCGATAATCTGGAAACTCATTAAGCTGTTTATTTTTGTGAAATGGTGCCAATGGTTAAGTAAAGTTTGGAAATTCAATTGCTATTATCTTCCCCTTGTATTACTTTGAAGTACTTTGTACAGAAGTAAAACTCAATATATTGTACATGACTTACATATTCACATAAAACAAAGTGAATTCAATACTATTTGTAACAATTTTCCTCAAATGTCCCAATTTGAATATTACTCTCGTATGTCACAGATATTTCTCCGTGTATTCTTGTTTATTACATATAAATCATATTTTCTGTTTTGTTTTGGTCTTGTTTTATGAAGGCAAATATTAATTTATATATTGACAAATCATTTTAATGGAAACAAAGTGACATAAGACAGTCGTAAATACAAATATATAATCTTGGCACAAACTGTCTGTGATCCAAATACATACATCAACAATACAAAAAACTACCGACTGTCAGATTGTCACGTTGGCGTTGATTAAATACTAGTAAAGGCAAGAAAAATACTTTATTCTTATCACACAGACGAATCGATGAAAAAATAAGAAGATGCTCTGTCACAATTTATGCATACTTTGACACATTTGTAGAAATAGGTAGCATTAAAACTGCTTATTCTAAAACATGCTTAATGTGTTTAATAATGTTTGTAGACAACATAATAATGATGTCATTAATAGATATACCACAATGATAGTTTATATACATATGCAGAAAGTAATATGTTTAATTCACGAAACTTCTATTAAAGAATGTAATTCCATCATAAACGCATGCAGAAAATTTTAAACCAAATGTATGACGTTTTGATATTCATAGCACATATTGAATTTTTACAGTGTATGTACGAGTATAATTCGAAACTATTTTTCGACATAACATGGCTATACATTGAATGATCTAGTTATCAATCTACATTATATGAACAAATAAATTTGATGATAAAATGTATATGTATAATTCATGGAAATGATGATTTACTCTCATATTATTTCGTAGCAATCAAATCAGAAAATGTAATTATATGAGATTTTTTAGACAAGATCTTCCGAAATCAAAATAATTCCCTTTTGTATAATCACACTTCCCACATCTCACGTTTTATGTCATAAATTGGTAGATGATCAAATTACTTTACGTTGTAATATTCCCATCATAGTCATGATGACGTACATATATTTAAACAAGTCAGAAAAGAAACACTTTTTATAAATTAAATGATGGATTGAGCGGTTGAAAGTCAAGCCAATTCTATGACAAATTATTACCGAGGGGCTATCAAATCTTTCTGAGATAAAATCCAGTTTACGTCAACAGAATGTATCTTATTTTTACAGGGGCCGTTAATAGATGTTTACCATCAAATCAATCGTCAAATGGTTGTATGGAATACAAATAACTGTAATGACAAGTTGAAGAATTAAATAAACATCCTTAATGTAAATTTGTTGATCTTATATAAGATTCATAACCGTGTTATAAAATATGTTGTATCTCATCATTTTCTCATACAACAATCCTCTATAAACGTTTCAATAAGAAACAAAACATGCAAATTTTGCGACAGCATAGTTTTATCTTAACACATACATATTTTGTTGGGCAATCAGTTTTTACGAACAAGACTTTGGAATACACATGTTTTATTACTTTATAAACTTTCGGCGATTATTGTTGTTATTATCGTTATTGTATGCGCATTACACGATTTTTCTAAAGTATGCAGATACGATGAACACGAATAGAAAATATATTCTATATAAACAACATTTAATGCCACAAATTGATGGTTGAAATCTTCGTGTGCTGTTACAAGACTACAGTGTGTTTCTCATTTAAACTATAAAATCATAAACGTTTAAATGAGTAAGCCAGTGTAATCAAAACATCATAAACATTATTTTCTAACAGTTTAACTGACAGGGACACCAACGTACTAGGTGCTGTTAGTAATAAACAATACTTTCATGTCAAAATGATATTAGGAATTTACTTCTCCTAGTAAAGACAATGCCAAGAAAAGTAACCAATTAGTTTCGAATAACACTTTCTTCAATTAGTGAACAATAATAAGTTTATTAGCTACTATATTAGATGTCAGCTTTTTCCAGTTTAACGATCAATCTATGAAACACATAGGTATTTGCTTCACTGTTTTAATTATTCGAAAGTGCATGTGAATTCAATAAAGCATTAAAAGTCTGAAAGCTTAACATGAGTAATTCTTACAATAATATCGGATTCATATATATATTTTGTATACTCATAGTACACTTAGTTATTCTTTTTGTATACTTTCGGAATATACACCATTTATTGTATCCACATTATCTGCTTTCATGTCAACATAATAAAACGGCATCGTCATTGGGAAATGATTGCACACGTTCTGAGAACTATACCTATCATTACGTTGCCCATAGATGACAGCAAAGTGATTTCGAAGTGAAACAGTACAACACAATAAAGAAAGTCAGCTTCATGCCAAATATTTATAGATACTTCAGACACCTTATTCAGTTGACAGGCGTTGATAAGACACATAATGCAAAATAAATGGAACTTGTCGAAAGTGATGGATAGTGTAAGTATAAAGTTGCTATTTCTGCATTAATGGTGACTGTATAGATACTATCGTTGAAATGAAATCATATATAACAGTTAGAATACTTTTTATACTTTCTGCTATCAAAACATGAGATTTCCAATATCTCAACTGGATTTTGATACTCCTTTTTCTGATACAAACGACGAAATAATTTCCGGGCGGGGCATACTTTCGTGGAGCTTGGTCACAAAACTATTTCTACGGCCATTCTACTACCTACCAATGATTCTTAATTATGTAGGTCAGTTGTCAGTCACTGACGAAAGTATGCGCTTACTAGTTGGTTAACAGCTAAATGCAGAGATTTAGCATTTCCAGGAACAGTGGTAAGGTTGACTGACCGCCGTTATATGACCTATTAAATGTATTGCTATGGCATTAAACCCAACAAAAACAAAAGAACGAAATCAATATAGAGCCGCTGACGGTTATAAACTTATTAAGGAACGTCAGATATAACCAACTATCAGATAATGAATGTTCTCTGGTAATTATTTTGCGATTTTCATTATATGAAGGTTTTAAATATAAAACAATCTGTAAGCAGCATACATAATATTGGACACAAACACTTGAAATAAGTTTTAAAAAGAATGATATATTTCACTTTCTTGCATTAGCTGTAAAAGATATGACAGATACCTTATAAAATCTTCACTTTAGAGTAAAAAAGATATAAAGGCCATTAAGTGTCATTAAATTATAATACTTGTCTGAAAGTCAGAGATTATTTAAGTATTTATCAGGATTCTGAAGTTAAATCCAAAAAATTTCAGTTCCCTCCAGACCATTAACAGTAATATATTTTTAAAAAGGTCTTTCAGGTATTAATGCACCAAACAATATATTGTAAAAATGATAACGATAGTGACGCGATATTTAATGTTTTTATAGCTGGAAATATAAGCCGCCCGGCTAGCTCAGTTAGTAGCACGAAAGTCTACTGATCGAGGAGTCATGGATTCAATTCTCGGGCGGGACATACTTTCGTGGAGCTTGGTCATGAAATTGTTTCTACGGTCATTCTATCTTCTACCAAGGATTTTTAATTATGTATGGCAGTTGTCATTCACTGACGACAGTATGCGCTTAGTAGTTTGTTAACAGCTAAATCCAGAAATTTAGCCTTTCCAGGAGGAGTGTGTAAGTTGACTGACCGCCGTTTCATGACCTATAAAATGTGTTGCTACGGCGTTAAACCCAACAAAAACAAAACAAACATAGCTGGAAATAGGCGATAAGGTGAATCTGATTTTGATATTCATAATAAATTATATCCAACATAATCCAACGAGACTAAATTTTCGAGGCAGACGATGGCGGTTGGAATCTGTATACCCTTGGGCTTTGGTTACCAAAACTTTCCTATGACCGTTTTCTTAATGGTACTGCATTAATTTGAACAGTTGAAAAACCAGTAGTAGACATATTCTAATTACTACAAATAGCTAATGTAAAAAGGTCGCAGCTTTTTGTCAGGTCAAAAGCCGACTGACAACAGCTAGTTTTTCGACAATTTGTTGGGAGAGCTGTTTGAAGCATCATAAACTAATATAAATATCACATGCCATTGAGAATATCATACACGCTATTCTAATAACCAAATTGTGGACTATTCTTCTTTACTCAGATATCACAAGATATATACATACATCGCGTATGTATATATACATTTAGTATTATGACATTTCCAATACAATGGAAAACAAAACAAATAAATCCTACGATATGATTTACATGTATATCTCGTGAAAATATGATGATCTTTCTCGAATGATGTAGCAATCTAATCAGGAAATAAAATGGTATGATATGAGATTTTGCGAGATCAGAATTTCCCTTTTTTATGATAACGTGTCCTATATCATTCTATCTAATGTATTAAATCAGCAGATTAGTTTTGTCCAAATAATGATATCCATGTTTATTAATAGTGAAGAAGACAGCTTAAAATGAAATGGAGAGTGAACAAACATATATGAAACGATAACATGAATGACAGAAAGGCAAACAATCGTGAAATCTATTCATCACCGATAGGTATCAAATGTGCATGTGATTAAAAGCGGTTTGTGTCAATATATCATATCAATTTTAGTGTGGTTGTAACTTATATTTTCTATAGAAAGCAGTTGTCAAGCCTTCTGATAAAGAAAAACACACGTTAAGATATATCATGTACTATATTTATTTTTCTAGATGTAGTGTTTGTTTATCCTTAGATACACTTCAGTACTATGGGAATGTTTGAACATGTTGTATTTTATCTAATGCTGACATAAGAAAACATCAAAATAGAGGAACTTTTGAGAAAATTCAAAAGAGTACTAAAAGAGGTATTTGGAATGGATTTTTTATATAATAATAATTATAATACTAGTTCATTATTCATCGAACAGATTAGTTACGACACATGAGCGATTGTACATTTTGCTGAGAATGAAATAAAGATGTAGATCTATAATGAAAAAAGAGAGTTATATTTTTATCATTTTTATAAAGAAAATCAAGGCCAACGGCGCAAAATACAGCAATACAAGTTACATAAAAGACGCGGGCTTCGGAATCAAAATTTGATGTGTTCAAATCACTGCTAATTTTATTAAATAAACAACTGCGATTGTTCCTTTGATAAAAAAGTTAATGGATACTTGTGATGTTTGTATTATTCAAATGCGCAAATCAGTGAATGCACTTAAGCCAAGTAAATCACTTCACTCTCCAGTGAAAGCGCACTAGCATGTAATCATGAAATTAGGACGTTTATATTTGCTATTTTACTAAACAAAATCCATGTACAAAGAACGATACAATCATGCGGCAATCAAACGTAAAATTTGTATCCGTTGTATGGAAAAAATTATGGCTTGCAGTTCATAAAAATCATGTCAATTTTTATCAATTTGTAACATCTAAATATGTTTATAACAAAACATGTGGTCTGAAAAAAAATATTTATTCGTTTTGAACATAACGTATTTGATCACGCATACAAGAAAAGTTTGCCATTATACTCATATATTTGGTAAATGTTTTCGCCTGGGAAAACATAATACGTTAGGGTTTGCTTAACACTTGTTTCTTAATTGTATTAATGACATCCTGGAGCGAGTGTCATACATGTAATCAGCTACAGAGATATTAACTTTACCGAGTTTTTATCTGGAGTAAATATAACGTGTAATTACATCATTCAAATGATTAAGATCAAATTTGATGCTACGATATGACTTGTTGAAAAGTTTTGGATATATAATTGTGTTGGGTTTTGCCCCCTGTCAACACCAAATATTGTCTTTATATGGCAGTCAGCTCTCCATAACCTAGTTTATCTGGACATTTGTCCATAACCAGTACTCACCAACGCTCGCACAATGCCAACACATCTCAACCTAACGAATAAATGGAGGAAGATCATCATTACTGTCAATTCCGATGTAACTATGTGGTTTTTTTTTAATACACATAGTTACCATGATTTTTAATCGTGTAACCATTTGATGCCTTTTCAAATATAATTCACTCAGTAAATAAAACTGATTTTACCATTTGTTCAAACGCTACCTTAATCATCATATTTTATGATAAAATGCTACAGAATGGTATCAAAAAGGACGAAATGCTTTAAGGTAAAATATATTGTAACGTGAATATTATTTATCCAGTTAGCAAGCATAATCATATCATAAAAGACAAGCAATAAATGAACTTGTCAGAAAGTAGATGAATAGAATTGATAGAAGATGGCATTTTCACATCTCATTGAATAAATACAGTGATCAAATACCTCATCGAATTTATAGCGCCCAGCCAATATTTATTCGCGGAACAGTTAGAAACATTTGACACATCATTGAAAGATGTTATACTTTATCTTTTAACAACTCAACATCTATCTTGAATAAGTTGATCAGAATAGAATAAGAATGTGATCAATTCATACACGGGCGTTAAAAGAGGAAGATTAATAAAAACATCGGTAGTGTAATTGAAAAGTTTATTTTCGTAGTGGTTTAAAAGCTGTTTGGCAAACTATTTGCAGAGATTGTTTGAATGCAAGATTGTGTTAATTCCTCAATCATAATTTAGTTGTTATATTTAGCAGATGCATAGTTAATAATGAAACACCGTTTTTTTTTGTTTCTTTTGCGGACATTATAAAATCATCAAATTATCTCAATAGTAAATCAATGTCCTTGTGAAATATATAAAAGTGATGTCCTAATACTACAGCTTCTAAACTTAACCGTACTGTTAAGTGAACGTATATTATCAAGGACAACAAAATGTAGATCTACTTTACGTTAGCTTTTACGCTGGAATAATAACATAAGATTTGAAAGCTTCATTAGCGGCAGGATGCAGACAGTTGTAAAGACATCAATTAACCTGGTGAGATACAAGACTGTGACTAATTGCTTCTAGAAGCTTGATACGTGACACCAAAGCAACAAGTAAGGCAGTATATTTCTTTGTGTTTTTTATAAGAAAGTCAAAAGATAAATGCCACACATATACAGTGTATATAGACAGGTTCACTCATAGCCAATTGATATAGACATAGGTTAAAGACAAACGTTGTTGTTTTAGAAGACAGATAAAGTAAACTGGTTGTAGCTTTATGATTTAACCAACCCATTTGATCGACAAATTGAATAGTTTAATAATAATAAAAATGTATTTCTTTGTGCAGTCAATAAATGACATACAAAGTCACTAACTTTGCTAAAAATATTTTTTCTTAATTTGGTGCAATGAAATGGTTTCATCTTGCCTGGCAATGTTTATTGTAATAACATATTCAATATTTGTATCGCATAACATATTGATATTTCAATTCTTGAGGAAAAGTCAGCGTTTTTTGTCATCAAATACCATTGCAATGGAGTAGTGAATGTATGAACATATAGAACAAAACCCGAATTAACACGGTCTTGTGAACTACGCTAGGTCATGTTTTGTCTAAAAAATGAAATAATTCTCTTGACGAGAACTGAACAATACTCTGAACGTCGCTTTGTTATAATTGAAAGCCTTTTATCTTTCACAGCAAGCTTGTCTGAGATTTCAACAAAAAAGTACTAACTCAATTACAGTAATCTGATATAGCGAGGAGAACAGTAACCAGAATTTACACAAAGGAATACTAACCAAGTGAAAATTGGTAATACGTAAATGAAACTGTAGCACAAAACAGCTAGAGCACATATGTGTCAAGAAAATAGAAAGTAAATTCAGTTACAGTGAACTAGTGTCTGTTTTGCCGACAAAGCAAAGAGCAACAAAAGCAATGCAAATGTTTCGTAGTTATTGAGCCAGTTATGTGTATTTAATATGGAACACCTTATTCGCTGTGACATGATCAACAATCAATGTGAAAAACACTTTCGCATTCTGTATTCATAGGTCACTTTCACAATTAAGACACTTGGCATAATCTTTTGTTCGAATGTAGATGCAAATGCTGACCGAAAAAAAACTATGGAACAGCAAGACATACAAAATTAACAATAACAACTGTGAATTCCACATGACCCTTCTTTGAACCATATGATAGCTAGCAATACAGCTGTTATCAGTACAAACAGTTAAGGTGCGCTACGTAGTATCAAAGTTTTCAAATACCGAAACCAAGGCTTCGATTTTTCATTTTGATGCATCAATATGGAGTCAACCAGTAAATGAAATTTCAACAGTCATAGTTTTTGAATAACAAACGCACTGTAATTTATTTGAAAACCACACTCACACGTTCAAATTATAGCAATTCAGGGTAATCTTTATCGAGACATTAAATAAGTGCAATTTTAACAAACCGCAATTGAAACTTCCAATTATAATAATTTCTAAAAACACTCGCTAATGATTGCAATAAACATGTCTTCACTTGTAGCATGAGAATCTATTGTCAATCTTAATGAAGAAAAACAAAAGCTCATTTTGTAGTATCAAATTATCTAAAGAGTATCATGTCATATCAAATCCATCATTACTCTTCCTTTAGAGATTGTAATTTCGGACAAATCATCTCAATAAAGTTCCGTCAATTGCGATAACTCATTTACTTAATGCAATAATATAAATATCGTTTCCAAATACCTTTCATTGACATTATTTCCTTCGATATCAATATTGGGAAAACAACAGTGAATGTATATAAGTCTAAGCTGTAAAGTACAATCCATAGAAAGTTATTTTCGACATTTATGGGTCATTCTTCTAAATATAGAGGAAACAATGTCATCCCACTTCATGTATTAACTGTATCAGATAACCATAATAATGCATTTCTTACTTTTATGAGTATTGTGATGAAATAAAACATTATTTTTCCTTTTTATGCCTAAAACGATAAAAAAACCATACTTTTAAATTAAGATAATATACGTGCGCCCGGACGATGTAAAAATATCAAACTTTAAGGAAAAATTGTGGACGAATTTGAATGGAACATTGAAATTGAACATTAGTAACTGTCTGTTCTAGCAAACAAAAAAAGGTGTATTGGCAATAGTATTTGGCCTCACTTTCGTATGAACTATATACTTACTTCTAGAAATATAGTAAAACAAGAATTAGTCCAAAAATATTAGTTTTAGAAAAAATTGTCAAGGAATTGTAAACATTTGAGTCCATGTGATTTTGTTTAAAGTGTATAATATTTTGAATAGTTTAGGAGTATAATCTAGGTATACTATAGTTCAGTAAATTTTGAGTTGGGTTCGATTCCCGGATGTCAAAGTCATAACTTTACATGCAAGTCGATAATGTCGATTGTAAACTGTATTTTGAACATGTTCAGCTATTTATTTTGAAATGGTATAATAGTATTCGTGAGGGAATCACGGTTTAATGAGTCAGGTACAATTATCAAACAACACAAATATACAAGAACGTATTTGAATAAAACATAACAGTATACACTAAGTCTTCATGGCAAATTGACTGTTATTCAGTTACTTTGTCGAATATTGTAGAGCTATTATTATTAAGCTTATTATGCATATTGTTAACCTTATTATCATTATTAGGACGTGTGTGGGTTTTTTGTCATTTAGGTAATCAATATGCCATTCTAATGGTAAAGTGATACAAATAACATCTTATATTCTTAAGAGACTCTAAATATTTATGTCAGATAAGAGTATTGTTCCAATATGCAATGCTACATGAAATCAGAATTAAAAACACCTGCGCTTCGCATCAATTCTAGTGTGATGAATGCATATCGTGCAAATGCATTATTGATGCAATGTTGCGCACAATAAATTGTATCTGTAAATCGCATGATATCGATGTAATTCTGATCGACTAAGTGTCATAATTTAAGTGATATTCTAACGCAAAATGCCATTTTAAAGGCATCAATTAAACGACTGTTTTTATCGTTCAGTTCACAATAATGTTGAATTATTTTGCCAATTTATTAAGGTGAAATGTATAAGGGAGAAAAAATACAGTCCTCTATCTGAAATATCTGCTCACTGAGCATGTGCAAACAGTCACGTGATACAATGATTCTTGTCATTATAGATTTAAACAACCACTTAACCCGATGGGTTAATTACACATCACCCTAGTCTTTGCTCTTTCAACGTACAGTTAAATTACGAATGCAACTTGCTATTGAACTTCTTGTACTACCTGCAACCAAATTAAACATTATGTCAATTTTGTAACACAATTATGACAAATGTTTTTTACTTATGTAGATATGACTGCATTTAGATTGTGTTGTAATATTTTGCTTTAAAGTCCTCTTATGCCATTGCAAAATCATGTGATTGTAAACGAATTTTAGATATCAAATGCTTAATTTAAGAACAAAAATGTCCCTCTCTTAAGACCATTTATTTTATGGTCCATCCATTCCACAAAACAAATCTTTTAAATTTCCACTTTCAGAACATGAACATAATTATTGCCCCTCTTACTACATAGTGTGTCACATTCTTTGTCAGCAAAATATGGCTTACCCTAATTTTTTCTACGTTTGGTTAACAACAACAGACGTGCAAGAAATATTAATATGCATTGTCACATTGGTAAACATTGAAATATTGCAAAAGTAATTAAAGAAAAACACAACATATTTCTACCGTCATATTATCAGCATGATATTGACAGTTCTAACATTACCCAGGCGTGCTGTGGCACAAATGGGTTTTCAGAATCTTTGATTACTGTAAAAATAATTGGACATGAAATATGGAATTGGATGTATTTGCAAAAAAAATATTTCTTTATGTTACATAATTTAATATAAAAACTCTCCTGATAAAAGAACGCAAACGCAACAAATTACTATGCAATGCGTAAACGGCTTCGAAAATTTGATTTATTTGACCCAGTTGTTTTGCAGATTTAAGATTTTTGTTGATAAAAATGCATTACATGTTCCAAATTATTAACGTGAAGAAAATGTTTTCTTTCAAAATGATTTAGTATATCGGTTTAAAAGATAACATCATAAGAATTTAGCAAACCATTCTTTTATTCGGGGAGCAAAAAAGCCAACATAATGCTCACCACAGCCATTTCAGATTTGTATTTGAAAGCTGACAAACTATGTTCTTGCAGTTTTAGGGTTTCTTATCAGATTAATATATGTTTTACAAATGATACTTTTGAAATGAAAGATTATTTATCCTAGAAGTCGAGAAAGGTGAGCGTTTTAAGGACACTGTAAGCATAAAACATTTCTATTTTTAAAGTAAAGGTCAAACATAACTATATTAGCATCATTGTTGGACAATGTTAACTCATTTTGTTGGATATATAACTAAATCTGGATACATACATTATTTATATTTTCTTTTTATATTGCAATAGCACCAAATAACGCTTTTTGAAAGCATATTTCCAGTTTGTTTCAAGTTATGGAAACGAATTAAATATAGGATCATTTAGTTAACCTACTTAAACTATAGGTTAGTCGGTATTGCATTTTATGTCGCGTAAATCTGCTTTAAACTTTTATCAACATTATAATTCCATTTTTCACTGTCTATTCAAAAGCGTTAATTAGAAATGGCCTATTCGATATACTATCATAATAATGCGTTCGTAATGTACACAATTATTTTTAAGCAAAAATCGAGTCGAAAAATTATTTGAAATTTGTCATCACTGTGTAATTATTCACCCAATTTAGGATATACGCATTTAATAATATATAATGCAATATTGAAATGTGAATTAAGATTGATTCTAAGCATAGACTGACACGGACAACCAAACATAGAGCTAGAATATTGCATTAGAACTATGTCTTACTAAACTACTTTTAATTAAAAGAAAACCCTGTTCACAGATGCGATTACGCTAATGTGGACTATGAATGCGATGAAAATACATTCTTTCAAGTAATGTAAAACGTCTCTTTGATAAATGTAATTTGTACAAGTCAATTTTGTTTTATTTTTGGTCACGACAGTGATCGCCATTATTCAAGCATTACAATGAACAACAGTTGTTAAAAAAAGCTAGAATGTGATAAAAGTCAATTGCCTTTAATCATTCCGAATGAATGATAAGTTAGGAAACATTGATGATTCAAGAAAAAATGAGTAATACTTTTAATGCAAATGACAATCTAAAATATAAAAGGATATGCCAAGAAAGGCAAAACCAATCATGTTATGTACTGTATTTACGCTAACCATAACTGTGTCATGTTTTTGCATAACTAGGAAAAATATCTACCATTATATAATCTTCAAGGATACCAATGGTCGTGAAATGAAGTCCAAAACTATATAACTCACGAGTATAACTTCATAGTCTTGTGTTAAATATTTTACATGACAAAATTGTTTCTTGTTGATCACACTTCAGTGAGTCGCCATAGGTTTTTAGTTACAATCCACTAAGCCCATAGTCTGTCTTCGTATCGCATCTACGCAAGAAACCACTAACCCTTGCAAAACAAACAATATACAGTTATATTCAACCACAGTGACCTTCAAAATGAATGGTACCGTTACTGTACCATTCTAGAACAAATAGTATTTCATATGCATTAGCAAAAACCCCACGCTATGCAAATGATAAAAAAACGAATAAAAAAAACGAATAAACACTAGACATATTGGCATACCAAATAACGTCTAACTCAATGTATGCAAATATATTTGCATGTCTTAGGAAATTGGTTAATTTTTATGAGGTTTTGTGATTAGTAAATGTATTAAAACATGACAAACAGCAAGAAAATGACGAACCTTTGCTGCAAAAAGCATGACAATAAATGACAATGTGTCAGACATGGAAAATATGGAGCAGCGCAGAAATATCTAAAAACAAATGTGCACTTTTACGTGATATATTCGCATTTGTCAGAAAGGTCACTTCTATCAAATGAAAAAGACATATTTATTGACTACTCTCACAAATATTTGCATATTTGTTTTAAAACCGACAAGATATTGCTAGAAGTTATTAATATGCATCAACACAATTATAAATATTGGAAGTATGCAGACTTAATTACAGAAAGCCTTAGATAAGATTCTGCCAAATAAAAAAAACCGTTCATAGTTTATGCATAACAAACGCCATGTCTGATGCAGCAATGAAATTGAACATTTATAGCATATGATTACTATATCTAATATTGAAAATAAAATATTAGCTGGGGAGAAAATATGGCACCATTGGAAAACTAATTACAAATAATGCATTTGCTTAAAAAACCCGTAATGTGAGATCAGCATAAAACATTAGCCACAAAGCTGCCTATAAACTGTTTCCAAATTCTGATTAATTAGGTCGTTGTCGTGGATTTAAAGTTTTTAGTACGGATTAATTAGCAGTTAAGGGTTTGGATATTCAAAATGATTCATTAATTTTTCTAGGGTTAGATTTCTAAGTCTAAATAATTAAGCCGCTTATTGAGCATCAGAATGTGTTGTTTTTTACTCCACTTCTGAATCAAATATATCCTCACGTTCTTTAAATGCTGCGTTTGCTTTTCCCTTATGAGATTTGACATATAAAAACAGTAAGCATTATAAACATTATAATTATACTAAATACTGTTGTATTTATTTAATATTTTGACTCCTGCAATCCTTTTAACTAAAGTTGCATTGTATTGCAATATCAGTATGTTCAAGAACTATTCAAAGGAAACGGGGCCTTACTTTCTAGCTACATGTACATTGTGTACTTTGAAATAAATATAGATTCCATCAATTTCTCGCAAATCATTATAAGTCAACGCTTGTATAAGTGTATGGTATCCCACTGACACCGCTACGGTGTTTAGGCGATTAAAAAGTCCATACATATACTTCTGACGTATGAAATGCAGTTAGATTTAGCTGTTATTCGAAAGTCAATGAATAAAAACTAGGCTTTAAAAAATATCATAATGATTGCTATTTAACACGACATTGCTATAGTGTTGCTATACTTGTTGCTATAACTACATGTATATCAATACTTTCACTGTTGGTGCCTTCATTGATTATTATTAACATTATTGATAATAATGATAATACTAAAGATAATAATGCTAATCATTATAATAATGATAATATTGATGATAATAATAATATTGATAATAAAGACTTCATTTAAAAATGTTACACATTAATATACGCAAAACGCAACTGCTTGCTGATGTGACAAAAAAAACTATTGTTCCAGCAAGACAAACAACCTATATTTTGCAAGCAGTTTTACGATATCAGAACATAGAAAGACAAAAAATCAAACAACGTAGTTAAACAGACTGACCTTGTGACTCGGAGTCATTGTCTTATAACTACGATACAATCAGATATACAACAACGATAATGAACAATCAAACAAACAATGACAAAAAAAACGTCAGAAAAATTGAGCAATCGATAGTGTGATCGTAAGTGTGGAGTAAGATTTGTATGATCATTGGTACATACGTACGATAAAAAACGTCATCTAAGAAGCATTGTCTCTACTAATTTCTAGAGTTCAAGAAACTATGTTCTGTTGCTGGATCAAAAACTCAGATTATCTCATGAACGTGAAAAACATAGTACAAGTGTACACAACTTCAGTAGTGGTTTTTACAAAAATATCCTATGATAAATATCAGCGTAAATTAAAAGCAGGAAACATTCATAATACCTTTAGTTTTTGTCCAATCAATTTATAATATTCTTCTATAGAACTAGAAATACTTTTTGAAATCTATATCGTTATACGATAACAAATCTTTTCGGTTTTGAACTTAAATGGTTTGAAATTGACTTACGATAATTTGTTTCGTAAGACTTTTGGGTGAAATTAAATACAGCTTTACACTGAACATGAATTTGATAGCTATTAGGCGTGTAACAGTACGGTAAAAACCGTATCGCAATATATTGCAATACGTATCGGTTTTTGCATATACATGCAAGGTATGAATTAATGCACGTGCATGTGCCTAAATTGGATAACATTACACACCTATGAGTATTTTTAAATGATAACTTATCCAAATATTTGAATTTCTTGTGTAAAATGGACTATGAGTAAGACAAAATGCATATTTTGAATAGGACTTTCGAAAAAAATATTTCTCCAATTTGACCAAATGTTTAACACTTTAAAACACAATAAGATTATTTCAAGTTTTAAACACATTTCAACATTTGTTCAAAACCGGTTCAGGGAAAAAAACGGTTAAAAACCGTCAGAAATCGTATTGCAATATTAACCGGTATATCGGTTAACCGTAACACCCTTAATGGTTATGTAGATTGAAAGAAGATAAAATCTGAAAAGCGTAAAATTGTATTTGGACGTCAAATTTATGGGTTTTCCATCCGTATACATGCGGTAAAAAGACAGTTTGTTACTCATAATTGCTAAAAAGCAAGAAAAAATGATTGAATCCTATTGTTCATTGACAAATATTTGCATTTGGGACGATTGAAGGTTGTTTGTACAACATGGGAACCCTAATATTTGAATTAAAGATATAGTCTGTCGCGTTTAGTACTTTTATGGTACGTTATTTCGCAATCATTAACATTTGATTTGAATGACATTTCGGATGTTCTGAGCTTGTATTACTGGAACATACTTTGCCAATAATGTGATTGGTTAACTGTATTAATTATATTAATCAGTGAGTATTTATAACACACTAATTACTACCTATCTCATTAAATAACAAAACATCAAAGTATACACGTGGTTTTAATCAACCCATTAACATTCCTTATGTTTGAATAATGCCTGTGCTGTTAGTCTGCCATAGTCGTAATTCAGAAATTAATGCAATAAAAATATCCCCTTGTCGAGGCTAATTTATAACAAGACATTTAATGCCACTATTCTTTTGAACTTTAAATCTCTGTTTTGCATGAAGCGAACTATCAAAACGTGTTATCTCGAATGTTAAATGCCATGGTATTGTGCTGGCAGATATCGCATCCAGACTATTAGCTTCCAAATTACAAAAAAGTGGGGACGATGCAGTTCTAACTTTTATCGACTGTTCTGGTTTTTTTTTGTTTTGTTATCTGTTTATTAGATGTTTACGATGTATCAAGTCAACAATGTTCCCTTAGCTATTTAAGAGGGTCAATTCAACAAACAAGCTTTACTAAACTGTATTCGATTTGTTCATTCAACTAAAAATGTTCGTATTATAAGGGAAAATATTAACTTTGCCGCAATTAGGAGTCAGATTTGAAATGTTTTATTTAATTACTTGAACCATAGCTCAATGTGTGATTTCAAAAGCGGACGATTGTAAATGTATCTCTCATATAAACCCCATAAAAGTGATATAGTTTAAATAGAAATTACATTCGTAGTAATGTTGTGTAAGTATTGGTGCTTTACAATGCATTTCAATATTTTCTAGGCATATTGTAGCGATATGTCGCCCTATAGTCCCCAGAAAGGCCTGGAAATATGCACTAAAGCTTATAATCAAATAATAAGCACATATTTTGATCAGTGTCTGATGGCTGCTATATTTAAGCGACAAATTGGCCGTAGTAAGTATTTCATGACAAAACTCTACGCTGGTGTGTAGGTCTGTCCGGGAATTAAAACCATGACCCCTAAATTAGTTGTCAAACGCAATTCCAAGATAGTCAACTTTGTGAGTATTTTAAAGCATAAGTTGCCTGCTGATGCCATTTTTGCCCAGCTAACCCATTGAATTTCTCTTCTTAAACCCCAAACTCTATGTCCGCAGTATCTAACAACTACTCTTTACAACTTTCAAAAAATTTCCGAAATTTTAAAGTGAGAGCAATATCCCAAACGGTTGGCAGTTTTCTTCACTGACCACAAGTAGGACACAATGAGTTAATCAATACAATTATAGCAGTGACCGTAAAAATGAAGTTGTGCATGATATGGTCATATGAACTATGAAGTACAAAAAAGTCTTTATATTTGTTTGTTATTAATATCGACAGTGTCCAGAATGAGTTATAGAGACTCATTAATATCCTATTTATAAGATGATGAGAGTGGCTAAGATATTGACATTTTTCTCCGAGACAAGCAATTATAGTCATATAGAAAAATCAGTCTTCGTAGAAAGAAGATAAGCTATTGAAGATGATGAATTTCTTTTATTCAAAGAAAGCATCCATTTTCATCCATTACGGTTCATTATATTGACATAATTTTGAAACTGGACAGAAAACAGACTTGTTTTGTTTGGTTTCAGTTTTTGTTTTATGGTGTGTTTTATCTGTGTTGTAAAAAAATGTCATAAAGTGATCAGCGTATTGTCCATTAAAGTACACTCAGCAGATGTTTTAAATCCTCATTATCAAAAGAAAACATGTCCATTGACTGTTAAGAAAATATACCTTTGTATAGTTCAAACACCTTTAATAAACATAGTATATGCATTTCTCGCTTAAATATGTTTAGGCCACAACAAGTTGATGATATGTTCTACGGATTCTTCTAGAAAAAAATGGGGCAAGCGAGTGAAGAAAAAAAAACATCTTAATTCTGTTGCTTTATATAGCGGTTTGACCAAATTTTTATGAGCGAGCGAGGAAATAAAACTATTTTTTTTTGTAAAAACCGTCAAAATAAAGGTGCGAGCGAATCCATACAACATATGATCAATTCGTTGTGGCTTTATCTAATTAATAGCATTTCAAAGTGAAAATAGCTTGAAATCGGTAGTACAATTAGGTTTTCAGTGCTTAAAACAATAGTTTTGATCAAAGTAGGTTAAATAGGAAGTCTTGTTATAGCTAAACCTTCCTTCAAATTACATGACTCGGGCCAAAAACGATTTTGGTCAGTTGTAGTCAATTGTAGTTATCATTAATAGAAAGATAAATTTAGTATGCTCTTATAAAAGCACCTCCATTTTTTAAGAAATGACACTTTTTCAAACTTAAACTTTGCAAGCAAAATTGTTTGAAATGCTTATGTGTCTGTAATGAATGTTATATTTTGATAACTTCTTAGATGGAAGACAGTTTTCAAAACTGCTGTAAATGAGTATATCTTCATATAGTGGCTTTAAACCAGACAGCTTTTTAGAGAGTGAGTAATATACATTGCAAAGGTCACGTTTTACATTTGAGCTAAAGTTAACTTTTATAACTAAACCAAAACAACAATGTTAGTATTTATTTTTAAGAACGCATTTTAAATTCGAATTACCAACATGATTCCATCAGCGTGAACTGAATTCATATTATGTTTGTTTTGTTTTAATATAATGCAGCCAAACTCTTTTTATTTTTCTTCAGTAATTTTAACAGCGATGGTTTCAATCACCTAACCGACTTCCGTGGACCCTTTTAAATATCGGTTATCGCCAATTTTTCCACAAAGAGTCATTGACATCTCAAACCATGATGGCAACTTGTTAAAGTTGATTCCTACTAAAGTACATGTCCTGTCGCGACTAGGATTAAAACCTGGAAAGCCGGATTAATTATCAAAGATACCAACCGCTAGTCAAAGTCGTTAAAGGAACGTGATTAGCGTCTAAGACATCTCCTTCTCTACTATTGCCTACCATGTCTGTATATATCACGATTTAATTCTATACATGTCCAGTCCTATCTTAATATATTCTTCGTCAATGTCTAAAGGCGTTGTCAATGTATTGTTTATTCAGCAATCTCAACAATTTAAAATAAGTGTTTTGTTCTTTTATCACTCTAACAAAAATGGGAATAAAAGGGGAAAAATTGGGACACTTTTTTTCAATTAAGTATAATATATTTGTCTTCCTATTATAAAAGTCTTTGTTCGCGAAGATTTATTGTAGAGGTTTACAAGACTGGTAGACAGTTGACATTGTCTTCAGGAATAATTAATTTCAATTCTTAGACACGATGATTGAAATGGTTTTATCAACTATAATCGGAAGAAACGATACGCAGACTTTGGATATAGAACCGGATTTGTAGCCGTCTGAAATTTTGTTTTTTACTTTACTCTGTATGATATTGCTTTACGAGGATATATTCCTGAATTAATGACACTGGCACTTTATCTTCATCATGTATAGTGAAGGGTATTTTAATATTTTGAATATAATATTACATTTAAGATAATAATGATACAATCATAGCAAAGTTCCACTAATGAGACCTTTAAAATCGTGGTCTTAATAGAGAAATTGTTTTGATGTAAGGTCCGTTTACTTCTCATGTTAAGCATTTGGGGCTTACAAATCGTCAAAAAGCACCCAATTTTCCAAACATCAATGTGGTCTTTACTGTATAGCGAACTATAGCGAATTTCTGTTTTACTTACTTGATCATACAATTGTAAAATGGTTGCCGTAGAAAAAACTAAACAACTTAACCGAACTCTAAAAAATGTTAAATTCCACCTAATAAAGGGTATACATCTACAACGTTTCGGATTGTAGCAAACACATTTTAAATTATACAGTTTATGCTAGGGTATCACATACGTATGTACATAACAAAACTACATTGTTTTAGAAAAATGACTCTTTGATTAATCATAAAATTTAATTTATACATAGAGGACCAAAGAGATACAGCATCCCGCCACTCTTGTGGTCGCTAGTCTAACCGCAGAAATTTATAATTGCGAAAACATTTTCCCGTCTGATAATAGCTTTATAATTAGAATACAGTGTGTGATTAAATTCTAGCATAGTTTCTGTTTTTAGCAAAGTGCATAGTACAAAAAACCTCGGGGAGTTTTCCATAAAAAATATTGAGTGTTGTAAAGTCAGGCCTGTCTCTCAAAATCAACATAAAATTGCGTATGGTTTTGTTTAAAAAAGACAACTATTCAATAAAATAACGCTTGTGGACCGATTCCAAAATTACATAAGTTCTGAACTATTTCAGAAATTTTACAGACGCATAGGGCTATGTTCTTGCCAAGATCGCCTTATTTTTTTACAAAATATTATCATTATTATTCAGACAAACAAGTTTATATATTTCACAGTACTAATACTTGTTCAAACATTTTCATGAATTTATGATATCTAAAAACTGTTTAATGATAGTTACAGTTCGGTTTTAAGTCGTCTTTATTATCATGTTCAGCTAATTTAGTTTCTACGGACGCATGTCATTGATTACAAAAATCACCTTCAAACAGGAGTGACGTTGGTTTAATGGTAACAAGGCAAAGTTCATGCTGGGTTGAAATGTGTAATGTTATTACTAAGATGAGAACCTGATATATCTCCGTCCATCAGCTTACAGTCCATATAACCACGCAACGTGCAGAGTTTTTGGCGAATTACAGTCAAGTTTCACACAAACAAAATTGATCGTTTTTAGAGCGATATGTCATTAAGACATTAACGATCATCAAAAAAATCATAATTCAGCAAAAGTATAGTGGTCTTTATAAGAGAACTTTACTGTATTCTGCAGTATTGATTGTTCCTTTTACCTGTGACAGCTTCACTCCACCCAGGTGTGAATTGGTACCTGCGAGGGTGGTATAATTCGTTGCGCCAATCGGTCGGCTGCACATAGCGGTGTAAAATACTCCCAAAGGAGATGGATAGATAGATACCAGTAGCCTGATGAACAAGGGTAATGGTTGTAAAGTCGGTGAACTTGCATAAGCATGGAATTTATACTATAAAATGCCATTTTTCCTTATTTTACTTTTTCTATAATAATAACGTAATAAACGTCATCATAAAGTTATCTAAATTGGAAAAGTTCGGGACAAAAACTTGAAAATTACTTATATTTTAAACAAGAACTAAATGAATATGTCAAAACAGTGTTTTAACGTCATCTGTAATTTATTGATATATTGTTTTAAAAAATCGAAATCCACCATTAAACATTGTACACTCCAATCAATGCCAGCTATAAAACATTTTAACATTTTTTATGATTGAGCTGTCAAAACCAATTGCGAACTGAATGATTCTAGTAATTATGTTTCAATAGAAAGAACCACAAAAAGTAGTTGTAATACAAATGTCATGTTCATTTGCTATTCATTTTAAGTGGTTTCAAGTGAAAATGGCATTTGCTTATCAATTCATTGTAGAGCAGTACATCAACTCCGACCGCCGTAAATAGCTTAACAAATTAGGTTGATATATGATAAAATATTAAAATTCTTTTGTTTTTTGTATTTGGTTGGATTTAACAGTGGTCAGTATACCTACTCACTGTTCCTGGGAATGCTGACCATTTGCTGTGTCTTTCAGCTTGCAAGTATGCTAATGTTATAGCCCAACAGAATTAACCTGAACTTGAACTACCTAATTATAATAATAACACATTTCACTTACATTAAATCGTGAGTTTCCGAGTGTGTGTATACGGTTATACACGTGTTTATAACAACCGATGTGAGTATTAATCAATTTATTTAAAGTTGCATGTTATTGTACTTTTTATTTTGGACACATTTGTTTTTGGGGAAACAAGTAAGTCAGCAATATTATGACACAGTTTGAAAGTATTTATTCTTATGAAAACAACATGAATTGTCAGTACGTGTATTTTGCCGAGAGTCTCCGATAAAGCGCGATTTACAAACGAAGACAAAAATAGACGGTAAATATTGAGTTTAATATATTCTTGCATAAAGGTCAAGCTCAGGTTAATTCTGTTGGACTATATATCGTTATTGAAACAAGCCTTCAGTTACCATTGTGGTTTACAAACATTGCACATCCTTTATGAGTTGTCATCTATACAATGATTAATGTAACCAGTTTCAATGAATTATATAGTTAAGACATTTTAATATCCGTTGCAGGATGGAAAAAAACAATATTATTTATTAGTTTTTTTCCTAACTGGAGATCCATTTAACTGATAACTAAATAGTCGTTAATCATTACATCGATTCAATAGTCCTGTAGTGTCTTTATTCTTCAAGACAAAACAGGTGGCTGGTTCCTTTGATCAATCATTCAGGACCTATTTACAAGTAGAGGTAAAGACATTAGTTTTGACAGTTATGGTTTCATCACTTTGACCATGTACGTTATGTATTGTCGCATTGTTTGCGATATGACTGGAAACACAGTCTAGAAGCAATGTATAGCACCAATCATTATTGTCTTGTTTACACTAGTACGGAAGTACGGAGCCATATAACAGGTGTGGAGTTGCCGTTGTTGACAATACTTTAGATGACACTGAAGCAATATTAAGTAATTCTACGGAAACAAACCCATGTGAAGAATACTTGCGAATGTTATAAGTGTATTGTACCTTGAGTGGGAGGTTATGATATTATAGAAATTTTTATTATAGTATTGACCTCGTCCAGGATAGTGACAAAGCCATTGGATTACTGAGATAGTTTACATTTATATGATACCATACAAAAAAGGTGATATGGTTCTTGTATAGAATAATTGTCACAACGTACACTCGTAGTGAATCTAGCACTGATTGTGTATTTTGCGCATCAAATACTATATTACATGTACAACCATGACCATGTTGCCTACACATATCGCTACGTATCGCTGTTAGTCCTGGTACCTTTCTTACACCAAAGGGAATAAATATGTGATATCAAATGGAGGGTACCAGGGGTCAAAGTGATATGCTTAGGCAATAGGCCCAATGTCACACATAACCAAAGCAAACCATACGATTACCTAAAATCGTATACATATGACCTTCTTCAAATTCTTCAAATCATTAACTGGTGTATAATTAGAATTCATTACATAGAAATGACATATAGATTCTCCCATGTGACACTTCGAAGACAAATTTCTTTGCAAAATACAATACACTGTTAATGATAGGATAGCCATGCTAAAAGCATAGAACTATTATAAGAGAGAGTAGCACATACCTTTATGAACTTGTCGACAGTATAGAATTAAACAGGACTCTATACATGTATTTACAGAATACTTCTACGTGTGTAAATACAATTTATACATGTATAAAATATTTTATATCAGAAAGTGCGTCCTTTGTTTTAACATATTTACGTTTATATATATATGACTAGTACACACTAACAGGAGTTCGCTGATCGACTTCCCAGCGTGTTTATCTTTCACATGCATGTACATAGCTCTCATCAAACTAACATAACTGTTAGCTTGATCATGGCGCTTTTATTTGCCCATATATTTACATAATTAAAACTGTTTATGTATTATATACAAACATTATGTAATAACGGCTTAAGAATATTAAAGTCCTATTTCAATTTCATATGTTTATCTGTTTTAATTATTACATACGAGCTTCACCTAGTACCTACGCCACGAGGAATATAAATAACTATATGCTGGACACAATGCTTGGAGTCACGCGGACAGTTACAAGGTCTATTTGGCGTCATGATATGACTGCTCATTGTTCAGTTAGCAACATTAATTATTGCTTAATGCTGAGTTGGTTTGAATATATGGTTTGAACAGCACATCAATGGTTTAATGCTTTGATTAAAGCCTACATGATACTATCTATGAAAACTTGTTTAGTGAGAGGTTCACTCTGATACAATGTCTCACACTTCGGTGAAATGCAGCATTACCAAAACGTCTGTCTTTGATCAAGGATAGTTCAATAGGCTTTATCCGGAATTCAAATTTATGCGTGTTTCATTGCGCTACAAATAAGCATTTTTGTACATCACTAGTTCTTGCGGAAAAAACGATATTTTGTGTTCCGCATTTCATCTGTTAATTCACAGTTTCGTCTTGCAACGAAAGCGTTTCAATTGATCATACAGTTGGTTTTGTTTTTCTAAACCTACGTTATTGTCTGTGATGCAACAAAACAATAAATATGTTTCCTGGATACTGTAAAGTGTCATAATGCAATGAGGTAATTTTTTCTATGGCAAGATTAACAAGTCATCACTTCTCAATCAATGGCAGACTTCTTATGAAATTAGTCTAACCGCCTCATTCCATTATATAAATGAGTTCTTTTTGGTAAGAAATAGTGCCATGGAATTGACCGTTTTCAAATTGCTTCATGTCTGTAAAGTTGATCCCCTGTAGATTATGTATTGGAGTTTTAGGTATTTGTACTAAACTACGTTATGGAAACAATCGTGGTTGACATTATCACAACGGTCAGAAAAAGGAAGCGAATTGCCTCAGACACGAAGATTACATCCTTTATCTAGTGAGTGTTCAACACGTCTGGTGACACACTAGTGGAAGACAATTAGTTTTAACTTGGGTCACAACGCCGTATCAACACAAACCATGGTCAATTACACGGCGGTCAAGTCACCTAACCTAGCTTTCCTGGACATTGTTATATTGCCAGTACTCACATACCCTTCGACAAGACCAAATGATTATATATACCGTTTTAATAAAAATTAATCGGAATAATTGTCGAAAGTTAATTGAAAAGTATAACCTGCACAGGTGTGACTCGGAACCAGCAAACACTTACGGTGCATTAGATTAGAAATCATGCGCATAACCTGCTTCAACACGGATCGTATATACACTTTTAACCTGTTAAACCTTTCTCTGAGACAAGTAATTAAAGATAAACCTTTATTAGAAACACGATTTAAGCTCGGACACATAATTGCGCACGGACGGACAGACAGACGAACAGACATTGTAAGAACATAGCATTAACGTCCCTTTTAGCGCTTAAAATCATAAAGCTTGTTTCAAAAATCGTGGATTTATGATAAACCAAGTCGGAGTATATCAGGTTAAACGTATCAGACTAATAAACGTAAGTGGCAATTACGAGTTATCATACATGAACTTCTAAATGTTTTGATTGGCTTGGAAGATATATTCTATCTGAATTTAATATGTAGTTCTATCACGATGCTTGGTTATTAATACTTATTTCACATGTCTACATTTTACCAATATATTGACTTAACCTTGCCATTTTTACTATTTTAACCTTCACAAGAAAAATACAGCTTTTATCGAATTGGCTTGGCATGTTTAATCCTGCTTCCATCTGAATCTACACTTGATAGTCGGTAAAATGGTGAAAAGCACTGAATTAAATACACTGTATACATCAATGCGTTTTCGGAATGCAAAACTCATCGCAAGTCAAATGCGTTAAAACATTTATGACTTTTTCAACAGATTTTCTTTAAGTGGAATACATGCTTTGATTACACTGTATATTGTATATTGTATAAATATCCTATAATCAGGATAACGTAATCGTACGACCAAAAGTAAAATTTTAACTTACGACGATTTTAATCACTACGGCGAGCTTACACTTCTTTAACCACCTGGTTTGTATTAGCTTTAACGCCAGTTAAACACAAAGCATGGCAATTTTAAGGCGACAAGCTCACCAAACCTAGCTTCCTTGATATCAAGTACTAACTTTCTATTGTACAAGGCCGACAACTGCTCCTTATATCGTACTTGTAGAGAAACATTGCCATGTTTGTAGTGTTTTCACGGAAGGTATAACCAACCAGTGAAAGGCTCGAACCAGCGACCTCGTTATGAAACTAGATACCCATTCCTGTGTGTGGCCTACTGTCCTCCAAACCTGGTATTGACACCAGCTGTTCTAGAACCATGTTTAATATCAATCATAGGATAGGCAGAACACCGACCTCGGTAGTTACATTGAACAGATACTCTCCATCGACTACATGTACATATGTAGTGTAATCTCCTCTAATTAACAGGATTAACACAGATTGTATATAGAAAAATCATGACTATTCGTAATGCTGGTAGTTTCATCAATTATGCTTATACATGTAGAGCAATCTTTTGTTTCCGAAGTTGACCTTATTTTCTTACGTCGACAATGACGACAGTAACATGGACATTACGTCTTGGTCACTATTTATTTTGTATATATAACTGTATTGTTGTACTTTTGGCCGGTGGCTTTAACTTTCTTGAATTCAATTTTGTCTTGTGTCTCTTGGACATATCCACGTGTCTAGCAAGTACAAGGATTATTCACGTTGTCTCTCCCACGTGACGATTATAATTAGTGTGAACGTAGGCATTCTTTCATAGACAGAAGGTTTTTAACAAAACGTTGAACGACACGCGGTGAGAGAGTGGTATAAAATAAGACCGTAGCCTACTGGCAGGGCGCACAGTCCAAACGGAGCATACAACTCACATAGAGTCCACATTGTCAGTCAAATCACGATGTTAAGCTGACTTAAATAAAATGAAAGTGGAACTGTAAATTTGACTTGTTATGATATAGATATTGTTTGATTTAATCAGCTGTCAGTGGGGCAGACATTAACCCCGCTGATTCAAATACTCAAAATTTGTTGGATACTCTCTGTACATAAAATGCAGAAACATATTTGTATTGATCGTGGATACAGTAGTACTGAGTGAGTATTTAAATTAGCAGGGTTGATGTATGCGCCTTGGACAATATGTATAACTAATAAACAAACCATAAATCTTGAAGTGATTAGAAAAATGAATACTTACGTAAATCATGTACATGGTAATCTTGCACATTTCATTTCCGAACACCCAGGCTGGCAGAGCATACAATGTAGCTGTAAATGGTACTACAATCACCACGAATGCAAAATCCGAGATGGCTAAATTAATCACAAAGTAGTTAGTAGCACTTTTCTCTCCATGTCTTAATAGAGTATATATAACAAGAGCATTTCCGAACGTACCAACTAAAGTTAGAATACCCCAAACCAATGGTACAAATATAGCGTATAGCCTCATGCCAGGCATTGGTTCATCTATGTATGGCGTACTGTTGTAGCTACCATTCATCGTTGATGTTTCGAACATTTTTTCCGTGGTGTTACCGACTGTTTCCATATTTGCTGTTATCGCCTTTTCTTTGAACTGCTAATCCTTCTTAATTATTGTGATTGAAACTTCACTTAGGAGTTTTTATACAATCTTGCCAACTATTTGCCGTTTCTTCATTGGGTAGTCAAACTCATTTACATTATTTTCTCAATCAGTTGACAAAATCTGAAAATAAACAAAAAACATTCAACAGGATTTGAGAAAATGTCAAAACGGCACACAGACCTGTCTAAATTAACACTTGCAAAACAACATTTTAGTGAAGCCGGTTTTTTGAACTGTCGGCTTTATTAAGTTTGGCTGCCAATCAACATGTGGCACGTGACGTAAGGACGAGCATATTGGGAATAACTAATAAAAACGTGCTTTTTCTATTTTAATTGAGTGGCAGCAAATTGAATAGAACCGCACAGACAAATCCAGCTCATTAATAAAAAGGAAAACCTGGGGCCTAAGGTTAAATCTATATTTTATTGAAGCGACGAGCAAAATTTCATGAAACGCTTCGCTAGTTATCGCTAATTATCTATGTTGCTGGATTGGAACACTTAAATCAGGCTATGTAATGTTGAACCCTTAGGCAACATATAACCAAAACCCACTTTGACGTAATTTGAATGAATATTTCAAAATGTATCACTTTGAAATTCAGTTTATAAGACAATTTCTATACATTATGGCCAAGTTTAGTTCTCCTCTCTGTTTTTGTGTATCTAAGTGCCGTACACGATTACTCAATCAAATTTAAAATAAATTACAATTTTCTAAAACTCAATTATTGAAATAGAATTTTCTCAAGAAGAGGCTGAGGTTTTCATCAGTGAACGTGTTCTAGGTTAACCATCTATGACAGCTACAAGAATACAAAACAAGTTATACCAGACTGTTACAACTGAAGCATCAGAGCCAATTTTAAAAAATGATCTAGAGATATGACAAGCTTACGTTGTGTGTTTTCTTAGATAAAGTTCACAGTCTGAAAGCTGTCTGAATTACATAGATAGATGAAATTATATTCTGAAAAAAAGCATGATACTATAACATAACTGAACTCGTATATCATCTTTGCCTAACTTGATTAAGTTATATAACATGTAATCAATGTTAACCGACAGGGGCTTCGTCAAGCGAAATATGCAGACCTTGCGTTTATTCCTATTTGCTTACGCAGTGCTATTATTATTTCTTACGATGGGACTTGCATGTACTTTTGCTTTATCAGTACCACGTCGCCTATATCACGAGACGTTTTGAGGGATATAAAATTAAAATTTTGCATCCTCGAGGTAGGGGTTTCTTTCCCTTTTTACCTTTTTAACATTTTTATGGAAAAGCATGGAGTGTACTTCTAACAAGTATCCTATATAAAGAAGGTGTATTTATTGAAGCAAATTCAACACTTTTTAGTTAAGTAAATAGCATGATAAATACTTCAAACGCCGTTTTACTTCACTAAAACCCTGATTTGTTTAATAAACTTCTTCAAATGGATCAGTTATTACAAAGAACGGTTAATTCAAACTGTCCCATGAACATGGTTATGGTAGAAAACCTGCCTTGAAATTTAGCACTTCATTGATCACAAAATGTGTCGCGGTATAGGCATCGTTTCATGTATTACTCGCTTTTGCCTTTTCACATGATGCAAATAGTATACATGTAACTACATTGGTATACTTATAAAGCATGTACATGTTGCCATTCTAAATAGTGTCTAAATTTCAGTCACTACTGCCATGAAGTCAAAGAAATGTAATCAGAATGTACAAGAAGCACCTACTAAATAAAACGTATTTCAAGTCATTCATGCAAACAAAAAATGTATACCAAAATTTATGTAATAAATAATTCGCTGATTTGGTTATTTTCATATTTTAAAATAACATGTCAGTGACTGTAACTATGTTAAGAAAATGAATTTTAAATATTTTAAGGCAAACTGACCTGTACATTGGGACAAGTATATAATAAAAGTACAAAATCACGAACAAAAATACAAGAAATGATCAAGTTTTACTTTATTTTTTAACTAAGATTGCCATTATCAGAAAACCGATTTACTGCTTTCAAGAACGTGTCTATACAACTTTACAGCTTTTAGAAAGTTAATATTTAAGTTGAAATCTATTAACACACAGCTTTAAAACGAAACCTTGAATATATCTCAAATAATTGAAAAATCTACGCAGACATTTCTTGAGAGAAAACCGAAAATATCTCAACTTCGTGATCGTCAGTAATAACATAACAAATTTCCGCCAAAAACTATAATATCAGTCTGACGGATATTGCACAACCGTGTCAGTCCTTACATCGCATTGTAACAGCAGACTAATTTATTGGCAGAACAACATAACGGGATATAATGTGTGTTTTAGAAGAAGGCAATAAAATTGAAGCATTAAATCAGCTACTGAGTGATGCTCCCAACTCCCTAATTGTTCATGAAACATATCTTAGGAAATTTGAAGCAATATTAGACAATTTGGTGGATGTACGCTTCAGGCTAAGCAGTGTGTGAGTATTGATATATACGTCCAAAATACGTCTTTTGGCGGGGATTGTCGTCAGATTGTTATATATTCTATGTATGCACGCATCTATGACAAATACTGTCATGGCATAAGTTTTAATATATTTGGGGGGATTGTCGTCAGATGGTAATATATTCTATGTATGCACGCATCTATGACAAATACTGTCATGACATAAGTTTTAATATGTTTGGCGGGGATTGTCGTCAGATGGTAATATATTCTATGTATGCACACAAATATGTCGAATACTACCATGGCATGAATCATATATGGGTATGGTATTTTCAATTTGTTTATCACATTTTTTCAATGATGGAAATATATTTCATCTAACACATTGGAACAGAAATAAACATAGTAAACCTGATCAAAACCTGTAAGAAAGAGCTCAAAATGTGTCCACAGCGTGATGGACAAAACATTATGGTGTGAATAGCTTCCCCGGACTGGTTATACTCTTTGGTGGAGATAAGACAATAATGCCGGGTTTTCTTGTCAATGATTAATATAGCGTTTGCATAGGTCGTACTTTTAAGCATTGAGGAAGTTGAGGTAAGTACTAGACCAATTATTAATCAGTATTTATTCTATCTTTGTATTCTTTAAAAATATCTCTTAACACATTTTTATAATTTATTCATTAATTATGCATATAATCGTAATGCACTTTTGAACATATTTTCAATATGAAAAGAGCGCTATACAAATGTGGTATATAAATTAAATAATAATAATAGTAATAACTAGGAGAGATGATTAGGTGAGCTTGCCGTCGTATAATGACAATATCTTTTGTTAACAATGCGTCAAAACCCAAGATAAATACAATGGCATTTTTCAATATAGAACAGAAAATCTGGTAATGATTATGTCTCTAAAATCCCCAGGTCTAAAAAATGCCTCGTTTTCCTTCATATACGGAAATACAAAACATGACATACATGAATAATCTCTACATTGTATATTAATATATTTCACATTAATCATCCACGGAACGATACGTCAGTGTGAAGACATACATAAATACTTTAATAATTGACAGAAGAGCTCTATAATTTCAGAACAATTAGCTTTGATATAGATTTATGTGAAGTCTAAAGAGAGACATTTAGATCTCTATGAATATTTCAAGAGACCTGGAAGCCGATCGTTTCTGTATACTGAGAGAGAGACAGAGAATTAATTGTGATTCGCAGAAGATAAGATATGATCGCAGATACATCGTTAATTTTTTTGTCCAACCAATTTAATTGTCGTTGCCATTTTCGTTAAGATATTTGCAGTAATCGTAGACCTATTGTTATCTAAGATATTTAATGTTATTACCTAAGTAAGTCATTACCTCAGGGATATCAACCATTTATAGCCCTGTCCATCGTACTTAATAATTACCGTTCAGACATTTGAGAATAGCGAATTTGCCGATATGCATTCCATTCCCATGTGCATGGTCAAATTGACCAGTCTCAGATTGACATTGTAATATAAAGTTTTGATCCGATACGCAGCGTTTCAGACTACAGACAAGATACAAACTTTTATTCATAGTCGGACTTACATGTAACAGATAACATTAGCTATGAATATTTGTTAGCCGACATTAGCTATGAATAGCTTTTAGCCGAAAAGCTATTATACTATATCAGGAATTCAAATATTTGCGTTTTTTCCTGTTACAATGAAAACATGTGTACCGAAAACAAAATTATTCAATCCATGTTTCGTACATTTCAGCAATAATATGAAGAAAAACAATGTACCGCATGTGCACGGACATAAAAATGCGTACATTAGAGTTCCAAATGAGATCTATTGTCCGCCATGCCAGTCGATGTGTTCAGTAGATTGACTCACCGGCCCTAGTGCATATTTTGAGAGTGATGATTTTACCTGAACTAAGTTCACATCTGCACCATTAATCGACAACTGTTCTAATTGATACAATTACAATATATCGAATAGACGTAGAAAATATTTTATGAAGGTTTGTAGTCCATGTCTGGAAATAGAAGCCAACCCCTATGAATCAAGCTCACTATTTTGGGCAGCCTTATTATAAAATATTTTTAAAAAAAAACCAAGAAAAACTCTATGAAAGACACTAACATTTGTTTTCCATCTAAACATCGTAAAGGTTACTCGATGTCTATGTACATGTTTTACATCGTCAAGTCTTCATTTCTTTCAATTTACGCCATCATCTACTTTAAAGGTACTAGTCCACACATTTGGTTAATTTTTTCTATATTTTCAAAATATCATTCAGAGTTTGTATTATTATTTTAAGACAAACTGACCTATATGTTGCAAAGAAATATTATAAAAAAAGTCACAAAAATGCACTAAAACTGTCTATTCCGTGACATACGGGGTAGATATTTACTACATAAAAGACCATCATTTGTAGTTGAATATCAAATAGCACTAAAATTATCATTATCAGAACACTATTTTCCTGCTTCCCAAAATATTGTCATACAATTTTGATAATTTTAGAAAAATCTGTGAATGAGTACCTTTAACATTAAAATTATATTTAATAGAAAGTTCAAATTACACATTTTAATTAAGGAACTAGATCATAGACAAACTATATATAATTATTATAAGATGATAAATATGAAATTGACATTATTACACTAAACGTTTAATCAGTTAATGACTCAGCTAATTTCATTCTACGTTTTATTTTTACTTTAAATTGCAATCGTCTGGTGATCATGATTTAAATGATTATATAGTCTAGAATCATGTTATGAATTAAATCAAAGAGCTAAATGGATGGCGATTTTTTTTTTTTACTCAAACATACGAGAAATAAACAAAGTTTTTCTATAAAAATTTTGCTAAAAATCATGGCACTCAAAATCAAGAGACTTTGAATTTGAAAAAATGACATTATGAGATGTACATTGTAACATGTAGCGCAATCCCCAATTTTGTTGTTTCTCTAAAATGGATAGACTTGAACTGATTTGAGAAGAAAATGATCACTAGGAACTGTTTTAAGTGGCAACTCAGTTGTAAATAATCATTCTTTAATCAAATATATCTAGAAAGTGTAAAAGTAAACATCTATTAATAGTACTATACTTTTTCAAGTCACGTGGTCAACAATACGATATAACAAGTGCACTTGAAATGGTAATCTAACACTCGTATTTCCTCTACTGTTGTAGTTCACATACTCGTCAAATAATTAAATAAACTTGATACCATTTACTGTAATAGGTAATTCTCTCGGTCCGTAAATGACCATTTAGTAATGTTATTCGAGAATGTTTTTGAGAATGTTTGGTACACACTAATATCAATGATCTACATGCAGCAGCGTTAAATAGTAGCGATTGTTGTCTTGATCAAATTTAGTCCATAGATTCTGAGTTAAAAACGTCACATTAGCAGGTCACGTAGACATTGTCTGGATATGAAATCCGCCTCTCATAATGTGAGAGGCTTTTATTGGAATGTTTCTGGATAGAAGACTGAGAGTACACTTTCGTGCTGTTTGCATTTTGCAGATAATTGGCGTTGGCGTTGTCGTTGAAACATATGACTATGCACGTGCTTTAAGGCTATTGAACTGTACAGGGATGGGTACATGGATAAATAAATAATGTCTTTGTCTAGAAATTGTAAGAGTATTTTAAAGAATGATAAAACACTATTGTTACCATTGAAACTCTTTCATTTTCCGAGAAATCCACAGGTACAACATTCAACTTTTTACGACAGTCTGAGCTAAGTGTCGTTGTACTAAGGATTAGACTCGTTTTAGTAAGATATGTATATCGTTAAAGCCACAAAATGAAGATATGTTCATCAACAGAAGACTTGAAAACTGTTATACAAGCACGAAGTTATCAGAATATAACATGCATTAGAGACGCAATAAACTGTATAAACCAGTCTGCTATAGTGTCCATTTCTACACTCAATTACTTTTACAAGAGCACGCTAAATTCATTTATACGCTAATTTTACTAAATAGTTTTAGAACTTAATTATGTAATTTGGAGCAGTTTTACTACAACAAGACTTCATCTTAAACAAACTGTGATCAAAACTATTGTGTCAAGTATTGACAACCAAAGTCTAATTTCGGTTTAGATCTACTTTCACTAAGAAATGCAATAAATAAGATAAACACATTCATGCAATATTTGCATCTTATTCAAAAGTCTTGTTCAATAGAGGTGTTTGAAATAGATAAACGTATTTTTTCTTTGCAGTACAAAATAAATGTTTCTTTTGATAATGGAGCCTCAAGATTCACGGAAACATTTTCAAGTGCATGTATAAGGTTTATTGCTCGTGATTTTATATGTTACATTATTTTAGTATAGGGTAATTTCGAAGATGGATACAATAACAGACCATGAAATCTGGTTATGTGAACAGGCAGCCGTGAACAAGTAAAATGTAGATAAATTACGTAAAACCCGTATTCCCTTATACTAATAAACCCACACAAAGTAGGTCAGAAAATGCCACAGATTTAATGTTATGACTCCATTAAGAATAATGAACGGTTTTCTTTCCATTTGATAAGAAAATCCGATTTCCAAACCAATAAACCCCATATTAATAATTGAGGTCATGCAATGCCAACTTGGTCTTTTATTGCAATAAGATACTGGCCGAACATAAAAACCGACAATGAAATATACTTACAGAGAAAATTATGAGTATTAACCAGAAAAGTCAATAAGAAAAAAAAACATGTCTACATTATATTTATTATATAATGAATGATCATATAATACGTATAGGCCAGACAGTTTAACTATTTATCTTACGATGTCAAAATGTAATAATGATCTTACGATCATAGGAACAAATTGTTGTCTTTGGAACACACAGGCATTAAATAGCTAAGGCCATGTGAAATTAGAATTTTGTTAAGCGTCAACTCAAGTTTGACAAACCTAGGTACCTATTCACAAAAACACACAAACCGAAAACGAAAACACATGTTCATTCTAGCTTTTATTTAGACAAATAGGTACTTGGTAGAATATGAATGTTAATGACATTAATGTTAGATTAAAGTAATTCCATAAAAAAGTATATACAACATGCACATGTACATTTTCAATAATCAAATACACAGAAACAAGGAACTATCAGTCTTTTCTGAGAAAATTCAGTTATCGAATCCCGGAACAACATAATTATTTAAAAAAAATCACCAACATTCTTTTTATTGAGGTCTCTAAAACCTACGCAGACGCTTAACAAAATTCCGGTATGGCATGGCCTAAGCTATTTGTCCGTTCTGTCCTATTTTAAACCACCAGCGCTTTATCACGATAGAAAGGCACTGTATTGTGATCTAAGATAAAAGTGGACAAGTTAAATAACTGAAGGCTACATTTATTCTGATGCTAGAGTTTAAAGAAATGCAACTGCGCCTTCAGTTCATAGCTGGGTTTATGTGTATAGATAAATTGTATAGAAGTATAGTTTAGTATCCTGTCAGTGACTTGTTCTCAACTCTAAACTTTACAGAATATATATAAACCCACATAGCTGTAACATAGTCACCATTAATGTTGACAATTAGCTCGTCGTTGTAAAGAGTTGCTCTAACAGTAAATTGCTAAAACAATAGATATTTAGAAGATCAACATTTTAACGCGGCAGCTCATATATTTATGATAATTGTCTTTGAGTCTTTTATTGGAATTTGATACTTATGCATTGCATATATGCGATATTTTACACTTTGTTTCCAATCGAGCTAAACAGTTAACCTTTTCAAAACAATAACATTAAGCAATTGTATATCAATGAGAACATTTTAGATATACTGAAACTGCAATTTGAAATAATGAAGGAATATTTAATTTTCTAATTGTCACGGAATAATTTTCAAATCGTCGATTTCTACTTACTAAGTAATTTATTATCTTGATAAACAAAGACAACTAATCCATTTAAATACCATGGGAGTAGTTCAAAATGATATAAAATTGGAATAATTCCTTGATTATTTTTAAATACAGATTGGTAAATAAGTTGAACTATCTCTTGAACCCTAACAAATAAAACATAGAAACAAGGAACTATCAGTATTTTCTGAGAAAAATCAGTTATCGAATCCCGGAAAAACATTATTATTTAAGAACATTTCACCAACATTTTTTATTGAGTACTCTAAAACCTACGCGGACGCTTAACGAAATTCCGGTATAACATGGCCTAAGCTATTTGTCCGTTCTGTCCTATTTTAAACCACCAGCGCTTTATCACGATAGAAAGGCACTGTATTGTGATCTAAGATAAAAGTAAGCGAGTTAAATAACTGAAGGCTACATTTATTCTGATGCTAGAGTTTAAAGAAATGCAACTGCGCTTTTAGTTCATAGCTGGGTTTATGTGTATAGATAAATTGTATAGAAGTATAGTTTAGTATCCTGTCAGTGACTTGTTCTCAACTCTAAACTTTACAGAATATTTATAAACCCGCATAGCTGTAACATAGTCACCATTAATGTTGACAATTAGCTCGTCGTTGTAAAGAGTTGCTCTAACAGTAAATTGCTAAAACAATAGATATTTAGAAGATCAACATTTTAACGCGGCAGCTCATATATTTATGATAATTGTCTTTGAGTCTTTTATTGGAATTTGAAATTTATGCATTGAATATATGCGGTATTTTATACTTTGTTTCCAATCGAGGTAAACAGTTAACCTTTACAAAACAATAACATTAAGCAATTGTATATTAATGAGAACATTTTAGATATACTGAAACTGCAATTTGAAATAATGAAGGAATATTTAATTTTCTAATTGTCACGGAATAATTTTCAAATCGTCGATTTCTACTTACGAAGTAATTTATTTTACTTGATAAACAAAGAAAACTAATCCATTTAAATACCAGGGGAGTATTTCAAAATGATATAAAACTGGAATAATTCCTTGATTATTTTAAAATTACAGATTGGTAAATAAGTTGAACTATCTCTTGAACCCTAACAAATAAAACATAGAAACAAGGAACTATCAGTATTTTCTGAGAAAAATCAGTTATCGAATCCCGGAAAAACATTATTATTTAAGAACATTTCACCAACATTTTTTATTGAGTACTCTAAAACCTACGCGGACGCTTAACGAAATTCCGGTATAACATGGCCTAAGCTATTTGTCCGTTTTGTTCTATTTTAAACCACCAGCGCTTTATCACGATAGAAAGGCCAAGTATTGTGATCTAAGATAAAAGTGGGCAAATGAAATAACTGAAGGCTACATTTATTCTGATGCTAGAGTTTAAAGAAATGCAACTGCGTTTTTAGTTCATAGCTGGGTTTATGTGTATAGATAAATTGTATAGAAGTATGGTTTAGTATCCTGTCAGTGACTTGTTCTCAATTCTAAACTTTACAGAATATTTATAAATCCGCATAACTGTAACATAGTCACCATTAATGTTGACAATTAGCTCGTCGTTGTAAAGAGTTGCTCTAACAGTAAATTGCTAAAACAATAGATATTTAGAAGATCAACATTTTAACGCGGCAGCTCATATATTTATGATAATTGTCTTTGAGTCTTTTATTGGAATTTGAAATTTATGCATTGAATATATGCGGTATTTTATACTTTGTTTCCAATCGAGGTAAACAGTAAACCTTTTCAAAACAATAACATTAAGCAATTGTATATCAATGAGAACATTTTAGATATACTGAAACTGCAATTTGAAATAATGAAGGAATATTTAATTTTCTAATTGTCACGGAATAATTTTCAAATCGTCGATTTCTACTTACGAAGTAATTTATTATCTTGATAAACAAAGACAACTAATCCATTTAAATACCATGGGAGTAGTTCAAAATGATATAAAACTGGAATAATTCCTTGATTATTTTAAAATACAGATTGGTAAATAAGTTGAACTATCTCTTGAACCCTAACAAATAAAACATAGAAACAAGGAACTATCAGTATTTTCTGAGAAAAATCAGTTATCGAATCCCGGAAAAACATTATTATTTAAGAACATTTCACCAACATTTTTTATTGAGTACTCTAAAACCTACGCGGACGCTTAACGAAATTCCGGTATAACATGGCCTAAGCTATTTGTCCGTTCTGTCCTATTTTAAACCACCAGCGCTTTATCACGATAGAAAGGCACCGTATTGTGATCTAAGATAAAAGTAAGCGAGTTAAATAACTGAAGGCTACATTTATTCTGATGCTAGAGTTTAAAGAAATGCAACTGCGCTTTTAGTTCATAGCTGGGTTTATGTGTATAGATAAATTGTATAGAAGTATAGTTTAGTATCCTGTCAGTGACTTGTTCTCAACTCTAAACTTTACAGAATATTTATAAACCCGCATAGCTGTAACATAGTCACCATTAATGTTGACAATTAGCTCGTCGTTGTAAAGAGTTGCTCTAACAGTAAATTGCTAAAACAATAGATATTTAGAAGATCAACATTTTAACGCGGCAGCTCATATATTTATGATAATTGTCTTTGAGTCTTTTATTGGAATTTGAAATTTATGCATTGAATATATGCGGTATTTTATACTTTGTTTCCAATCGAGGTAAACAGTTAACCTTTACAAAACAATAACATTAAGCAATTGTATATTAATGAGAACATTTTAGATATACTGAAACTGCAATTTGAAATAATGAAGGAATATTTAATTTTCTAATTGTCACGGAATAATTTTCAAATCGTCGATTTCTACTTACGAAGTAATTTATTATCTTGATAAACAAAGACAACTAATCCATTTAAATACCATGGGAGTAGTTCAAAATGATATAAAACTGGAATAATTCCTTGATTATTTTAAAATACAGATTGGTAAATAAGTTGAACTATCTCTTGAACCCTAACAAATAAAACATAGAAACAAGGAACTATCAGTATTTTCTGAGAAAAATCAGTTATCGAATCCCGGAAAAACATTATTATTTAAGAACATTTCACCAACATTTTTTATTGAGTACTCTAAAACCTACGCGGACGCTTAACGAAATTCCGGTATAACATGGCCTAAGCTATTTGTCCGTTCTGTCCTATTTTAAACCACCAGCGCTTTATCACGATAGAAAGGCACCGTATTGTGATCTAAGATAAAAGTGGGCAAGTTAAATAACTGAAGGCTACATTTATTCTGATGCTAGAGTTTAAAGAAATGCAACTGCGCTTTTAGTTCATAGCTGGGTTTATGTGTATAGATAAATTGTATAGAAGTATAGTTTAGTATCCTGTCAGTGACTTGTTCTCAACTCTAAACTTTACAGAATATTTATAAACCCGCATAGCTGTAACATAGTCACCATTAATGTTGACAATTAGCTCGTCGTTGTAAAGAGTTGCTCTAACAGTAAATTGCTAAAACAATATCTATTTAGAAGATCAACACTTTAACGCGGCAGCACATATATTTATGATAATTGTCTATGAGTCTTTCGTTGGAATTTGAAATTTATGCATTGAATATATGCGGTACTTAATACTTTGCTTCCAATCGAGGTAAACAGTAAACCTTTTCAAAACAATAACATTAAGCAATTGTATATTAATGAGAACATTTTAGAATTACTGAAACTGCAATTTGAAATAATGAAGGAATATTTAATTTTCTATCCTGTCGCGGAATAATTTTCAAATCGTCGATTTCTACTTACGAAGTAATTTATTTTACTTGATAAACAAAGAAAACTAATCCATTTAAATACCAGGGGAGTATTTCAAAATGATATAAAACTGGAATAATTCCTTGATTATTTTAAAATTACAGATTGGTAAATAAGTTGAACTATCTCTTGAACCCTAACAAATAAAACATAGATTACCAACGTATGTTCTTTATTTTATCTATTGTTACTCATCATTTTGTTTATTATGTCTGCGTATCTTTAATCAAAGTACAATACCTGTATTAACCATCCTTTGTCATAAATAGAAGTTCGTGAACTGTTTGTACGATCTTTATTCAAAAACAATGTAAAAAGGTTTAAAACCATGGACGAACCTTCCTTTGTACTGACACTTGTACATACCAAGTTCGGTGACCATTTGTATGTTTAAAATGGAAACCTTTTGTACGCGACTCTTTGTATCCGCAAAATGAGCGGTATGTTGTTTTTTTCCATTAAAACGAATTAAACATGTTTATTTACCATGAGAACTGGATAATTGATATTTTAATGAAATATATCATGAGATACAAATATCTATATAATACCGGGTAAAAAAATCATTAAATCGCTTCCGTCAGAGGGATTGCCTGTTTAAACAGAGCGGCTTTATTCCATTAGATATTAATTCCACCAAAGGTTTTAAAAAAGAGCTAATCTAAATGAATACTGTTTATAACTTCTGTCCAATCATTGGCCATATTCAAAGTATCAAAGAGCACAATGAGTTCGAACACGGGTCATCTCGTATTAAAACACAACAAAAATAATATAAAATTGCTTCACAAAAGTGTGGACTCGTGTGTTTCCCTAATAAACAGACAATTCCAAAACGAAAAATGATTAATATTTATTCATCAGTTAAATAAACATTTATATAAATGCATTAAGTATAAATATAAGTATAAAAAGCAACAACAATGATTTATAGGAAACGTTAAAATTCTATTTTATTTTAAAGTATGAAATGTTTCCTAAGCAAAGACAAATTGTTTTTGTTTCAATTACATACTTGTTGCATAGACACATTTTCCTTATCAAAACAATTTTTTATCCAATTACTTTCTTAGTTAAGATATATATTTGCATGCAAACAAATCATTAATCTGAATGCAATTTATTTCGGAATAATCATTTAGATTGCTTAAGTTAGATTTTGCATGCAAATTATAAATATAGAAACGATGAGACTTGTTACAATAATTTATTGTATGTTTTACTTCAAATTCAAGGATACAAAACAAAAAGTTTCTTCAGATTGTTAACGTAGTTTGCTTTGAACGTAAAATAAAATATTTTGGTTTCATAATTATGTGTTTCATTAACTATAAACTATGATATCGCAAGGACGTTCAGCGGAAACTTAGAGTTTCATGTATACCTATCAAAAGCCGTGGTAATTTATTTTCTTGGGTTTAACGACGTAGCAACAGGTTGCATTGGTCATATAACGGCGTCCAGTTCCCTAATCTAGCTTTCTTGAGCCCTTGTCCATAGCCAGTACTCAATAACCCTTTCACAAGGCCGGAAACTTCTCCATATATCTTATTAGTGAACGAAAATTGCAATTATTGTAATATTTACATAGAAGTGTATAACCTTCCCGGGTGAGACTCAAACCCGTACCATTTTCGGGACACTGGATTCGAAATCCAGGCGAGCTACCAGCTGCGCTACCGACTCGGGTTAAATGCCGTGGTAGAACAACAATGCGTCTTTTCAGCCACAGTGGGGTTGCTTATAGTGTAAACGAGTAAAATGCATCTTATACTCTTTTTTACCGAACAATTGGCAAAACCTGTTGTTGTAAAGAGCAACTCTATCTCATCGATAGCACAGTTTATCAAAATGCCGACTTTTTTAAGATTTGCCAGAAGCTATAACACCCAACAGTGTTTTTTTGTAATCGAAATAAACACGGTTGGGGGCATAGGCGGATCTAGTGGGGGGTCAGGGGGTCCGAACTCCCCCTGGAATTTCCAAAATGTACCTGTCCATTTGTGTGTGTTTTTTACTGAAAGTCATTTTTAAGTAGGATGAAGAATTTTTTCTCGCTGCTTAACATATATTTGATGGTAATGTAGTTTTTATTATTAATATGTTGCATCATTCTGCAAAATGTGTATAATGTGGTTGTGGCTCGAAAGTTTGGACCCCTAAAAAAGTTCGGACCGCCCCTCCTAGAAAAAATCCTAGATCCGCCCCTGGGGTGGTGGTTTTGAACAGAACATACAAGACCGTCGAGTATTTTATTGTGTAATGTATACATGATTATGATGCATCTAATCACACGTAAATCAAAGTATAGAAAGTATTTATAACAGGGTAATTAAAACAAAAGCAACTTTTCAAATTTTCAAAGTTATTGCCAATGTGTATCACAAACATTTCCATTTGTTTCCTATTAGTTCTCTGGCTGCAACATATATAACTATAGAAAATACATGCTAAGACATACATGTCCTACATACCAATCCTTAGTATGTTTCAGATACTTTTTTTATTCTTTTACGTTTCATCACTAAGTTAGTTTTTATATCATAAAGTATTATTCAAAATTATTTCTCACAACTCATATAAATGTGCTATGATATTTCATAATTCAAATTATGATATTATCTTGCATTATTTTATATTATTTATGATTTGAAAAATTCCAGACGCAAAGAACATCACAAACAAATCTCTCCCTTTTGAAATGCCAGCTGCATATAAAAACTTCTCCTTTTCAGTAACTAAATACATTTAATATTACACAATTGTCATCATGTTTGTGCTGTAAAAAAATTCAATAATAGTATGTCTTCTGTAATTCTTTACTGGTGTCTTTTTGTTGTTTTGCAATAGAGTTCTCAACTTCTAACACCATTATATTAAAGTTACATCACTGTCTTCGTAGACTTCTATTCAATGAGGTAAAAACTGATATTTGACCTTTGTACATAGGGAACACGATATGTTTATAAGTAATATAAAGATAATTGTTACAAGAAACGGTGTTTTGTGAGAGAGAAGTCTATAATAAACTTTAATGATAATAATTATGTTGTTTTATACTTAGACACTAGACAGTTCATCATCTCATTAAAATTGATCTTATGCCTCTGTCCCATAAAATCGTGGCTTGTTGCGGATCCGTACGTGCAGACAGCCGTAGGCCATGGGAAGTATTGCGTATTAAGGTGGCGGTACGCACATGACACAAAACAACACACCCGTACGGAGCCGTAGCTTGAAGATATGCCCGTTTAATCCATACTCGGCCACGATTGTGTTCACGATTTGACTTTGAAACTGATACGTGTATCAATGGGTCATCTCACGGACCCTGGTAAAACGTAACAGTCCGTAAGGGTACGCAAGAGTTCGTACGAGTCCTTGCGGAGCTTCATCGCACGGCACCCGTACGGTGCCTTCACGGCTATTTTTATGTTTATGGGACTGTAGCTTTATGAAATTGTAGGCTAACTCAAGTGTAGAAAAGTGTCCAGTAATGGTGGTTATGCAAGGTAATTGAAACAAAAGCAATAATTCAACGCAAATCTATTGCAACTGTGAATCACACACATTTCCATATATTTCAAACGAGTACTTTGACTGCGACATATATAACTATAGAAAATACATGCTTAGACATACATGTTCTAATCCTTTAGTAAGTTTCAGATGAATTTGTTTTTTTCTTTTACATTTCATCACAAAATTAGATTTTATATCGCAAAGTTATAAGACATAATATTCCATTATTAAAATGATGTTTTATCTTTCATGATATTACATTATTAATGGTGTAAAACATTTCAGACGCAAAAAGCATCACATACAAATCCCTCCCTTTTAAAATGCCAGCTGCATGGAAATGTTATCTCTTTCAGTAACTAAATATATTTGATATTACACAATTGTCATTCCATTTGTGCTGTAAAATAATTTCAATAATATTATGTCTTTTGTAATTCTTAATCGTTGTCCTATTGTTGTTTTGCAATAGAGTTCTCAACTTCTAAAAACATTATATCAAAATTACAACACTGTCTCCTTAGACGTCTATTCAAGGAGACAAAAACTGGTATTTGACCTTTGTACATATGGAACACGATATCTTTATAAGTAAAAGTTAATTGTTACAAGAAACGGTGTTTTGTGAGAGAGAAGTCTATAATAAACTTTAACGATTATAATTATGTTGTTTTATACTTAGACACTAGACAGATCATCATCTCTTTAAAATTCGATCTTATGAAATTGTAGGCCAGTTCTAGTGTAGAAAAGTGTCCAGTAATGGTGGTTATCCAAGGTAATTGAAACAAAAGCAATAATTCAACGCAAATCTATTGCAATTGTGAATCACACACATTTCCATATATTTCAAACGAGTACTTTGACTGCAACATATAAAACTATAGAAAATACATGCTTAGACATACATGTACAAATCCTTAGTAAGTTTCAGATAAAAATATTTCTTTTACATTTCATCACAAAATTAGTTTTTATTTCACAAAGTTATAAGATATGATATTCCATTATTAAAATGGTGGTTTCATCTGTCATTATATTACATTATTAATGGTGTAAAACATTTCAGACGCAAATAACATCTCATACAAATCCCTCCCTTTTAAAATGCCAGCTGCATGGAAATGTTATCTCTTTCAGTAACTAAATATATTTGATATTACACAATTGTCATTCCATTTGTGCTGTAAAATAATTTCAATAATATTATGTCTTTTGTAATTCTTAATCGTTGTCCTATTGTTGTTTTGCAATAGAGTTCTCAACTTCTAAAAACATTATATCAAAATTACAACACTGTCTCCTTAGACTTCTATTCAAGGAGACAAAAACTGGTATTCTACCTTTGTACATATGGAACACGATATCTTTATAAGTAAAAGTTAATTGTTACAAGAAATGGTGTTTTGTGAGAGAGAAGTCTATAATAAACTTTGACGATAATAATTATGTTGTTTTATACTTAGACACTAGACAGATCATTATCTCTTTAAAATTCGATTTTATGAAATTGTAGACCAGCTCTAGTGTAGAAAAGTGTCCAGTAATGGTGGTTATCCAAGGTAATTGAAACAAAAGCAATAATTTAACGCAAATCTATTGCAATTGTGAATCACACACATTTCCATATATTTCAAACGAGTACTTTGACTGCAACATATAAAACTATAGAAAATACATGCTTAGACATACATGTACAAATCCTTAGTAAGTTTCAGATAAAAAATATTTCTTTTACATTTCATCACAAAATTAGTTTTTATTTCACAAAGTTATAAGATATGATATTCCATTATTAAAATGGTGGTTTTATCTGTCATGATATTACATTATTAATGGTGTAAAACATTTCAGACGCAAAAAGCATCACATACAAATCCCTCCCTTTTAAAATGCCAGCTGCATGGAAATGTTATCTCTTTCAGTAACTAAATATATTTGATATTACACAATTGTCATTCCATTTGTGCTGTAAAATAATTTCAATAATATTATGTCTTTTGTAATTCTTAATCGTTGTCCTATTGTTGTTTTGCAATAGAGTTCTCAACTTCTAAAAACATTATATCAAAATTACAACACTGTCTCCTTAGACTTCTATTCAAGGAGACAAAAACTGGTATTCTACCTTTGTACATAGGGAACACGATATGTTTATAAGTAATATAAAGATAATTGTTACAAGAAATGGTGTTTTGTGAGAAAGAAGTCTATAATAAACTTTGACGATTATAATTATGTTGTTTTATACTTAGACACTAGACAGTTCATTATCTCATTAAAATTCGATATTATGAAAGGTAGGCCTGCTCTAGTGTAGAAAATCGTCATATGAAGGTGGTTATGACATTGTCACTCATTTAAAATTGATGGCTAAGGTCGTATTTGGACAAACTCGTGATGATATGTGTGCTGTGTCGGGTAAACATCCCATAGAACAATGTTATTATGTCATCTTTCAGGAAATCATATTTAAGGCAATTTGCTATTGCTTGCTATTGAACACTTTTAGGCAAATGTTACACTCGTGCACCTTTAAACCCCTCAAAGAATTAATTAACTTGCCTCTGTCAGTCCGAGGGCGGAAACCCCTTAAGTTCTTGTTTTCGGTTTAGGCGTCCCGTTTATACCAAATCGTTAAATAATAATTTGCTTGTCGGCTGTGAGGTAGGTCTGTTTTTTGGCTACTATTGTTCATTCAAGTTCTGTTAGCTTACACAACTTTTAACATGTTCCAACAACAGAACAGAGTAAAACTACACTCCTGTATGATCGCAGATCACTCAATACTTTATACAGAACTGTACCGATTTAAATCTGTGGCCACCTTACATCCAAGTCCGTGAGCGTGTGACCTTGACATAAAAGTGTGATCATTACATTAGATATGCTGTCCACGGTAAGTTAATGTAAAGTATTTTGATATCTTATATAAATCAACGCACTGGAGTGCTGGAGGAACGATGTCCTGAACTTATTTTTTTTATTGTTTATTACTATCAAATGATGTAATTAAGCTACGCATATAACATGCATTGTCAAAAACATCGTAGGCCCTTTTTACTCCAACAAGTTATCATTGCAGTTGTCACGGGTTGAGTTGTCTACGGGTTGAGTTGTCCCGTCTCCATTGCAAGATTTGTATGTCCTGAGAGTAACCTCCCTTTTTCTGAAGAGTTTCAAGAACGACAACACAAGCCAGCGTTGTATTACATTTAAATGAGATGTTAATGAGTTTCACGCTTGAACTACGCCTCTTTGTCTATGTTGAAAATTGTTGAAGCGTGAAAACAGTAGTCTTATACTTTCTTGTTACCATTGGAACGATGTTAAATAACATCGTTCCAAAAACAACATGACGTATATAATGTTTATACATATATCTATCATAAAATTCGGTTTTGAATAAACATAACTTTCACATTCAATCTTTTGACATTGAGTAGCAAAGTGAATTTTGACATGAAGTGCGAAAACAAACTACTGACTGAAGTCATGGATATACAGTTAAATGAAACACTGCGACATGAAAGCATTTATAAGGTAATTTAATGGTGAAAATACATTTACAAGTCACTGATGAGGCGAGAAGTGAACGAGAAGTCGATCCTCTTAAATTGTCAGAATTCTATGGAAATTGCATTTACTGAATTTCTTGCATTAGCGTCAGAGATGAGACAAATAAATATTTTAACAAATCTATTAAAACAATGCTTATTTAAAAGATTTACGCGAGCGTAGGTTCAAGTGAATGCGACTGATAAAAGCGAGGAAGAGAGTGAAAGGCATTTTCACGCTTTTAAAGATAAAATAAATGTAAGTAATTTGTCACAGAGTTTTGTTTGAACACTTCAGCTTTAGATACAATATACGAGCAGATTGTAAACAGACAGAAACAGAGATAAATAAATGAATTTAAGGATTGTGTCGTTTGAATACACATATGTGCGAGTGCACACTTCAGCACATGAAGGTTCTTTTACAATGCGAATGTAGACAATTGGCCTCGTAAAGTCATAAACTAATACTGTTCTATTTAAAATGAGACAATAAAGCCCATCATGTATTTTGCACTTACATACTGCAGATAAAAATTCATTATCAAAAACCTAACACAATTTGATCGGTTAGTTTTAATTTCTTTTTAAATTTTGTTTAAAAGTGAATTTTTGCTTTAGATAAAAAGTAAGCTGTTACTAGAATAAATCCTACATTGTCATGTTTCATTTTAGAACAATTGGCTATACATATAAGTGGTTGTGCATTGATTTTAGTTTTAGGTTTCTAAAGATGACTATTGCGTTGACGTCATATCATATCCAAGCCAGAAACCTAACCCAAACCGTGAGGTGTTTATATTTATGATATCATCGCATGCACACCTTTCAAGTCCATCCCGATTTTGCGCTCTTACATTCAGCTTCATTTGACATATTGTCGCCGCACCAGTACAGCGACATATACAATCATCAAGATTTGAGCATTTTGTAGTCGACACTGGTTGCCTTAAGCCAATCTAAACGATTCATTGGAGGTCACATGATAAGAAAATGCCAAATTAATGACCTTCTAAAAGTCTGGACTCGTCTCCCCCATGAACAAGTCGTTGACTGAAATCAAGCTGGCGCACAGTCAATAGCGGGCATGCAGCAGAGCTTTGGGAAGGCTACACACCACTAAATATTTTAGCGGACATTAACATTTCACGCCACTATTTTCGACCGGAAAAAAGTAAAAATTCACAAAGATAACTAATTAATTGTATATAGACTCGTTCATCGGACAGCAATATTTATTTTCTATTCATAACCTCCTCCATGTTAGCGGTTGAATATTAACCACAATATATTTACCTCAGTGGAGAAGACATCAAACACGGCTGAATGGCGATTTCAAGCATTTTTGGAAATGCTAAATTAAATTCTTGTCGTATATACAAGTAATACACCATCCTATTTTATAAGTAGAATTGTATAACAAATGTTTATCACTTCGAGCCTAACGCTGATGCAATGTGAGAGAGAATATCATCACTAACGTTGGACATAAAATATTTCTGTTCGTTAGCATAATAAACACATTTGTAGAGGTGTTAGAATTTTTGAAACAACGATAATTAAAACAGTTTATACATGTCGGTTATTTGATTTCAATGCTTTTGTACAGGATGGTGAGGGCTTGGAGTCCACTTTTAAGTGCTTAAAAAGTGACAAGAGAGTCATAAAGTAGAGTAGAAAATTACGAGTTGGTGCCAATTTCTCCCATGAAGTATCCCACTGATATACGTTACCGAGAACCAGAATGTTGTCTGTGACAGCATACTATAAAGAAACTAACGCTTTTATTTCCACGAATTTAAATACTCAAGTTTCAAAGTTGCTCGTGGCCAAGTGGAAAGGGTGGCTGATTTCAGTTCAATGAGAAAGTTCGCTGATACAAGGTTCGACGCAAGCTGCCGACATTTATATAAAATATAAACATCGAAAATTCAAAATGTATTGACTTGCTATGGCAAGAACCACTATCAGGTGATCTACCCGCGTTTCTGACTCAGAAAAAAATAAAGGGACTTAGATCATGAAACGTAACTTTATTATTCAGATATAAAAAGCGTGTAAATTGATTGAACAAGAGTAAAACTTGCTCTTTAATTTAAAGAAGTAATTACATTATATAATAGAAGATTCATGCTTATTCACGTTCATCGAATTTCTAGATTTTACCTCTAGTTTGGACAACCGATTTATATCTATCAACTAGATTAGCAGTCTTTTAATCCGATAAGTGCCACTAATATATGGCGCAACGAATTATACCATGGAGGCAATCGTCAATTAATTTCTTGACCAATGCAATTATCAGTTCTCCTGGTAGGGTTCAAACCCGGGGCTTTCCAATCCCTTGGTGCGCGTCCTATCACTGAAATACTGCTCTTTCTGTACATGTACTACAACCTTATAAATCTATTAGTCATTTCGAACTTCAGTTCTTAGAAATATGTCAATTAAGCTTGTATTCCAAATATTCGTAGAGTGTGCAAGATAAAAAAAAAACGACAAAAACATGAACAGAATCCTACCTCATTTACAAGACAAATAAATATCAATTGAACAAAGCAATGAATGCATTGTGATGGCGTGCCTATAGACAGAAAATACATCTATCTAACCGTCATTCCTTCTTTGCACTCCTCCACAAGATAAATTGACGTGCCACGTTTAAATTTTGAAGGTCGCAGAATATGCATTTATCTCCATACAATTTATACGCATAAATGCAGAAGGCATTCAATTGAAATTTAATCGAAGAAAGAACTTTTGATGAAGATGAATATTTTAAAGTCAGAATAACATATTCAAGATGCAAGAAATATTTCTGACAAAATGCACAAGTATTCATCTGTAAATGAAGTCGTTTGCCCCATGAACATTAGTACGAGGGGTGATTGGAAAGTTTGAAGAATTTACTTATTAATGTTACACGGGATAACATAGGAAAAAACAAAATACGTCATTCTGTACGTTTACCAAAGACAGATATAAAGCCCAAATATTTTCTTGATACATTGGAAAATAAAGTTTTTATGAAACATTTTGCAATACTAGTATAGCATACTTGAAGCACGCCGACGTCATCATTGGGTTACTTTCACGTCAAAGTCAAGTTTCCTATTTACTTTTTGCACATAATCACCACCTATTTCCCATACACTTTCTATGATTATGTACCCACTGATTAAATGTAACCTTGAAGTATTCCTCACTGAATGAATGAATAATTCTCTTTTGCAATACAGCTATAATAATGCAATTCCGCTAATAAGACCACCTTGGTTATTGCAAACTCATGTACATTTGGGCAATTTTGAAAGCTCATGCTTTGAGAGGAAAAATTTCCATTTATTAAGACTGCCATCTAATGTAAGACAATCGATTAAGACGGTCTTAATAGTTGAACTTTATTGTATAACTACAAATACCATTAAATAATAATAATGTACTAAAGTAGCCTTGAGACACGGTCAGTGTGACTTGTTGAACTTTTTGTTTACACATATAATCAGTCAAAAGTTCATCATATCTTACCACCATATTACTTAATGACTCAATAATTAAACAATATAATACAGTAGTTATTTACAATCGATATTAACCCCCCCCCCCCATTATCAAAAGTAACGCTGTTTTGGACTGCAACGAAAATAGACTTTTATCAATTTCTAACACCGCTAATAAAAAAAGATTGTTTAACTAAATGCAAATATTGCATAAGTATATTTATGTTATTTATTGCATTTCAAAGTGATAGCAGATCGAGTTTGACAAGTTTCTATACTATTAAATTTGCGAGTTTCCTGTTTTGTGGTAGAAACTGCGCAGCTTTGAATAATTCTTATGTTTGTCACTGGAGCACCTATATACCGGCATATCAAGTTGACAATTCTTTTTTGACAAAGCCTCTTGATATTTGCAAAAACTGCCAAAAATCAACAAAAATAGTGGGTTTTTTGTGTCTAAAAATAGTTCTAGATAAAACTAAAAATAGACACGTCAAACCAAACTCCCCGCAGCGGTTATCTCCCTTTATCAAATCAATAACCACTGCCACCACAAATAAAATTCGAGTTTGATTCTCGACATGAAGTAAAATATTTCTGATCTTTACTGAATCGAATGCAATTACATGACTGTAACCGCTGTATTATCATGGGGAATCACCCAGAATACGTGCAACCTTCTTGCCATGTTTTGAATATTCACCAAGCATGCGTTCTTTGTTCTCGAAAAAATACCCATAAACGGCATACTCACCCATGCTTTTTAAACATGCCTGTTTCGAGGAACAGTTTCGAGAACTGTCATTACCTAAAGCCCGTGCTTGCACGGGCTCCCATCTAGTATATTGTATATTTTAGACCAAACTGGTACTACAAATAGCTTCATACATTATGGAAACATTAGCCTCAGTCTTTGGAGTCTTTGGATTTTAGCTTGACGTAACTTACTTTTTATCAAACGTGTACGCATGAACCTTTTTATTTATTACAAGTATTGCGCTCCATAGAGCTATCCATGGCAACCCGTGAAATAACAAGGCAGTACAACAGTGAATGGTACGCTGATGTATACAGACAACGGGTACATCGCCATTAGCGTTGTATAGACCATGAGGGAGCGCACTTCGAGAAGAATTAATTGACACTAAGTCATTTACATATGATTTGACAATGAGTAACGTCAACGACGTCATCAGTGTTTTTTATAGTGCGCCATGACATTAGACATTAACTTGTACCTAAATTACTATATCTTTGTTATTTGTTAATATTTTTCGAGCATGTTTTCTGTATTCTGTTTCAGATAGATTGAACAAACTTTTGTATGCGTTTTTATTTATCACATTTTACCACGCTATTAAAGATTTAAACAATCCGGCTTGTTTTTGATCAACCCTCGTACGTCTTAATAAGTTCTATGTTAGGGTTTAAGTCTTCAATTAAACAATACAGTGGCTGCGTACATGTTTCTAAATCTAGATAATTACGACATATTGATTAATTATTTATGTATAATGTGGCAGGGTTGAATATGAATAACAGCTTAGTCGTACATCATCCTAACGGTGTTCTGTGAAGTTTACACAGCGTGAAAAACACTACTGCATTCGGAACAATTTTGCAGTAGATCGCCGAGGTAGTTCCGAATGACTTGATTTTCTTTTCGTACCCGAACCTAAACCTAACCACTGATCAATAACCAATTCAGAGCCCCTAAAATATCACAATAACACTAATATTTCTAAATAAAACAATTAATGTTTTTGTGATTTATTATAATAAGAATGTTCTGTCAAAAATATTGCTCACAGTTTCTGGCATTTTCAAGTTAAATTCATTTTCGCTTTATAAATTATGTCATCATTGTATGAAGTTTCCAAAAGATCTTACTATAAATGGCAGAAATATATGGTAAAGAAATACTTTAACGCAATTGTTAACGACACCGGACGCCCGACCGACCACCCGACCGACCACCCGACCGCCGCCCGTTTTTCGCCCAACTATTAGCCGATTTTTTTCGTTGAAAATCCGGACTAAAAATGCTATTGCATCGACAAGCCCTTTTTTACATAAAGTGATCCCGTGACAGGTTCGTAACCCAAAATTTGCAGCAAACAACATACATTATAGTGTTTCTATAAAGTATTTTTATTTATATATCAACCATAATTATTACTATTGTTTTAAAAATGTGTATGTAAATATTTAGCCCCTTAAAGCAAAAAGATACCATCTTTTATATAGGATTTAAGGCCATTTTTGGTACTTTTTGCATTAAGAGGGCGATTTTTGCAAATAGAGCATATGATTTTTATAGTTTCATTTTTTGAAATGTGTGTATAGTATTGTATGCATAGCATTCGTTTGATAGCAAACTTATACATAATTGGCATATCACGTGATCAAATGATTAAAATACGTATACAAGTTAAATGATCTTCTAATCGGACAATGAAAAACAAACAAACGTAATTCCAAAATTCATTTCATTAGAGTTTAACATGAAACCTAGACGGTGCTATACGTGTATAAATAGTGTATACTTTCAAAGCATCATTATATTACTACAGCAATATTGTGGAGTTCTAAAAGAGTTGAACAGAGTTTAGGAAATTTATATTGGTTTGTATACCGTACATTGAACTACAGTACTCACCAAAAGTTTGGAGACATTTTCGTTTTAAAGGCCTACTGAATAGCTTTTATATAAAACGTGATCACTGTTTATATTGAAATGTTTAGTTTTAGTTTTGCTTTATTTGTGGATTATCATTATATTTAAAACTGAGTCTACAAAAAGCAGAAAAGCTATGTTATGGAAAATAATTACAATAAACATGGTTTTGGAGGCTTTAGAATGTCAGATGCTGAATCTTAAAGATGTGTGGCATTCATGAAATGCGTTATCATTTTATCAAAAACCGTATTTTAATATATTAAAAATAATATTCTACAAAAATAATCATCAACATTCAAGAATTGTAGTAATTTTTTCTTGTCTCAAAACGTGTTGTGGGTACTGTATTATTTATCTCGAGAAGAAAGCAATGACATACAATGAACATTACAACTATACACTCCTTCTTTAGTGAGATCTGACAAGACGTGACAATCCTTGTGTGAGTCATTAGAGTCAATACGTGCGAGACTGTGTCCAGCTATTCAGATCACCTTGGCCATTCGCTACAAATAACCTCGGACATATTTAGACGCCATTTTGGCGTTTTTGAAGTAAACATATTGACGATCGTTTAGACGATATTAGGTAGTAAAAACCCAACACGACAGGGTAGACCTTCTACGAATCCTTCTGAGATATTTCATTCACGAAAGGTCGGGGTTTTCGAATGTGTGTCCAGCATGAAACACCAGGAAAACGTAATACAGCGCGTATTTCTTTGTAGTAAACACATGTAGAGCATTTCTACTATAAGTATTACATAGTCATTGCTAATTATTGCTATTATCTACAAACCAATTTATAGTCATTAATATTGTGTATAAGGGTCAAGGTTTTCATGTTGTAATTCGGTGTAAACCCAAGTGCTTTGGTTCCGTTTTTACGGTATTGAGGCACATTTTTGTGTTTGACTCTTTAGAGTTGCGTACCCCTTTTAAGAGGGATCTGCTTTTCGAACCGTTTTAACTCTGCTTTCTACGGAGTTAAATCGATTTTTGTGTTCGGCTCTCTCGAGTTGATTACCCGTTCCCCTGGGCGGGAACAGAAGGGTCGAGTAGTTCTTCCCACTTGCTGGGGAGTTCAGCTCCCCCGAGCTCCTCAGCTCTGTTGCTGCTAGGATTAAGAATCTCTGGTCCCCTATGTGGGACAATGTTGGAAAAGTTGTTTTCCCCTATTGCTAGGGGAAAATACAAATCCCCTGGGTTAACTCTGGGGGTTGGGCCTTGGGAGGGGCTGGTGGGGGACTTGAGACCGTTAGCCTTTGGGGAGAGGGGTTGGCTATGGAAGGAGGGGGTGGTCTTTGGATGAAACTAGCAGAATAATCTGTGAGTCTTTTTCATCGTCAACACCACATCAACCTGTTACGCAATTTTAATTTATTTAAATGATTGACAGAGAAGCAACAGGCGTTTATTGGATGCTGTAATTTTTTTAAGTCCACCCTTTTCTCAATTGTTTCAAAATGCATCGCCCTTAATAGCTGAGGTGTATTTTCCAACGTATGTCGGTCTTCTTTTATCTTTCTGCTACTTCAGAATTGAAATGTCGGTAACGTCTTTGATAACGTCATTTAAATGTTAAGTGACCGTGATCAAAGACGTTACCGATATTGCAGAACTAATATACCTGACCGGTAGTTTAAGGAACACCATACCACCAATGTTTAATCATTAACAAACGCTTATGTTCTCAATAATATGACGAATTGCTTCTCGACTCCAAGTGTTCGTATCTCTGTTTATTCCAAGCAAAACGGCCGAAAATAAACATTTGCCATCCGAGATAAAATCGAACTCAATAACTCCACCAAGCAAGGTTAGTGTCGCGAGTAAACATTTGATAATGATTATTTTTGTTGCTTCCCTTCTCTGTGTTGTAATTATATTTATATACTCATGTGACAAATACGTACCTGTTTTCATTTTAGACATTTTGGCAAGTGACAAATACGTATTGATGAGCGTGGAAAAACGAGTTCCTAACGAATATGTCACATAATATGTATCATATTCGGCAGAAGGTTGTGAAATATTCGACCGTATATGTCACACGAGGGACATATTTGGACCGAGTATGTGACCGCGTGACATATACGTTTTGTGACATATGCGGTCTAACACGGCGGTGTGTATATCATTCTTGATTTTGAAATAGAATCAAACCTTTATTTTATAGTTTTGTTAATCAAATCATTAATATTAGTGTGTCCTTGAAGTGGACTGCAAATCATGTTGTCTAATGTAGTAGGTCATTCGTTTTATCGAATTTTATTAGACAACCCCATCTCATTGTATTTAATAAACCAATGTTACAATCAAGTCCAGGGGGACAATTAGGTTACCCCGATCATAGATTGATAACATTGTTTCATACCAAGATAGGTTGATGTCCTACTTGATAAACGTTCGTATTAATCATACACACCATTCATTGGTTCCAGTATCACTTAATGTGGTCGCACTAAATGAACTTGGTGTTTTTATAGCATCTCCAAAGCATTTCGGTAAAGTAATATATAATGTCAAAGACACCCCCGCAATGAAGTATATCCCATTGCAACAATAAAGGTCAAAATGTCTAGTTCTGATTAAGCAAGCACACGTTTTGTGGTGAATTACTCACTTGAAGCTTATACAGTACCCATTAAAAGTTTGGAGACATTATCACTTTGTAGGTTTACCAAATAGCTTATATCAAAACAATTCTGTTCATTTTAAAATGCATTTTAGTTTGTTTTTTGTTGGTTTTTTTGTTATGGAGAATTACAATGATCATAATTTCGGAGACTTTGGAATATCGGATGCTGAAATTTGCAATGCATTCATAAAATGTACTTTCATTTATTGTAAATCGCACTGAATGTATAAAAAATTTAGTTTTCCAAAAATAAATCATTGGAATATAAAAACCTTATAAATTTCAATAGTCTCCAAATTTTTGGTAGGTACTGTATAATTTTATATAACTAGTCCTTTTCGAATATCTAAATTTAACATGCAATATACAGAGTATGTTCTGCAACTGCAACAAGTTTTTGCATTTGAAAAACTTAACCAAATAGATTATCAAAATATGGATAACCGTAAATAATCTAGACCAATTCTAACGAATACAACGTAATTAACAAAATGTACATAAAAACCGTGATACACGTGTGCATTTAGCTATATTCGTTTAATTGACCGACTGTTGCATTTTATTAGCATCGAATGAATAGCTGTTTTGTTAGGTAGGCACAGTATAATGTGGGAAACATGTAATGGTGTTACATGCAAGACTGTAGTAAGTGCATTGCGTTAAAGAGCGAGTTACTACAGTCTTGTAGGCAACGCTTGATGTAAAGCTTGAAACTCGTAAAATGCGACTTATATAAATAAATGCAACAGACAAAACAAAATAAAAGTGCGTGTTATACCAGACCAAAACTGACTATCTCACACCATTGGTGGTCATGAATAAATTGCTTCGAGAGGATTTCTTGACAATGAAACGAGTATCATTTACATATGCACATAGGAGACAATAGATGGAAGATTAGCGGCTTCTGAGAAGATAAGGAATTTGAATAACATGTCCTTGTTGATGTAAGCAAACATAAACAAACTACGTCATCGCCAACGTTCTAGATGCATTTTGTCCTTTTGGCTCATTGACGTCATGAACTAAAATGTTTACATTTATCTCGTTTCGTGTTTTACGTGATTGAAACAGTTTATTTTAAGTGTAAGTCTATTTCCTCAACTGTCGAAATGATTGTATCATGAACAGCAACAGTAAAACATACAAACTTCCGACACAGCCAAAAACAAAGAGGTGGGTGTTTTGAAATAATATGTTTGAATATTTTACGAAGGCTGAATACGATATTTAATATTCAAACGATGAGACCTTGACTCAGCAAATATGCATTAAACAACTAAGCTGTTTGTCACAAACTGTTGGAATATCACGAGAAAGAATTTCCGTACTTAATCGTCATGGTCGCGACATTCTTAACCAGTTTTCTAAAATAATATTGAGGCAAACGCTACATTCATGTTATATTGTAACAAGAAATAATTTTAAATAGATATTCGGCGGTGTGCAGGGTTTATGTTACTTGAAGTATAAAAATTTAATGTTAGCCAGCGGATATGACTTCAAACTACTAAAAAATCTTAATTTCACAAAAATGAAATGATACATTTTATATTTTGAATTATAAACTTTTTATCGGGACCCGCACATTAAAAAATGGGACAGTATACTATACTTTTATCGTAATCCGCATATTGAAAAAAAATGGGACAGTATACGAAACTTTATTTCGGGACAACCAATGGCAACACATATTTTATTCATTCCTCAACACTGGAAGGTAATTTCATTGGACAAACAGGAGTTGTAGAGCAAATTTCATTGGTTAAGAATATAGGTAAACAGTTGGCTTAGACAGCTGAGCCGAAAAAATTCTCTGAATGTATAAACAAACATTCGATCGTGATAATAATTATACTTAAGTTTCTGAAATCACATGTTAGAAAACATACGCTATGGAATTGATTTTTACTACATCATAGAAACACTCTCTCGAAAAACGAAATAGTGTCACGAAAATATTACACTATAACAGAAATACGTACACTGAATTGTAATAGTTTACGTTTTGACGTCAAACCTTTGATCTAGAACACCGTAGAAAGAAAACAAATCACTGGGGAAATCGAACTCAGAATAACTAGGTTGCCTCAAGTTATCATGTTTATTTTTAATATTACATGAAGGCCTATAAGTTATTATCTATTGGAAATAACAAAAATGCTCTTGAATATATAGTGAACATTGAATTCAACAATTAAGCATCTAAATACAAAGACATATTGAACAACTGAACATCCTAATCAAAGTATTGAAACATTGATTCGGCTTAATTGAATAAAAACAATTATACACTCATTAGCATAAAATAATTGGAAGAAAATGTTGAATAGTGTAAAATCTAATCAAACAAGTCGAAACAAAGTAAAATGTATACCACTTCGCACCAAAAAGCGAAATCTTAGATAGCACCGTTACAAGAAAAACTTTTTTAATTGAATTTAACGCCTTATCAACACTTTTTAGGTCATTTTACGGCGTCCAGCGCATCTAACCCAGCTTTCCTGGACCCTTGTCTATAACCAGTACTCATCTACCCTTCCTCTAGACCGGAAACTTCTCCATATTATCTAATCAATGGAGGAATATTGACATTATATTCTAATTTCCATGGAAGGGTATAACCTCTCGGGGTGGGATTCGAACCCGTACCCCCTTCGGGACACGAGATTCCAAATCCCAGCGCTACCAACTGCGCTATCGACCTGGGTCAAGAAAAACTAACGTGTATTATCAAACGACAACAAGTTGAACATTGTTTTAAACATATTTAACATCTAAAAGAGAGAAGTATAAAAACAAGTACATCAAATAGCACCTCGGAGTCATTTATACCCACGGGATAGAAGGACCCATATACCTCGTCAAAATCTTTATAACTAATAATGTAACCATTCAACTACATTATTTGTAGCTATGTAGCAAAGTGCTAGATAATCATCCTACAAGACTACGTGTCCACAGCTTGAAGTCTAAACGTAGAACTGAATATTCCGTGCAATATTCCCGCCACTAACCGTTTCCTATCACGTGACTTATCGCCAGGCGATAAAACAACCCGTATGTTGTATACAAAACGGTGAAGACATACGTTCTGTCGCTATACTACGTAACGCGCAGAACTTAAAATTATGTGTTGCTATGTAGCAAAGTGCCAGATAATCATCCAACAATTTGTCATATAACACCATATTATTTTGTATACGGAATGTATCATATAACATGGAATTAACAATACTCCCTGAACAATCTACTTTGTTCAATATCATAGCATATCGACACTGTTTTGAAAGCACAATTACAGCAAATTGTGATATTTGTGCGGATGTAATTTCTTCGGCAAGCCTGGCATCCCGAGGTATAAAAGAAAATGAATTTTACCGCAGACATTTACGCTAATTCTGTTTTTGTTGTGATTAAGCCATATATTATACGTGGTTGTTTCAAAACCGTACATAGATACGAGTCAATTTGCCGGAAAAAGCTGACTTACTACAGTTTTCCATTTATATTTGATTATTAGAATGGAAACTTAATTACTTAAAGTATTTCTGATTCCAAGACAATACGTCTATATAGATCTAATTTACTTTTTAATATAATCATAATCCTTCCTTAAAAAGATTCAAAATATAATTTACAAGCGTTCTTTAATGTGCAGTAATACAATTTACTTTCTAACAAAAGCCTGCTGAATTAGAAAATTTATTAGTTTAGTTTTCTCAAATAATTGGGACGAAAGTACTTTCACATATTGATGATCGTATTTTGTGCATGAGATCTACGTGGTTCAGTACTTTTATTTCTAGACTTTAAGCTATCTCTATGACAGCATATTGATTGCATTGTTCCTTAAATGCCACAAGGAAACAAATCAGAATGAAAATAAAGACGACTCCGAGTTTTCTTGAAGTTTATATATCTATATATGTCAATATAAAATAGACTCTGTACGGAATTATGATAATATATGGATTTTCGCTGCGATGCAAACAAAAATTTCCAGTAAAAATGAACCTTGCTCATAAAGGGAACAATTATGGCTCATTATCGGAACTCAAATGTTTAGAATTTTCTATCCGAGAAAGGTTTGTTGAAACCGGATTCATCCTTGCAAAACAAAGATATTTTACATATTATTGCTGAAAAGTATGCAACACATATTTATCCCTAATTTTTACCAAGGTATTTAGTGTCTAAAAAGGTCACTCTTAATATTGCATGCAAAACTACGTTTTCAACACATTTATGGCTCATGTAAGTAACAGAACAGAACAGCAAACTCATGCCATTGACTAACGTCGTAAGTATTTTAATTATGCTCGTACTTACGATAAGCACTATATCTCGGCAGTTAACTATATAGGTTTCTAGTGAATGCATCTTCATGAAATTTTACATAAAACACGGAAAAACAGAAACAATACAAGCAGTGGAATCTATGTATGTGTGTGTTAGAATCAGTAATACCAGGTAGATTGGCCATAGAAAAAAAAGAAAGAAAGTATGCCCTGCCTATGAAGCGAACCTGCAACCCCTCGAACAACAGCCTTTTGCTCTACCAACTGTGTAACCCAGGGAGGAGAACCTTCAACCCTTCGAATAGCAGCCTTGTGCGCTACCAGCTGTGAAAGCCTTGCAGGGAAGCGAACCTTGAACCCTTCGAATAGCAGCCTTGTGCGCTACCTACTGTGAAAGCCAGGGAAGCGAACCTACAACCACTCGAATAGCAGCCTTGTGCGCTACCAACTGTGAAAGCCAGGGAAGCGAACCTACAACCCATCGAAAAGCAGCCTTGTGCGCTACCAACTGTGAAAGCCAGGGAAGCGAACCTACAACCACTCGAATTGCAGCCTTGTGCGCTACCAACTGCGAAAGCAAGGAAAGCGAACCTACAACCCTTCGAATAACAGCCTTGTGCGCTACCAACTGTGAAAGCCAGGGAAGCGAACCTACAACCACTCAAATAGCAGCCTTGTGCGCTACCAACTGTGAAAGCCAGAGAAGCGAACCTACAACCACTCAAATAGCAGCCTTGTGCGCTACCAACTGTGAAAGCCAGGGAAGCGAACCTACAACCACTCAAATAGCAGCCTTGTGCGCTACCAACTGTGCAACCCAGGGAAGAGAACCTTCAACCCTTCGAATAGCAGCCTTGTGCGCTACCAACTGTGAAAGCCGGGGAAGCGAACCTACAACCACTCAAATAGCAGCCTTGTGCGCTACCAACTGTGAAAGCCAGGGAAGCGAACCTACAACCACTCAAATAGCAGCCTTGTGCGCTACCAACTGTGAAAGCCAGGGAAGCGAACCTACAACCTTTCGAATAACAGCCTTGTGCGCTACCAACTGTGAAAGCCAGGGAAGCGAACCTACAACCTCTCGAATAGCAGCCTTGTGCGCTACCAACTGTGAAAGCAAGGAAAGCGAACCTACAACCCTTCGAATAACAGCCTTGTGCGCTACCAACTGTGAAAGCAAGGAAAGCGAACCTACAACCACTCAAATAGCAGCCTTGTGCGCTACCAACTGTGAAAGCCAGGGAAGCGAACCTACAACCACTCAAATAGCAGCCTTGTGCGCTACCAACTGTGAAAGCCAGAGAAGCGAACCTACAACCCTTCGAATAGCAGCCTTGTGCGCTACCAACTGAGCAACCCCAGGTGTATGTACGTGGGAATGTTTCAATTAAGTACTCATTTACTGATAGAGGAGGAGTTAAATGTTGTTTTTGTCATAACATCACCCTCATATTACTGTATATATACTGTTTAACAAGGTGTTATACGCTTAAACCATTTCACACAAAAATCTTCGAAAAACATCACCGTAAGCGGACAAATGATACAGCAGTAAAATGTCCATTTTTTTGTTATTTAATAACAACGTCACAAGTTTCACAGAATATTATAACACTTCTAAATATCATTTACTAAGGTCCAAACGTTTCTTTACATATGTATTTTTCATATTTTCTCTCGAAACTTGATTTTATGTAGAGCATGTAATAAGTATGCAATAAAAGTCATTGTTTTCATTACAATTGCATTTTGACTGAAAGGGGATAATGGAATAATCATGAACGTATAATTGAGGGTTCATAATAAAATTGTTTTTACTAATATCAATATGTAGAGTATATCTTAGCATATTCTAAATTATATAATATATATGGTTTTTTTGTATTTATATCATTATGTATGTAAGTACGGGTATGTATGTGTGCTTGGAAGAATCTGTGATAATGTGCGTGTGACATTAGGGCATGATTGTGTGCATGTGTTGTAAGTATGTGAATAGGGGAGTTGGTGTGAGGGTGTGAGTGAGTAAGAGTGTGAGAGACAGGAGTGATAGGGTGAGAGTAAGAGTGATATATATTGTTTGATATTTGAGATTGTACATTGTATCTCATGGGCCAAATAGCCTAATTGGTTTGAAAATATAAAAAATATTATAAAATTATAAAAAATTGACATGTGTAAAAACTTTTGAACCTCAATGTATATTTTCTGAATATCACACATCCTAGCTATATATTATTCAAATCTTAAAATTTTTCTGGAACAAATTTACGAATTAAATAACGATAGTATTCTTCATACCATTGTAGTGAAAACATCTGATTATCATTTTCCGACAATGCCAAATTGTAAGAAAAACAACTATTTAAGGGAATCGAGATGTTGCGAAACTTCCAATTAAAACGCATTGCAAATCATAAAAAAGTACAGATCTGATTTTTCCTGTATTAATTTAGTAAACTACAGTCTGTCCCTGGGTTAGTGTTTACAGGCTGGAAAAATAAACTTTAAAAAATTAAAATTAATAATAAAACAAACAATTTAAACTATTCAATACACTATTGACTTACCTGGAAACGCCACTTTTCATTTTAACCTAAGTAAATATATTATCAGATATCCTTTGAATATACTCCACAAATTTAACCTTCTAACCAATCACTAATTTAACATTTGAAAACCGATAAAATACTACATATAATCAATTAGCACATTTTGAGTCACAAATCGAGTTCATGAATTTAGGATTGTTGTTAGTACCATTTAACTGTTCAATATGACTAAGTCAACTCCCGAATAAACTGTAGGAATTTTAAACCACAAAACACAAATTATAGCGTTAAAAACTATTAACAAGTTTGAAATGTTTCAGAAAAAAACTAAAACAACTAATGTTACAACAATTGAGTTTAACACCTCGTAGCATTCAGCGTAGACGCTGAAATATTGAAAACTCAGTTTATCTATTCAACCACACTGACTGACTGACTGACTAATTGATATTAATTGTGAAATAATTCCAAGGGAAAAACTATGATGAATATTATAAATGTTCCACGTACGAACTAGTACACACAATGAATGCTTATTTACAACAGAACACGAGTCTATGGTATGTATAGTACTAAGGGTCTGAGGCAAACAGTCTATTTTTCAAATGATTTTATAGTTGGACAAAGATGGCTAAAAACCAATAATACCTAACCGCTAGTATGTGGTATCGCAGTTCTAACCAATGTAATATGAGGTTATTTCAACTATATAAACGCCGCCCGCATTTATTATATATCTTATACTTGTATTTTAATAGCCCAACTTACCAGCATGTTATTGCAATAATAAAGTAATATTTTATTGAAATTAATAAAATAGCCACCAATGTCGTAAATGTGATTCAGGATCCTCAGCAAGCACATATCTTACTGGATCCCGATACGTTGAAATTGATTCCGTGGATTCATTTGGTACAAATTCTGGGTGCAACGAGTATTCTGGGTTAGACCCGTTAAGCCCGTTAAGAAATTAAGAACTTTAAAACAAGTGATGATTATATAGCTTGATGTTTTACTTATGCATATTAACAACACTACTTCGTTCTATTAATGTGAATATAAGAGAAAATGTAGCGTTTTCTTACAATCTAAGCCACTGTATGGAGAAATATTCATTTACAGCAGACAAAAAATAAAATGCCCGTGTACATTTCATATAATTATTGAATAAATCATTAATTAAAACATATTTTATGATTAACTCAACTACAACCATATTTTATAATTAACTCAGCTACAACCATTATTTAGGTCATTGAACAAGTAGGCACGACAAACCCGTGATCCACGCACGGTGTTTTTTATATTCAAATTTTAAATAAAAATGTGAACACACTCGTTTCAGTACATTGATCAAATTACACTACAAGTTAAAGCCGTCGCACAAATCTATGACTTGTCTTTTGTTTTTACTTTTAAATAAATTTTGTATATTTACACCACCATCCCCACACTATACAATTCTGTAGCTTGATATACCTTTGTTACAACACTTATAATAATTTTGTTAAATACAACTGTCAAATTTACAATGTTATCCGCTGTAAAACCGTAACACACTTAAGTATTGTTTAGAAATACAACAGACCGTGAGAATTTCGAAAATTTTCATGAAATTTATGACAGTGTATGCGAGCTACATGTCCACCATTGCAAAGTTGGCAGTTAGTTCTTGACTATTCATAATTGTACTGTCCTGTTGTCTTCACATTAAATTTGTTCAAATATCATTAATATGTAAATTGTGACGAAATAAAAGATATGTTCTGTTCTGTTCTGTCAGTCACTTAGGAATGCATGTGCATAGTAAACTACACTTGTAGAAAGCTCGAGGGCACTATATCGTGGGTTTAGCGCAAAACAGTCGTAACTCAATATATGAAGAGCAAGTTACGTCCGTTATGCGCTAAACCCGCGATATATGGTGTTTTTACTTGGAACCGTGCCGTCCGCCTATGCAAGGGACATTTTAACGACTGATTGGCGAGAAATGACGGACACACTGTTGAAAAGCGGCCAAAAGCATCATAATGTATAACATAACATTGCATGTTCTATATTTTTCAATCTCAAGAAATCTAAGAACAACGCTGCCAGGATATTCATGCTTATACAATGACATAAATAGTCTAAGAAAGATTGCGTGTAATCTATCTGTCGTCTGAACCAATCTTTTGTTGCAAGATTTATATTCCAGTAGAGAAGTTTTGAAAACTTATAACACTCGTAAGGATACGAGATCACGCGTGTAGTCTCGCGCAACACGCGATTACAAATGGTTTCTGGTACAAATGTACTAAAAAGATTTTGACATCATTTTTAACTGAACCGTAGATTCGAATCTGTTTTACATAAACAATAAACAATCAATTCGAGGGTTGCCGGCAAGACTGTAGTAAGTGCATTTTGTTATAGAGCCAATTACTACAGTCTTGCGGACAACGCTCGAATGGTTGTTTGTATTATTTTGAATGGCCTCTGAGTATTGACAACCGAACAATTTTGCGTGTTATGACAGTCGTATATACAAGGTAGAACACTTTGCATGTAACTCAACGAAAGTAAAAGTATATCGGAACTTTGTCCTTAATTTTTTTTCTGGAATAATCTTTCCAGTATACAAACGGTGCATTTTCCACGTGCTTATTTTTATGTTTCGTTTTACTTAACAAACTGACTTTGTCCTACTAAGCATTTTACTTATTGGTTACGTTTTTGAAGGAGCAGACTCTCTTCATTAGCCGATAAAAATGCTGAAATTGTAAAAAAGATATGGAAGAAAACCCTACCTTGTCGGACGTTTGTTTTTTTAGATTCGAAATGATCATAATCCACCAGGTCAAGACACCGTGATTAACATACGCTTCTAATTCAAACAATGTTTGTTTCGTGAGCCAAATTAGTCGATTCTTTGAAACGACGTCGACAGCAAAAGATACAACGATAAGAATTGCAGTGCTTATATAAGCATATTACCAAGTACATTGCCAATTTTGTCACATCCCTGTCAAACTAATTCGAATAATTCGTCGCTAATTGTTCAAACATACAAAGTTCATAAGATATATTTCAAGCATTATGTATTTTTTCTTTTGTACCTCTAATCCAGAAATAAACTATTTGAAATTAACTCTAAGTCAAACTATTCTATATAAAGGCGACTCTTACCTCATCGGGGTGATCAAATAAAGAAACGTATAAATGAAACACATTTCTTGTTGAAATGACCTACATATAGTCTAAACTATCGCGACAGAAGCGTTTCAAAAGCGCTATCATAATTAGATTTAGCGAATCTTAAAATAAACATGCTCTTTTATTCAAAGAACTTATGTGTTATACGCCTACACTGTATGGGTAAACGTTTACCGAATAAAATTTACAAAAATACTCCATTAATTATTTTCTTTTTAAAGATATTATTAATTTATCAAATATGTTTCGACATTTGCCACTTAGATGTTACATGTCACAATAATGTCTCTATATAAAACCAACAATCAAGAGATTATATCAAATCTCAGTTTTATTGTCATTGCTTATCAGCCCAGTGTTACTTCAACAAATATCTTGTTGTACATTGATTATATATAATCAAGCATTCTATTTCTAACCCTTAAGTTGATAATACCGTTTTTGTATTAACTTATTAACTCGCCAGATTGTATCACAATGTGGCTAATTAATTTCCTGACTAAAAGTGTATGATGTCCGCATATAGATTGTTGCGTGATACAAACAGCGGCGCACTAACACATTACAATTTTTTGTATTTGTTACTTGCCTGTAATAAAATCTGAAGTGTTACAAAAACCCACTATGCATGTTATCATTAGTTTTTGAAAGCTTACTTTGTATTTGCTTTCAACTCGTCGCGCATATCTATAGCAATAGTGTTGCCAAATGAAAATAAAAATTTTGTAATATAATATATATTTATTTCTATTTCTCTTTGACACAGTAACTCGTAATACAACGTGTTTATAATATCATTTTAGACTTAAATGCGACGCTGCAAATTGTTGTAATCATAAACATACTTACCGCAAAATTAGACATAATTCGAAAATACCAGCATGCATAATACATCTAATAGAGTATATTATCAAAATGCCAAATGTATTTAATAAAGTGCATTTGCGGAAATTATATAAATATGAAAAAAATGTTCACAATTAGAATTGTACAGATTTTACGTGTTTTAAGTCCTATATGTTTAAGTTGAGAAGGAACTGTCCCTTCATTATGGCCATTTACTGTTCTTTATGAAGTATGTTCCTACGACCCTATAGCAGGTGCATTCACATACAATGCTTCAGGTTAAAACGGATTCTTTCAATAATAAGGTCAGTTAGCCATACAGGATTTATCAAAATTAATTAACATCTATTGATCACTAAGCCTTGTCTTATCAGATGGTGTGTTTTAATTAAGATCCATTAATACAAAGGCTGACATGAATCACGTGACGACCACGTGGCTATTGCTTGCCTTTAGCAGATATGAACGGAGAAAAACATTGACAGCGATCGAATGCATTTGGCGGTAAGCAAGAGTTGGAATAATAGCAATATCACTTTAATAAACGTATCCATCCTTGACATAATAAACTATACTGTTTTAGTCTCAAAAAGCCAAAGCCAATTTTACAGTGAATATAAATACATAGGTGACATTGAATCAACATGCAAACAGACAATAAAGTGCTAAGTTATACGTCTGTTCTATGCGACTTTAAAACACACTATTACAATATTGCAATGTTATAGACGATGATCAATTTTACTGTCGAATTTGCCGTGAATGAATTCAGCGTGATTTGTTCATGTTCTGGCAATTGTACAAAACGGTAAACACTATTTACTAATTGAATGACAAACAACGATAGTGGCACTCCTGGAAGACCCGAAAGCGAAAAAATAATGAATGTTTAAATTTAACCTGTGCGGTGAATGATAGACAAAGCGGAACACATAAAGAGACCTAATTGCGAAGTGTCCGCTCACCCCTTCCCACTGTTATTTATATCGACATACCACGACTGCGCACAATTGACAAGAGCGTCTTCCGTCATAATACTTCGAATTTGAAAACAGATAATGACATTTCTTGTGCCACCAAAGAGAGATTTTTATACAAATTCTTCAATTTAGCTAGGTAGATTTATTGACACATTAAATTCACAGGTTCTTTCAGCTTGTTTAGAATTCACTGCTACACATTGCAACCACAACCACGGGTAAATGGTATTTGACGTTCCTAATAAGATAAATGGCATCGACAGGTCACAACACTTAGTCAATTTTTTTGAAAAAAATACTGCGGTGAATTGTGAAACATTTAAGAAACTTGAGCCTGTGGATGTGTTAGCAATACCTAGTGAACGGGAAATCATCAGTCAAGTGTATAAGCTGAGCCGGGCAACGCAAATACAAAATAAAGTTGAATAACGGCGTAACATCAGCATACAAAAATAAAGATCTTCGTATGGCTATCATTTGAACATATTTCCTACTAGACAATGATAGTGGCAGACATACGTGCAAACTAAAGTTCATATTCATATATTCATATTCGATCATTATGACGAAATGCTTAGGTTCAGTCTGACAAAGCATCATAAGTGGGGATAGTTGATCTTCCAACCAAGTTTAAAGGTCATCTTATACAATTCAGTAAGAAGATCTGACATTCTTAAGGCATTTATATCATAATTAGTCCCATCGGAGTATGAAGCTATACTTTATGTTCATTATTGTGCAATTATCTATTGACCACTGAAGTTAATGGTGACTTCATACAGTGTAATGAGTTGGATACATAAATTGCCTGTACACAAGTACACCATTGCCATTATTGATAGGGACAAGAGCAAACTGGTCAAATAGATTATATCCCGGAGTCAAAAAAGGAATACATATAAGCGTTTCATTAATGACCAATTCAATCGTCACAGGCGTGCGCATTGAACGTTTCACCAGAGAAACCATACGCTTGAATAAAATGAATAAACGTATATCACAAAGTGTTTGTCGTTATTTATGTTAGAGTTGTGTGATCCTGATCAGATCATTTTGGTAATTCAGAATTGTGGAAATACATGATCGACACTTTTTTGGACAACATACAATGTACATTATACAAATTTTTACTCATTAAGTAGTACAAGCCTTGTGAAATAAGACTAAGCTGGGTATTCTATTTTGATAGTCACCTATGTTCTAAAGAACATGTAACATGCATTCCCCACCGCAAATGAAATTAAATAACTGAGACAACAAAACTAGACACCAAAAATATATGCATTCATTTTCGACTAGAAAATCTGCCAATTTCAAATGAATGCTATAACACATGTTCAGATAACCAATGCAAGGTTGATATATTGGTTGCAATTATCTATTGACAGTCGAATATAGTGGATACTTTCTTCAGATATTTTAATGTGTTGAATTAATGAAACGTCTGTATACTAAGACACCTTTGTCATAAGATGTATTGACAAGAAAGATACGGAATGAATTAAGGACATTAGTCAGTACTGCGCACTTTCTTACGTGTTAGGAAATGGTGTATATCATAGTTTGGATTATAAAATGGCATTATAAAATTACTTGATTATTTGTTTAAAATACGAATAATTTTACATAACTGCAATAACATACTAAGCTGTGAAAAGGCAATTTAACGTCAAACCCCTATAAACTGTAAATGTATATAAAACTACTACATTGATTTTGCTTTTATTCTTCGCAAAATTTTATTAGAACTTTTTCTTTATTTGTTAAAAACTTAAGGAAAGGTTTCACGAATGGGCTCTATTAACTTAAAAATAAGCGAGTTATGGATTATTTATATTATTCGCAATAACAACTTGAACGGCGTATAAACCTCAATATTTCATAAATTTAAAAAAATGTGTTTATAGAAAGAGTTTCTTAAATACAAGCACATAAAATACACTTTCTACGTCTGCTCTTTTGCTTCACATTGCCACAAGTTCCGCCCGGCTAGCTCAGTTAGTAGCACGCAAGTCTACTGATCGAGAGGTCGTGGGTTTGATTCCCAGGCGGAGCATACTTTCGTGTAGCTTGGTCATGAAACTATTTCTACGGCCATTCCCCCTCCTACGAATGATTTTTAATTATGTAGGACAGTTGTCAGTCACTGACGAAAGTATGTGCTAAGTAGTTGGTAAACAGCTAAATCCAGATGTTTAGCCTTTCCAGGAACAGTGAGTACGTTGACTGACCGCCGTTATATGACCTATACAATGTGTTGCTACGGCGTCAAAACCAACAAAACAAAGAAGCAAACAAACATTGCCAATATCAGTTCCAAAGCATTATATGTTTGTGACGTCTTTTTTATAATCTTAAACATTTCCCTCTTTTACTTTTTTTACTGTATGCAATGTCTAGGTTTTTAACTGTAGCTGATTCTGATATTTGTATCAGACTAAATAGCTGAAGACACTAAATTTCATTCTGTCCAATATAAGGATGCATCAATTTAATTTATTAGTAATAGGCCTGACGTGACATATGTATAAATGAAAGTGCAACAATCTGTCTGCAGCAATCATCTCAACCATAACACAAGACGCTGTGATGAATAGTTATACGAATACCCCAAACAATGTTATAATACTTAGTTCAACTAAACCGCCTCTCACATGGAACAACTAGAGAAAATTGCTATGAGGGCAAATTTGCAAAGATCATTCCTTTTTATATTCAATCAATCAGACGATATGTCTGTCATTGTGTCCGACGCGGGGACAAAGTTAACCGAAACCAACTAATGTTCTTGGTAACTAGTGAGGCAAGTTTTAGTACAATGCTCAGTGTCAGTGTAATTTTTAAATATTGAAAAACACATAACTAAAGGTACTAGTTCACAGATTTAGTTAATTTGTTTCAATATTTTTAAGATACCATTCAATGCCTGTAATTGTGTCAAACTTACTTCGTAATATTAAACTGACCTATAGGTTGCAAGAAATATACAGTAAAAGTCACAAAAAGCACTATACCGTTACATACGGGGCAGATTTTTACTTGTTTTGTTTGTTTTGTTGGGTTTAACGCCGTAGCAACACATTTTATAGATCATATAACGGCGGTCAGTCAACCGACTCACACTTCGAAAGGCTAAATCTCTGGATGTAGCTATTAACCAACCACTAAGCACATACTTTCGTCAGTGAATGACAACTGTCCTACATAATTAAAAATCATTGGTAGGAGGGAGAATGGCCGTAGAAATAATTTCATGACCAAACTCCACGAAAGTATGCCCCGTCGGGAATCGAACCCTCGACCCCTCGATCAGTAGACTTGCGTGCTACCAACTGAGCTAGCCGGGCAGTTTAGATTTTTACTACATGAAACGCCATTATTTGTAGTTGTATGTCAACTTGCACTTATATTGTCATTATCAGAACATTTATTAATATTAGTTTTAACTGTTTCATACGATAACAACAGCTAAACAATTATTTAAAATTTGAAAATATCACTGCCATGTAGATATTACGCATTTACATTTGCGCAGAAAACTTGACAGAATTATAGCGAATAATATTACACTTAAAATGATAATGTATTCTTTATGAACGTTCTAGGTGCAATTATCTATTGACCGCTGAAGTTAATGATATATTTTCAAGATATTCTAATGTATTGAATTAATGAAATGTCTGTGAACTAAAGCACCTCTGTCTTCAGTGACAGCGGCTATGCAAAGTAATGAATCGAATGATTACACGCCATTTTATTTAGTTTGAAGACATGTTCCGTAATTTGATGTGCTAGTATCTGTATACCACTAGCTGTTAGAAATGTTGTAATGTCGGTTCACAGCAATTACATTGTTGCAAATAGCAGATTGTTATTCATTAGACGATTTATCAAACTTTGCATTGTCTTTTTATGCACAGTGTTTGTTTTGTGATATATGATAACACACTTGATTCAAAATGCTTAATATAAGCAATCCAAGAGAATCTCAAATACTTTTACAGAATAAACAAAAATAATAAACGAAGCCAAATAAAAGAACTTGAGTGCAAATCTGGTGATAAGTACACATATACTTAAAGCATGCGTCAAAGAATTGCTCTTTCTTGTTGCTTCTGTGGTATAAACATGTGGCTGTCATTCGCAGTCATTTTGTATTCATGAATAAGACTAGACTGTCCACTGTCTTTCATTGGAAGTGACGTCCGTTTGACATAAAATCGTTCATTCATCATTACGTATGCGTATCTTAAAATGATACTTTTGCATGCGAATACGACATGTAAATGTAGACTCGTGCATATGTCTGTCATACATAATTATGATGCTATTCCAAGCACAATGGAAATAAATAACTTGATTGACATTGAATGTTAAAGGTACTAGTTCACTAATTTGGTTAGTATTCTAAATTTTCAAAATACTATTCAGGGTAATTGTTTCAAAAATTACTCCTAATATTGCTATACAAACTGACCTTTAGGTTGCAAAAAACATACAATAAAGGTCACAAAAATGCACTAAAATTGTCTATACCGTTACATACGGGGTAGAATTTCAGTACATGAAACACCATCATTAGTAGTTGTGTGTCAATTTGTACCAAAATTGTCATTATCAGAGCACTACTTTCCTGCTTCCAAAAATGTTTCCATACAATTTCGATAGTTTTAGCAAAAGTAGATATTTAAGTTGATATCTGTGATTGAATACCTTTCAATCAAAGTTCGAATTACTCATAGAATATGATTTAGCGATTATACATATTCCTACATACAATACTAGAAATGTGATCATTAAAGTGGAAAAAACAAATGGTTTATAACTTTCTTATGTATATCACTGTCAGAGTAGAAAATCGTGTGTTCACCGTAAACAAACGAAATGTTGACTCACAGCTAAAGTAAAATAATGCGTTGCCTCATTATTTAATATGATGTAATTTATTAAGACAGAGAGTCCATGTATCAATCATACAGACTATTGAACTTTCCTTACTTTGATGAATGTATTAATGTGATTTAACATGATATATCTGATCAACCGTAATCTATACATACGTCATCAGTCAAACATGTGCACATTAATTGCATTGTGGGGGATTATTTCAAAGCAGACAGATCATTATCGCTTGCTGTTGCACACAATGTGATTCCATGCGGAAGTTTCTCGACAGAAATATGCACCAGACAAATATGTCCTAATTGGCTGCATTCGTATAGATGTTGAACAATCTGTAGGCAGAGATATTCAGTTTAATGATGCAACATTTCTTTAAATCAATGCGTTTTCAAGAAAGTCTAACTTACGTCGAACATTGTCGAATAATACGTTTCCTACTTATAATGAACAGTTTTACTTAACAATGTTTGTGTCATTATGTTCTGTTTTATAAGATGCTGTCAATTTCGTCGAGCCCATTATAACTGTTTATCTGCAATATGACAGAGAGTATACAGATACTATACTGCCCTAATACACCGAATGTAGCACCGACCATTGAAGTGCAAATACAGGGATCAATTACAAATAATTTCCTATTTGAGATAACGAAATTAACCCCGTGTACACATGTGAACATCCTTAAAGTTGACGGAAATATTACATGAATGCTACAAATAATGAAGTTTGCAAAAACACAGTGTCATACATTGAAACAGATGTACAAATGCATGTACATAAACCTAGTATTGAATATGTGTAACAACTTGCAAAACACAAGACATATTATTAGCTAAATCACACAGTTTTAAGAAAATATGAAATGCTAACATAAAACAATACAAACTACGTCAAATATTAAGAGCAAATTTTGTATAATTCGGGGGATTTTATCTAAATGGAACACGCTTACACAGAAAAAATGACACATTTTTTTACTGCTATTCGTGGTTACATGTTTTATTTGATAGCTTCTACGCTAAAAATCTTGTATTCATTTCCAAAACAAGTATTTTTATGCTCCCGTTTCTTTTTTGCAACAACAGAAGCTTTCATGCATTCATAAAGTGCATCGATATTATTACAAAAGCAACTCCATGATACATAAACAAATAATAAATGTAAATTTGGGTGTGCTTTTAATGCGGTTGTCAAATGCTATGTTATATTAATCATTAATAATGTAACGACTTTAACTAGCTCGTGCCAAAACCAAAGAAACATTAAGTTTCATGTTAAAAAACAAGTATTTACTCAAAGCCCACACTTAGTTACCAAATAGCGTACGCAAGCTTGTTTCATACTTGAAAATTTACCAAGTTAATTGAGACATTTGAACAAACCACAAGAAAGAATATCCCATTTTTTCGAAGCTCAAAAACAATTGCTTATGATGTTCTCAGGGCGATTATCTATTCACCAAAAAGTTAACAATGTTTTTCTCCACATCGTCTAATGTGTTGAATTAATTAATGGTCTGTTGACATAGACATTTTGTTAAAACAATGACGATAAAAAATGATAAAAGGACTATTTGTTAACGCTTTGAGAAATGTTTCCTACAGATCATTGCAATTGAATGTTTCCCCAGAAACGTTCACGGTAAAACTGAGTTAGTCTAGGTTATTAAAGTGCATTTGAAAGCTATACTATAGTTAGTATAAGGGATATATGCACATGACAAGTAAATTGCTAGTTATATAAAACGTCATATACAAATAATATAGCCGTACCCTTTCAGACGGTCTAGCTTTACAATGTTATTATATATACACAAATGGTATTAATCATCTGAATCAGACGGCATGTGGATACTGAAACCTAACAGAAGTTGTACTGTTACACATGTATATACGTTAATAAAAAAATGGAACGCCCAGTTTTGATAAATGTCAAATAGGTTTTTTATTTATTCTATAGCGTCATCTACATTTGTGTATGTTGACAGTTGGAATATCCCCTGGTTTTGACGTGTTTATGTGCACTTTTAGCTGTTAGGCACTTTGTATTATGCCAGAAAATAGCATGTTTGTAATATAACAAATGCACTAGAGAAACTGATTGATGGACGTACTTATACTAATACTAAATTGGTTAGTATTGGTGTACTACTGAACAAAGACAAATCGAGAAGCTCGTGAGGTTATCACAATTTTCGTTTTCCCAAAAAGTTTAATTGACCATTTCGTGTGTGGCCTTTTTTGAATAACAAAGTTTACCCTCAAATATAAACATGTGCTATTTTGTTAACACCTTGTTTGAGATACAAAATGTAAATGTAAACTTTTGTTAAATTTGCTTATAGGTATAGTCATGGAAACGTCCATTAAGATACAGTACTAGTATCCGTACATATTAGCACATTATACACTAATCATCATATGAAATTCAACCATGATATATCAGCTTCAATAAGCTTAAAATACATTTAACCCCATTTACCACTTACGATATTTGTTATAAATATATCAACGAAACAAGGAGCAAATGATTCATATTTAATATGCGACTAACTCGGTCAATACAAAAATAGGACACGATATAATTCCAGACAATATGGCTTGATTAAAAGACACATAAACTGATATATACTTAAACTGAACTCTGTTGTTGTATTATTCATTCACGATGTCAGTTTTCTACTCTATAGAAACAATTTTTATTATTTATTATATTATTTGAACAATAAGTAAGTCCCGTTTTTACATGAAAACAATGCTATATTTACCATTCATCATGATGTTACTGATACGCTGCTCACGATGCTATCAAATCAAACTATTGACAACAACGAGATAAATATCTAATAACTATTTAATTACTGGCTATTGTACGACTTCCAACAGCTGTGGTACCCATTATGCATCGTTGCATTGCATTCCAGGAAAATGGTATACAATAGCGGTTATATAATTGCGGACACGAAGGAACAATAGAGTATAATCATTATAAAGATTACGGAAATGATAATTTTGAAAGGCATAAGTAATTTGTAAATAAAATGAAGAAAAGGGAGAGGTCACAAAAACAGACAAACATGTGGACATACAAACATACTACGTTACTAAAGTTAATGAAAATAATTATAGTTATTGTTTCACTTATTTTCATAATTTGACTTCAAACATCATAAAGCGTTCTAAAATGATAACGATGCGCCAGTCATTAACGTTATGTTTTTGTTCAATCTGTTTAAAACCCGATCTAAAATTTTCCGCTCGCCTACTTGCTAATTTAAATCTGGCCGTTTTCAAATGAGGGCCACGTTCAGCTGACCTTTCCTCATCATTATATTCATGACAAAATTCTTATGATTAGTAACTTGTTGACAAGTCACGTCACGCAATTTAAAATGAGCCCTCCAATCGCAGACTGTGAATAATACCGCTGTTAAATTAGCTTGCAAATCTTGGTCTAAAAATAGAAATAACGAAATCAAAATGTTATTAATAATGTTTTGTTTAGATGAAAGCTACGCATTGAATGGTAGACATAAAGGTCATCCCGACGTGACCCTCCATTGAGATCTTAGAGATCCTGTATGACAACGCTCTACAGGATATCTGTTTACAGAGATTGGTATTTGTTTTAATAGCTATAGAAATACCATATGCTACAATGCCACGAATGAAAATATCATAAAAAAGTTATGTGAACGTATTCTTTAATTAACCAATATTGTCTAAACTGACATAAATCATCTTTTGAGATTGGAATTGAGTTATTTCGTAAGAGAACATAGTCATTACATTGAATTAAGCCTTCAATTATATTTCTAAATGGAATATATTGGAATATTGAAATACAATTAAATAAACAACAATACTATACAATTTGAACGATCATTTTGAAGACGTAGTTTATCATGCCTTGGTTGGCCTAATGATTATTTTGCTAGTTAGACAATGGTCTATGAATGACATGATTTGATGGGTTTCATTGACTTTATTTTTTTAATTATAGTGTATTTGTTTGAGAACAATGGAATGAGTCAGCAAGGTAAATAGCTTAATACATAATTCGATAATGTCATTGATGTTATTGCCTTCACAAAAATATTTCGTTTATGTTTATTAGGTAACAGTGGTACATCCTTATGTGTATGCAATTCTCTTTCTAGATTGAATGGTAAGTCAAAACTTAGTAGCATTTTACTTGATCAAGAAAACAAAGCTGCAGATGAAAGAAGTATTATACATGTGTATCAAAGGTGTCCATATCGTATGACTTATTTTAAAGGAAAATATGTATAATACACTGCAACTAAACTAAGATTGTAAATGTATTAGGTCAAATTAACATTTACCAATGTTTACAAAGTGAGCTTTAATACATACAACATTCAGTCACCCTAATAAAAAGACACAAAACTGTCATTCTGATGGATTGGGCAATCGCTAATTTCATGAAAATAACATTTAGTTTGGAAAAACATAATATAAAAAATTAATGAAATGGCCAGGTAAAATTCATTGAAGTAAATCAGTGCATAGTTAAACTGTTTTAGTGTATTGTTTAGTCTAGTGTGCATGTTTTCTGTGGCGCTCTTTTTAAAAGTAATGTGAATGACACAAATAAAAACATATTTCAAAATATCATAAAATTCATTACAACAATGCCTTAAGACATAAGACTTTAACTACTGACAAATACAATCCCTTGACGTTGATAACAATGTATCAAAATTCTGCCTCTAGAAATGTGATAGACATTAAACTAAAGGCTATTCAATTCTATGACGCTCCTAGAATGTTTTTTTATTATTTGAAGTCAGCTAAGACAGTAAAGAAACTACGAATTCAGAAAAAAAGGTTCAGAAAATGTAATAACGAAAAGTTGCGGCTACGTTTGTAAAACCCGACGTACAATGTACCATTCACGATGAGTTCAGTTGCATAGAGAATGCACGTAGTTCGTTTGACAGTCAAACAGACATCTACTGTTTGTTTTTTAATAGAAGGTCCCTCATTTATGACATTATCAGTGTCATCAGTTTGATGACTATTTACAGCGAATGCTTTTATCAAGGTGAAAATAGTGATAACTACATTTAAGTTCCAGAAAATGTAGTTTTTAAAATGTAAATCTAAGTAATTACAATTAGATATAATATTTCCAAAACTGAAGTTGAAAGTAATTATTATATATAGTGATGATAAATGAAGAAACCTATTTGACAATTTGTAGAAATATATCATCTTATGTGATTATAAATAAAAGTGTATAAAGTGATGTCCCACTTTATGTGAGACATTTCATCTTTGTCGCAGGTGATGTTAATATGATCCATGCTTGCTTTAAGTGAGTCACAAGTATTTAAAAATATCTGAATTATACTGATAGAAGCTAATTTAACCCGCAATTGTGAGGACTTAACTCAGTTATAAAAATCATGTTAAGCACTTTCAGTTTATTTCAGTGTCTATCTCCATTCTTTCTGTCCGAAACAAATCTTACAAACCGATTTAAACAGGCTTTATATACAAGGAATTACGAAACAAGACATATCTTTAAAAAAGATATTCGGCCCTCTGCTGGGTTTATCTTCAATGGTTTGAAGTATAAGTGTTGGTCATGTACGGTGTATTAACTATATGTACATGTATTAACTATATGTCAAATGTAATTTATCCAAAATTGCATTTCAGTCTCAATTGACAATTTTTGTCCGAATATATTGCCATTTTGCTGATTTGTCAATTATGAAAATCTGTCCGATTCTAAAATCAAAAACATATTTTATAACAATGCCATGATTTTCGATAAAAAATCACTTCTTCCCAGAATGACCAAACGGTTTATATGTGACTTTCTGGCTAACATATAACAAATTATAAAAGTGCTCAATGGCGGCCCACATATGACAAAATGAAAATCCATTCCGAGCGTGAGCTGAGTCATACATGTATTCGCAGTTTAGTTATACCGCAAGGGGCGTACCACGACGAATGTATGATCATTGGCATGAATTAGCATACTGAGTCACTCATAATACACAGAGTAAATAGTCAGCAGCTACTGTACGTGCTACGCACCTGTTTATCACAAATAGCCAATGCTGTCATGTGTTTTACCAAATTCTCTATACCGTAAAAGAATTTCATTGGACAAACGCTATGGTAGAGCAAATTGTATTGGTTTCAATAAAGGTCAAAATTTGGCTTAGACAGCTACGCCGAATAAAATATAGGTCAAAAGTTGGCTTAGACAGCTGCGCCAAAAAAACTGCGTAAATAAGTAACTAGTAACGCGCATCAAAATTCAATTCAGTATATTGTAGATACATTATATATAGTTTATTTAAATTTCGTTTTAGCATGAACAAGTTGGAAACATTAGTTAATTTAAATAGTAGTTAAAATATTTTGCAATTTAATTTTGTCAGTTGTGCAACATAATTACATTGATAACTCAATTCCTAGACATTTATACAATATTTACTGCTATTTGAATATAATCAACGCCATTCTAAAATGCTTGAATCTGACATCTATTCAATATTCAAAACGATTTTAATAAAATAAATACATTTTCTTATTTATTACAAAACAATAAACATGCTCTAATATGTGCATTAATGGTATTGATGTATTTTTCGAGTGTTGTATTTTAGAATTAAATCAACGCATGCTAGCTTTAAACATTCAAAGGGATGACACTAAAGTATTTCCAAATGAATTCAATGATATATTTATTTTGGTAGTCCAAAATTGTAAATGTCTTAAATCTGAATCAAATAATAACATCCACTAATAGTTTCGTTAAATGAGTTGTGCAAGCTTGTTTGTGCTATGATTGCGTTTTATGGTATTAGATACAACTACAACCTAGTTTTTTCATTCAAAGGCATGTCGCTAACAATAAAAATAAACCAGAAACTCTGTTTACACAATACATAACTGTGAAGGTCACAATCTTGACAGATTTGTTTATTTGTTTTGTTGGGTTTAACGCCGTAGCAAAACATTGTATAGGTCATATAACGGCGGTCAGTCAACCTACTCACTCCTCCTGGAAAGGCTAAATCTATGGATTTAGCTGTTAACCAACTACTAAGTTGTAACATTACGGTAGAGCTCCCCTATGACAAAAATATTGTCTATGACTGCAGTACAAATGAAAGTATTTATATATAGGATCGATGTTCTATACCTAAATGGTTTAACATTTGAAATTGTAAATTGTGTTATACATGTATTTCACGAACTGCTTATATTGGAGGAAGTAACTATTATTACTTATTAGCAATGTTATTTTGACTAATGATTCTGATCTCTATACAATAATTGACTTGTAGCATAGAAATACGTGGAAATATCATTTTTTCCGTAAACATTAAGTATTGTTTTCAAACGTTTAAACATATTATATTTTCAGAGATATGATTTCTATTGGCCATACCCACTTGTTACTCATACAGTTGTATTCTATAACGATAAGAAACACTTGTATACACTAGGGTCCAAAAGTTTCTTTACACAGATAGTTTTGTCATATTTTCTCCTGCTTTTGGTGACAAATTATTTTCTTCAGTATTTTTATTTTGTATCTATTATATGTTAAGAACATAATTGATGTTTCATGTTAAATTGTAAATTAGTTGTGAAACTTATAACTAGGTTTAAAGTTTATCAAAATATACTATAAAACATAACAACTTAAGAAATGTTACTTTTTGAGCCCAGAGTACATAAAATATACTAGCTATTCATACAGAAATATTAAATATTGGTTTGTTAATATCACTATTACAAATACTGCCGCTTGATTAATAGTTAACCACATCAACAAAATCGCCATTGAAAACATTAATATCAACATGCAAACAATTATATCAAGCTCAATGAAACTTGTCAATCTTTGTTTGCGTAATATAGAGAAGGTGGCATGACAAATCTCTAAATGGGTTGAAGCTATACAAAAAGTATGATTATGGATTGCTTGTAGCAAATAAACGGTTAAAAAGCTTATGCATTAAGTCTTATTTGTTCAATTTGTATAATTTACTCTTGGAATTTGTACTTCCTTACACCATTGAACTGCAATTGAGTACACCAATAATGTTAATAAAATGAGTTTGTAAATGCTCTAAGTACAGAATACAATGCAAATGGTTCCTTAATCACTTTGTTTAATTACATGGTGATCTCAGGAACTATTTATTAACATTGAATTAAAATGGGGCGTAAAACATTTACTCAAATACTTTTTAAATGCTTCTTTGAATACATCGATATGGTTTTCATTGACGATCAATGGTATGTATCCATTCAGAGAGTAATTGAAACCAATGTAAGTGAAACGGGGAAATCTCTATTCATTTCATATAACAATTACTCGTGGGTTAAAACATAATGCATGTTGTGTGCTTTGAGCTACAACTAATAAAACAGCTGTCAATCACAAAACAATACTTTTAGAGTAACTTTCTGAAATAGGAGGGGTAATAAATGAAAGCAACGATTACATATACAGATTATAGATAATATACAAGGTGACACACCTAGATACATTTTAGCATTCTCTCTAAAGGCTTTTTAAATGTATCTTCGTATACATCACTTTCGTTTAATTGCTCTCGATAGTAATGGTTATTTTATACATTTCTCTGAATTATATCGTTCATTATGTCATGACCAAATGCAAAGCATGGGCAAATGACATTTATTTAAGTAATTTAAGAATATTGAAACGGCTGATGGTATCAAAATGATAAAAATTACTTAAAGGTATGGAATGCCTAGGTTTTCCACTTGATCCCGGACAAGTGATATTTTAAAATATACTTGTCCGGGGTAAAATGCACTTGTCGGACAAGTTGGGCATAGGAATTCCACAACACTGATGGCTATTTGTATTGCCTCCAACATGTACCATTCGTTTACTTATTTCAAAGGCTATGGCTTGATTTAGTTCTCTTGAGCCAGTATGATTCAGCAATTATTGAAAGTTATACCAAGAAGGCATTCGTAGGAGGTAGAGGCAATATTTTGTATCAGATTACTAGATGAACGACATTTTATATGAAAATGTCAAATGTTACATAATATATTCCCAGACCTAAATGTACTGACATTATGTTGGAAATGTGAAGCAAATGATTATGTTATCCTTTAATGCAAATAACACCAATTATGGCCAGATTAATTTTCATCATCAGGAACATCAACATCCTTATGAAATCCATAAAACATTTGTAATATAATATATACACATTTTTTTATACTATCAGCACAAGTATAAAATGTTTGAAACGTATATCAATAAACGATTGAGAACTACATTAATGCTATTATAAATGCATTGTCACATTTAAACACTTATTATACAGATGAAAGTGTACTTTGGTGAATTGATACAATGTTCGAATGCGACGCATAACGGACGTTAATACTGACATTTAAGCTCTATACACTCTTGATGCAATTAACATTTAAGTTGATGAAGTACTTGATATGTGAAAGAACAAAACATATCATGCGTGCTTTTAAAATTTCAAAAATGCTGATTTATATTTGACGGATGAGAAAAAAAGAGTTCAATGTACGATTAATACATATAATGTATTGATTGGCTGCTTGTTTCCTCAAAATATTTTTATGATGCAACAATTTATATTAATTTCAAATGAGACATAATAAGACGTAACTGTGTTGTTAAAACAATAGCTCATATATTACAAAGAATAGATAAATGCATTTCACAGCAAAAAAGTGGCTGTCACAGAAGATAATAATGTGTAAACAGTACATGTAAGGTTCACATTAAAAGAATATGAAGCTGCAATACGCTGAGACTTAGTTTAGTTACAATAAAGATATAAGTTAGGTGTTGTGACAATAAATGTGGGATACAAATTTGTTATCGATAAGTACTAACAGTCATTCTTCTCAACGAAATATGTTGTGTGTGTTTTAATTTTTCAAATCTTTAACACAGTTTTGAAAAATATTCTCTCCTAACCAAAACCTAAAACAATAATAACGTCATAACTAAACAACTTAAGTTTAATTGAATGCATAAACTCAATAGAACATTGAAACAATATTGAAGAACAAAAACTTTTAACTCGTAAAGTTGTTATTGCTTGTAACTTCACACTTTTTAGAAACTGCTAACAAAATTTAACACTGTAGTCATATTTACACATTTGCAAACATGTATAGGAATTTGAACACAACAATGATATTCAGAGATAAGTTGAGTTTGTTTTTCTGGGTAGATTCTACAAAAAGAGAAACCCTCTTGATAATGGCTTCACCAAAATGAGACCTAGGCTAAAACATAAACACGTGTGCTCATTAAAGGAATCAAGTGAATTGCTTTATTGAATTATAACATCGTAGTAGCCTATGATTAGAATATTCGAGACAATGACAAACAAGCAATAGATGCAATTGATTGATGAAAGCAATAAATAATAATATTTAAATTTTATTTACGTGAATCATGACGTTTGTTATTTCAATGTACTGATTAGGAAAGGTTCCTATTTAACATCCAAAATGCTACTCTCGAGTTTATATGATTAATGTGCCTTTACTACAAGTATCACGATATTATGTTTGTTTCGTGTTGTTGGAAAATGCAATATGACGACACCATTGTCTAATTTAGTACGAAACAATGCATTATCTAAAAAGTCGTGATGCATATCAGATTTTAATCTTTGATTTATGATGTTGATCTAGATAATGACAGGTTTAATATGTGGTTGTACGAAAAAATGTCATAAAATAAGAGCAAATCTCAATTTATACTTAATATAGTTTACACAGTATTTTTTATACAAAGCATCTCACTTTTCTTTGAAAATTGTTTTCAAATAAAAAAATGTGATTGTATTTATTTTCAAATATATCATTACACGGAGACCGAAAATTTCATAAAAACAAACAAAACTCATAATAATTAGTTAGCCACCAATAATGAATGTTTAGTATTTTGAGCAAGTGCTGACGTGTTTCGTTAAAAAATATCAATGGGCTGAATGATGTCCTTTTTGCAATGCTCTTTTAAGACAAACTGTTAGATTACGTGACACCGTTGCGACCAAAATATTGTTAAACGTGTTCGTGCGTTATGAGTCATGCCGATCATGTATCACTAAACGACATTAAGGAATGTAAAATGGAAATTGACACGTTCTTTATATGTCATCCTAAAAAAATTGAAATCAATGTTCAATTGTCATTGTATAGTAATTCCTGCAGCATCAAATGAAAAATCTAACCTCGATCGACACAAATGTAGGGTTTCAAGACAATATTCAATTTCTGAGACAAGTAAAAAAAATATATTTTTTCCTGGATAGAAGCTCCTATGTAGAAAAGAAACCTTCCTGATAATAAGTTAATCAAAATCGGAACTTAGCTTAAACTATGAGCATGAAAGCTCATTTAATGTATTAAATGATTTGATTTATTTAATGTTTTACCATGCAGAAGCCGTTGGTCCAATTCACTTAAATTGAAGTTGTGTAAAATAAACAATATATGCAGCTGAATGATGCAGGCTATTCAAATATAACCATTATATTTTATATGAATCGTGACCTTTGTTACATTTATGCATTTTTGACGGTTTAGTTGCCATTCAACACCCATGATGTACATTTAGGTGTTTCTACTTAATGTGTCTACAATACAATGTATACATGTACGCATCACATTACGATGTATTATTTTTGCTTCATGTTTAAGAATACAAGAACATTGTTGGATTGAATGTAAAACAATGTATTATATAACACATGTAATTATATTTAAAAAATAATAGTCTTAATACATTTGATTTGATTCATTGGTTTATAATTGTGCTTCAAAAATGTCTTTTTTAATATAAGATTGTAAATTGTCATAAAATTTAACAAAAACATATCTAGATATATCTTTAACACAAATCACTCTGTATTCTATTTCAAATATCATATTGATATTCATTCAAAACATTCCTAAATTTAAACTAAATAATTGTTTTTTATATCTAAATGTACCATAACACGAATACAAAATAATCTGCTTCTAAATAGGAACCAAACAATAACTTTTTTATTAAGATCATATAGCGTGTTACGTACAAATAATGTCAATAACCGGCCTAGAATCTTATTGCTATTCATTTAAAATAAACTCTAAGATTTCGTGACACCGTGGCGTCTTAATATTGTTATACATGTTTGTAGTAAAATGTTCTTAGTAAAGTCAATAAAAGGACGATATTAAGTTATATAGAATAGAAGTTGACACGTACAGTATATGAAGTTCTAAAGAAGCTTCAAATCAGTGTACTTATGTCATTGCATGGTATTACATACTGCCGCACACAAGGAAACTTACCCTGACCAACTTGGATGTCATTTATTTACTCAATATATATACTACTACGCCGATGCCATTATTCGGTCACCGTGTCTTGATGTATTAACATGATGCAAGTTTGTTACGATTTTCTGGTACTTGATTATATTTTAGTTATATTAAACGCGCATTGCCCAGACAATAAATGAAAGTTAAATAATATGGCGTTCTTTTGACTTACAGTATTCAAGTAATTATCCATTTCTAACCATCCTTCAAAAACGGATGGACTTATAATGGATTTTCATAATACAAAATGCATTTTGACAGAAGTGTTCACCATAACTTCAATATTATCTTTAGATTATTGTCAGAAGTCAGCGGATATGACCTACTTTTAAAAAACATTTTACTGCTTTATACACTTAGGCTAAAATGTTTACGTCAATGTATGCATTATTTAGTGGCAACACTGAACTTTTCGTGAAACGCCACATAGGGCGAAGATATAAATGTTTCAATTTTACACCAATAGCATGATTGAAAAATAAATGTCTATTTTTGTTTTAAATGCAATGTTTACCCTCTGTTTACTTCTACATTTAATTTTATTTTACATTTCAATGTCTACTCCGACAAACAATCTTTCTACATTATCAAGTATGCACATGATCTGTCGTGTTGAAAGATCTTATATAACAAACACATCATGCGTATCCTAAGGAACCTAATTGAACACATTGCATTTGTATTCTGCGCAAACATATCTTCTTATACAACTTATTAAGACAAGATATGTTTTAAACATTCTTAAAACATGTTTTTGAGTCAATTAATACACATAACGCTTTTAGTTTAGACCTTTATGCCACGTTTTGTATTCATTAAAACGATATTGAGATAAACAAATTATCAGTCCATGTGTTTTCCTACATTATAAATACATTTAGAACTATATCCGTTTTCAAAATATGTTTTTAAGCTTATTCACTTTCAATAAATGAATTAATTCTATTTAAAAAGCATTTATAATTACATCCTAATTATATCTTAGATGATAGGTGTATGGACATTAAATGCACATCATCTACTCTAAATATATAAGATATCTTTTTTCATTTAATTAGACTGATTTAATTGCTGCTCAACGGTAACCAATTGATTTTGTTTCATTGTACATGGTACTTATTGGTCCCATTTACGCCAATTAAATGAAATGGTTAATAAACGGCGTTTTTATTACAATAAGTTCAATCTAATTATTATTCGGTCATTGACGAACGACAAATTAAGCAATGATTCTCTCTACATTGAGTGTTTTGTACTTAATTAAGATTGTCATCAATACTATCATAAATAGCAATACCTGCATTACGTTATGTTGTAACTTTCATGTATACAACTAGTTAATTACTAGCGCAAATTTCAATTGGATGCAATTCTTTTTATAGAGTTGCCAAAGACTAACTAGACAACTTATGCTTAATAAAAGGTTATAACTGTATCAAGACGAGACAATACATGATTACACTAGTCTTTATTTTTTCGACGCTGCTGTCAAAACCAACTTTTGACCTATGTTTGACCAATGCAATTTGCTCTACCATACTTGTTTGTCCAATGAAAATATCTTCCGTAACAGAAAAATGGATAACATATATATTCCAATGGTTGAGATAAACAGGTGCGTAACAAGGACAGAAGTCGCTGACTATTTAATCTGTTAAATATGGCCAACCGACTCAGCGAATATGTATTTTATACCTTAAAATTAACCTTGCAAAGCGCTGATTATCTCTTTAAATATATTAATTTTGTAAACTCATATGTAGTTAAATTGACTGTATGCTGCGTAGAATTATTATGGAACACACTCCCTTTATTACTGTATACACGCACATCACGTTTATATCAATCTGTCCGATGTTCATCAATTTGTCAATCAATGCTTTTATATAAACTATAAACTGCGTTGTGTAGATCTACATTGAAAGCAAAAGTTCGGACACGCATAACAATTTGTAGACTACATCAATTTTGCTGGGATTTAATCCCATTAGCTATGACCTAGTTATTACTGTAATACAATTAACTTGACTGTAGTACAAGCTTTGATGATCTTTTAATACAATCAACGCCAATATGAAATCATTGAATCTGACATCAATGATATATTCTAAGACACATTTATAACATGAATGCATTTGCTCGTTCTTCAAAAAAAAATAAACACACGAGAATACGTGCATTTGATGAATTAATATAATTTTCGAGTAATACGTTACGAACGTCACATTAGAAGCCAAATCTTTGCAATAGAGCTTAATATTCAAAATCACAACATAAATAAGCTTAAGAAAAATAATTTATTAGCTTAAGATGAATTCTGTATAAAAACTTTGCAGGAATATAGGGCAATGAATTTAATGCGAAAATAAGAATTTGAGTAATCATCCAGTCACATACATCTGACTAAAATACGTGTACCACATTTGTATACAGGCATTCATTATTTTTAAAATCGTATCCATTTTAAATCAAAGAAAGCAATTACGTTGATGAAATTCAATGTTAAATGACATAATGCTCTACTTTCCTTCCACACATCGTAAAGCATTTCAAATACATATTTGAATCTGTGTATGCTAGCCTATTCCTCGGGTTCCTCATCAAACCTTTATGATTTTCACAAACCATTTGATTAATATCAACTAAATTGCCTATGCACAATATATGGAGATATAATTTTGCGATATTGAAAGTTTATGAAGCAAAACCATAGTTTAGTACGTTATGGTTTCTGTCATTCTCTCATAATAGGTGTAAATAATTCCCCTAAAACAACTCAAATAAACTACTGCAATGATAAGACCGACTTCAATTAATAACTTTTAACAATTTGTTCTAGAAAAACACATCCTTTGGGTGTTTTAAAACACTTTATGGCTTCATGCAATAATAACAAATGTTTCGATGGTAATAACTAAGGATGAAATCACTCACGAGTAATTGTATTGATAATTTACTTTATTGTTATGTTTTTGTTGGAAATTCACAACTCTGTGAGACAAAATTCAATTTATTATCTTTCTGTTTATTGTTTAATATTTGCAATTTGTGTAGATTCGTGTTTTTCTTCAAAACTTAAATCATTTAATCAGGAAACCTAGTGTTCCATATTTATACGTACATGGTTTTAGAGCATAAGCGTTTAGGATTTGCAAATCATTGCCATTAAGGTAAAATGATTCGGCACTTACAAAATAATTGCTATGTGAACTAGGTGGTCACCATTTATAAATAATAGCGACTTTTGGAATTCAAATGATGCATTACTACAATAAAGACTATATATGGGTATTATAACAGTTTTAACTGTTTCTATTTTAGTATTATATAACAAGTTGAGTTTATACATTGTAATGCAAGTGATTGAACTGTCTGAATTGCTTAGCAATTCATATTTGGCTAGTTACCATACATCATTTATTTAGAAATGCAATTTACAAATGACATCTTTCCAATTCTCATTTAAAACAAATTCAACAATTATTGAATTTTAGTAGAATGTATATATATATTTATTGAATCCTCCATTAACGTCATTAACCATAACATATTCATAATGTTTCCTTGTAATTTTTAATATAAAATATTTGTAAATATCGCAATAACAAACAAACAAACAAACCTTTATATTTATTTCTATCATAAGAAAATAACGATTACTTGCATATTTGTTAAGTAAACGGAGCACATATGTCGTGTCATGTAATCCTTATGACATGTCAATAAAGTACACTGCGTGTTTATAGTCTACTTTTGTTTTAGTTTTTCGAAGTAGGTCCTATTGACGAAGTGATAGATTCCGTGATACCAAGATGTCTAATATTTTGTTGTATGTATTTATTTACTCAGAGAAATATTGATCAGAAATGAAGAATAACAAAAACAGATATACTGACGTGTTACTTGCGAAGTGTGTTCAACACATATTTTAACAGTTGTCCAGGTGTGATTAAACATTGACACCAATAAAAGATAGTAGAAACATAGAATGCGACAAATAAAATGTAAAGAACAAATAAGAAAATGACCTGGAAATCAATGACATGGATTGAATTTAAATGCCACCTTTACATATCTGGTATTCTTTCTGTTGACATGTTATTCTTTGACAACTAAATTTTTCATTTACAAAGTACATGTATCAACAAATACAAACGTTTATTGTGTTTATATGGACGTGGAATATTTCGTGGGTAAACAGTTTAGGCACTCCCTTGGCATTCTTGAGGACGGGATTAATTTCTGTAAAATTACTTATTTATTAGCTCTAATGTACACAGGTCAAACTATGTTCCATTTTTATCGTACAATGAGATTTGCTTATCCGTGCCGTGGAAGAGCTGTAATTTTAGTTTTTTGCTATAAAAGCGTCGTTACAAAACTTTTTGTTGACAAGCGGCATGTTTCATAAATATAACGACTATTTTGCTAAGCAATGAAGCAAATTATTGTGTTTAAATTGCATGTTTATTTATAACTAACTTGCAATCCCTAGAAAAGAAAGAAAATGTATAAAATACCTGCTTATAGATATTCGTGTAGACACTTAACCAACGGTCACGACATTCTACGCCGTTCCTAATATATTAAAAAATGCTTCATTTGAACAATGTCGACTATGGATACGAAACAATGTCAATAAAGAAGAAAATTATACGTTTTGAAGATACTTAACATACTAAGTGCAGTGCATTCAGTAGAAAGAGGATATACGTGTTGCTTATAGCTGTTAGACAGATAATTGCGGTTAACGTGACATTTTACATTGTGATTTTAATCACATGATCAATGTCAAATGTAGACCGTTATAGTTGTTATAATGTTATTATGAATGCGTGAATAACGGCCGCTCTGTATGCGGTGACATTGAACAAGATAGAGACATTGATGCAAGCAGTAAGCAAACAAGTAAACAGTTAACATAAAACATAAACAATGCTTAACAAGCAGGCGACTACAGATTCCTTGATTATTTGTGGATAGCATTACGTAAACAATGTTTCAAACTAACTTATTTGTTGATGTATACCATATGTGCAAATGCCTAACGTGACTAAAAGTTTAAGTTATAAAAACGGAGTTCACTTGACCTTCTTTTCAAGCTAAGTTTTTCACTTGTAACTGTCAATTTTGAATCACTCAACGAACTCCGATTGAGTTTTAATGGATTTTCTATATGCATTTTTGACAGAAATTTCCTCGTCATAATTTCAGTATGATATTAATAAACGGAAGAAGTAAGTTAAAACAACGAATGTGACCTACTTTTGTAATTAAAACATTTTTAATGCTCTATATACCTAGGCTTAAAAGCTTTTTTCTATGCATGCATTTTCTAATGACAGTTTTGAAATATTTATTTAAAATCATACTGTGTGAACTTACAATACTATAAACTAAAAGGCATGTTTAAATTGTTCTAAGTTAGTTATTTATGTGAGGTTCAATTTTATGTTTCTTTCTTGTAATGTCTTACGTGACACTCCTTACTGCAATGATTTCAATTGTGCATGTAACAATATATTTTTGAAAAGTTCGTATTAAAATACCAGACAGGCACGTTCACAAAAACTACTAGTGTTTAATAACAATATTTTTTTTTCGGTATCAATGACATGACACATAGCATACAAAAAGTGATTAACATAGTGTATAATGTCATACACTGTATGCCATGCACATCAATACCGAGGATGACACAAAAATGAGATAAATCTGAATATATATTTTTTTCATTGGGGAGGCACTTTAAGGCCAGACGAGTCTAAGCCCTATCAAAAAAGTCTGCTGTCGATATAAACAATGATCCAGTTAATAACTTTATCATGACATTTCATTCTTTCGTTTCTGATATCGTATCGATAAATGTACTAATGACACAAAACTGAAATATACCACCATGTTTTATTTAGGTAACTTTAAAAATGATGGTGCCCACGAACATGAAAATTGAAACGTTAACTAATATGTTAAAACATTCAAACAAAGAAAATCTTAAAACTAACTTAAAATCTTAGAAATAAATTAAACCAAATAAACTAAAGTCGTTTATCATGATTAGCTTTTTAATTGTATACATGTATTTCTGTGTAAGAAGATTAAAATGACAAAGAAGACAAACAATGTTAAAAAAAACCACGTACATCTGTATTATGTCAAGACGATATATGATAACATGCGCTATAAAATGGTAAACCACATCAACATGACATGTCTTAGACATAACAATGGTAACTTTGTTATTATATACTGATGCATGCGTAATATCATATGTAATATGTGTTCTTTCGTCTCATGTATTATCTTGTCTGATAACAATGCGACCAGATATATTAGTTTTGCATTTAGTATTGTGCGTAGTTTGACCCCCGACCTGACCTTTATGCAAGAATATTCATTGCATTGAATACGAATGTAGTATTAATGCTCGATTACACCGTGATCGTGAGGATTATGTGTTGAAATTTTACGCATAAACATACTTCTACAATCGCTGCCGAAGTGTAGAAAAGACGTGGTACTGATTTTCGTCGGGATATGTGTAGATAATTATGAGTTGCAAATGTTAAAGCTCAGATCGGAGTCAAATTTTACGCACAATACATATTAATGTTACATGAAATTCCATAAGTATAACACTTTTTATTGCACTTATATAGCAATTCGTCTATAATACTATAGCAATATGTGTTCTTTCTATTCAAATATAGCCTTATCTGATAACAATGCACCTAGGTCCATTCATTTGAGTTAATCATAGCCAATGCACAAATCTACATCAGAGTAAAACGACATTTTGCTAGTCAAGACATAATGTTGTCTTTTGTGACTTTCAATGCTCTTTATTTGGCATGAGTTATGTTAAGAATTACACTTTTTACAATAGTAAAAACAATATGTCAGACTTCCATTTAAGAGTCGACACACGCGTATGCCTTCATGTACTGATTGGATATGTTCAACACTTATTAATTTAGTTTATTCAGTGCGCTGTATAGTTCTCAATGAAGGCACAAGAATCAAAATATATAAAACAAGTTGCAGTCTACATCAATTATTCTTGGTTTAATCCAGTTAGCTAGGACCTAGATATCCTGGAAATGCAATTACCCTGACATCCGTACAATATTAAATACTCTTTTAATACAATCAACGCCAAAATGAAACCCTTGAATCTGACATCAATAATATATTAAAAGACACATTAATAACATAAATGCATTTGCTCATTCTTTCCAAACAATAAAAGTACGAGAATAAGTGCACTGAACGAATTAATATGATTTTCGAGTGTTATATTACTGAAATTACTGTCACTTTTAAGAGCTAAATCGAATCAGTTAAGTTTGCAATAAATATTCACATTAACAACATAACTACGCTCTAGATTGATTAAGTGTTGTTCATTGGATATAATTATGTTCTATATTGAATTTTTGCAGAAATGAAGACTTAATGGACAAACGCAAGAGAAATATAAGTAAACAATAGTTGATTTGAAAATGTTAATATTGTTAATGAGTTAATATTGCAAACACGTACTTCGCATTTTCTTCAAAACTGAAATCATGAAGTCAGACAAATACTTTTCTTGTGCATGGTGTAAGTGCACTAGCATTGCAAAATTTCTAAAACGATCCTTAAGGTAGGGTCATCGTTATGCATACAAAATATTTAGTTCATGAGCTAGTTGATCACTTTTTCAGAACCAGTGTGACGCTTAACTAATTTAATGATAAGCAGGTATAACACATTGCACTTAGAAAATAATTTCAAAAACCACAATTCAAACTGAAAAAGCGACGTTATCAGACGAAGTCTTTTTGAAGTTAAATGGCATTTCGATTATCATACTTTGCAGTCCAGTATAATTCAGTATATTATTAACGTGCAGTCGAATATGTCTGCTCAGTATAAAAACAAACATCAATATAAAGAATGTTCTTTAAGTTAATTCTGATATTAAAACTGACAAAATTCAAAACAATGTCAAATTTTGAAAACAATGTAGTTATTCCAACCTATTTTTTAAGCTTCTACGTTTGACATCGTAATCAATTTTAGCAAATGTATTCGGGTTCCTTGAACCTATTTGAAAGAAGCAATGAAGCCGGAAAAACATCGCTATCATTTGACGTTATGTCTATCATTAATCAATGTTCTTGTTATGTACATTGATGAATGTAAATTGTGTTTTCATTTGAATGTATTAACTGATTGAAGCTGTTATGGTAATACATTTACATGTAATACTATTTATTTATGATATATCTGAATCATAACCTTGACATTCCTAATGATGGCAATTATTTTATGACATCCCTCATGTTTTCATCTTAACGAATCAAGGTTACATGTCACAATGTTGAAAGTAAAATTGAATAACCTTACATTGAGGTATTGTTAGTCTCAATTCGTGTTACCAAATCGTTGTTTACAGAACTGTTTGATAATAAGAGGTATACAAATTTCATAAACAACGTGTTAACTTTAATAGATCCAGAACAAAGTATTGCCATTTCCATTTAACATAGGTTTTTAGCAATAACTAACTTGAAATCTCTTGTCGTAAAATAAAACTTATTAAATTTCTGCTTTTAGACATCTGCCAGACAATTATCCAGAGGTCACAGTCTATGCCGTTCCTAGTATATATTTTCGTGTCAATTAATGCAGCAAAAAAGATCCAATATCAAAAGTTACAAATATAGATACGAAATAAGAAAGAAAATGCTATCTTTTGACAACCTTGGTTGACTAAGTGTCGTATATACAGTAGCAAGAAAATTATAGTATAGTGTTTGATTATCAGACAGGTTACTTCAGTTAAACGAGATGTTTTACACTGTGATGCCAGTGCAAGAGACAAGACGTATTTAATGTCAGTTCAATACGTATAATACTGCTGCATGACAGCTCTCTGCACCAAGATCTTGAAGATGATGGTGACAATGTTGCAAATCGTAAACAAAATAGCCTGGGGTTAAGATAAAATATAAAACTTATAAACATACTTTATTAGCTATAAGTGAACCATATGCATCTATAAATTATGTTAGCATCAACTATTTCCTAAATATCAAATACATTTCGTATATAATAATTGAATGTTGTTGATATATATGTTGTCATACTGAAAACACTGGCTTTTGCATAAATGTTACTCTGTATTTAAGCATTCGACGTAATAGTGTGCATGCTTAAATTGTAAAAGTTGTGATAAGTATAATCCACAATGCGTTCTATATATATATTTATAAACAGTATCATGCTTAGTTAAAAGTCATTAAGGAATTAATAGGTATATTCAATTCGATACACTCATCGCTCTATAATGTGACAGCTCAATTAACATTGTGATTACATTATGTAGAACTATAAAGGTCAGAGCAATAATTGAACAAAATACAAAAAGTGTTGAATGCAGCCTACATAAATTATTCCGAGATTTAATTCCATTAGCTAGGACAACAGTATTCTGGTTATTGTATTTTTACACGGTTGTGCAATATTAACTTCTCCTTCAATACAATCAACGCCAAATATAACTACTTTAATCAATCATCGATAAAATTTTGAAAACATATATTTCATACCTCATTACTTTCAAGCTATAAACATACACTAACAAATGCATTGAAATATATGAATGCATGTTTGTATAAATATTTTAGTTGATGAAACAAAACATCGAAAGCAAACAATGTGAACACGCTAGGTATTGCTTATCCAAACCTAGACCTAAGATGGGTAACATTTAATCATAGCTTCGTGACTCAATTGTGTGTAATAAAGTGCTAACTTTTCCCCCCAATGAAATGTTGATACATGATGTAAAATACAAATAATAACCGCGTTGTAAGCATATTATGAATACTACAAAGGCATGACAAGAACAAATTGAATACTTTTTCACAGAAAAGTGGCAGTTTATATTTGCAATAAGCCCTTAAAACATATGGTTTTATTATGAGCAAAAACCATTGCTTACAATAATTGAATTAGATTAAGATAACCTACACGCAACATGATAAAATGTTATCAAAATAAAGTGATATGAGTTTCTAATAGTCATTGATAATCTTGATAATACGCTCTTAGACGAAAATAACTGGAGAAATGTTAAACATATCTACTTGTAATAGTATTGCTGTAACAGACAAGACGATTGTTCAAGCATATAAATATATACATCAAACTAGTGGCCTTACAATTCGTAGTAAGGTCTTTAAATCCGGCCCTTAATAATATATGTTATAATAATATTCATTGCCCTCTAAAAAGTTTTATTCACACATTTACAATGTACATTGTACTCGATAGAGCTTTTAAAAGTTGTAAAAGCAGATTATTGTTTTTTTTTTCTAATCTTGTTTTTTAAAATCGGTTCATTTCTTTTTTCGATATGAAATTACAAAAATATTTTGATTTTGGATCATTTAGATAAATTATTTGGTTTGTTTGTTTGTTTGTTTGGGTTTTACGGCGCACCAACACAAAAATGTCATATCGCGCCGAATAAAATATTTGGAGGTTGATATAAATTTTCTGCTGCAACACAAAAAATGAAATTTTATTTCCATTGCATGAATAATAAATTAAATGAGCACCAATATAATGATTATTCAAATTGAACTTCGAATTTTTGTCATTTAATAAATTCAAATGTAAATAAACTTTTGGAGGGCAGTGTATACATTTAAACAGTCACCATAATCTTACTTGAAAATAATTATGCAGCTGCAATAATTATGGAAGAAGGTAATACTTCATATTGTTCCTTGGTTACATTCAAACATATTATGTTTAACTCCCTAGGAAACCATTATTATGTTTAATGTGTTTTTCCTTTAATTATATTGTCTACATTTTAGCTGTAAATGAGAGGAACACTTATAGATATCACGTTTGGTAAACTATTAAAAAAATTGGAATTCATTAAATGAATTTCAACTAGAAGTCACTAAACATGAATTGTTACTTAATAAAAACAATAATTGATATAGACAATAACAATTATCTCAAGTAATATTGTAATTGTATTCATCTTTATTGAAATTGTTTGTAGATGATACACTTTCAACAAATCAATTTTATTAGGTATAACTTTATTTAAAGATTGATTGTCAGAAAAGCATACACCGGTTTTAAAATTCAGTACTGCGGTGCAACGTTTTTCTACATAGGTAACTGTAGATCCTACTTGCGCTTGTTGAGAGAAACCGGCTAGTATAAAAACGTTTGGAGAGAAAGGGGTTTTAAGGTTAAAGTAATTGATTACACGATTCATAAGTCGTTTGGTAAACATCCGATATTTTATAAGGAGTTCGGTTGAAGAATTTTGTTAAATAATGAAATTATTTTTCTAATTATGTTTTTCAATTTAAAATAAACTTACGTCTACAACTCTTCCTAGTCCAGTTCAAATCACAAATAAGTATACTATATACTTGATAAGACGTGTCAAAGACTTTAGCAATCTATTTGGTTAACCGAGTACATCATTGGAATTGTTCCCTTAAACATTATATATGTTTCCAGAATTATCACGAATTTAAGATATCATTACTGTAGTTCAAAAACGTGCAATAATTACAATGACAAAGGCTGAATCAAAACAAGAAATTAAAAGTAATAATAAACTAAAATGAACATGTGTGAGTTTATACCATAAATTAAGCTAATATGGAATCTTCTATTCCAAGAATGAGAACAAATTGAAAATAGGTGCAAACGTCCGTAAGTATTACCACAAAATAAATGAAAGCAAATCAAGATGATGAAATTATTGGATCCGTGACAAGATACCGTCTAACATATTGTTTTATGTAACCTTACTTTCTGAGTTATGAAATAAAGAACGATATCTGGTAATAAAGAATATATATTGACATATTCATTTGGGCTACTGGTCTTGTTTGTATACAGCTTTCCAATATTTATCAAATGATATTCAGTTGTTTCATATTTCCATATCAGTACGCACAGTACATTTGTTTGTAACTGGTAGAAGACATTTATCGAACACTGATTTCTTTCCAAAACTATATGCAAATTATGTACATGTATATAAAATATATAACATTTATACTTGCATATATATAGAACAAACCAGTATATTAACATAGATCCACTGTTTGAAAACGAGGATTGGTGTGTTTGACACTCGTAATCAGTTTACGTTAGTGATTCTTTAATTGAACTAATTGCTGTACAAACGCTAAATTACAAACTGCTAAAATTGAAAATCTTTTTGCTCAATTCATTTATTGTTCATTTGAAAGTAGGTATTTGAACTGTTTTACAAAGCAAACACCCTTCTTACCAATTGTATTGGCAAATGTTTTTGGTTTTAATACATATTCACAGGTCAAAACCATTGATTAAAACCGAAAGAACCAGTATCTGATTTGGTTTTTTTATCAATTTTTGAAGCATATATTTACAGGAAAGCACGTCCTACATGCTTCATAAAAGTAAATCAATTTAAGTTAATGTAAAAATTAGTCTTCATTGGCAACAAACGTGACCTATTTTTATCAAAAGTTCATTTTAATATATTTTTATCTACGTACGCTTAAAAGCTTTTATTAAGATAAATGCACATATATAATAGTTTTGAAATGGCCATTAACATGTCATTTAAGAAGACGAAAACTATACGGGAAGACAAGAGGGAATAAGATGTTACGAGTTAACGAAATAAAGAACATAGATTTTGTAAATGTATTACCAGTAAGCGAATTGGTACTGGAATAATTTTATTGTAATATACTCGTAGCTAATATATAATTATAATTACTTATTGACATATATAACTTGATATATTGTCACAGCATCCCGTTAACTTGGACACAGTTACTGACACGATGAGAATTCCCACGATATTTAAGACCATGTAATAATATTCTGCCCAAGGATGTCCGCACTGACAGAAATTTAGAAGATTGACAAGTCTAAGACATTCCAAGATTATCCTGTCGTCATTAATATCATGCCACATTCTAGATCGTACAGATGAAAAAAGTTCGTTCAAATGGAAGAAAAACAATTAAGCTTTGTTAAACATTGCAAACTATGTATATGTGTAGTGTATACAGCTAGAAAGGAATAATATACTTAATATGGCAGTCGGGCATTTACAAAGAAATGTAAATTTTTGATAGTTATTTTAAGTTCTTTTCAAGGTGACAAAATGTATGACGATGCTACAAATGGTGTTTTTAATTGTGCCTAAATAATGTTGACTCCGAAAGGACAGGTACATGAACAAATTTGTACACTGTTTGACGTCATGGTTGATGTTCCTAAAATAAAGTATCTATCTAACACCGGTTGTGTTGCTCGTGATTTTATAGTTTACATGTGATTTATGTATAAGCTTAAACTGTTTGACACTATTACATGTTACACTATTCATGCTTTCTAAAGAGCGCGAATTAGGTGCGCATATAATAGTATTACATCTTTTATCAACATAATATTGCGCGTTTACATTTACAGTTATTGTTTGAAGTAGTAAAGAACATTAAAGTAGTGTTCATGTACTCTGAAAATTATCTGACGATGTTTGCACATTTAAAGTTCAATACCATTTGTTCTAAATTCTCGAAATTGTAAAATAATCATTCTTGGAGCAGTACAAACGTATTAAACGTTTAAGGTCTTTAATATGTTGTTTAAAGAAGCGTTAGTAATTTTAAGGTGACTATTTCAATTTGTTCAATTTGTCAAATTATTCTCCATTTAAAGTAATAGCCATTAGGGACATTTAAAATTCATATATAATAACAATTTGGTAATAAACAATGTATTTCATCACCGTTACTTAAATTATAACCGTCTTGGGAGTCCACGTATGAAGCATAATAGCAAAACAGAATTTACTCTGGTTTCTATCAATGTGAAAACTATTATAACAAAACATAAGACTGAAGAAAATACTTAAACCAAACATGATGTTTAGTACAAAAGTCATGCTTTCGTTGATCAGGATACGACTGATATAATAATAAATAAAGAGGTCAGGAAAATAATTTATTACGTACATGTTAATTCATGCAGTCTTATATTCTGTCAAAAATAAGGGCATCAGACACATTCCGCGTATGATCTTCGGCACCATGTTTTCAATGCTGCGTCAAATTTCATAAATGTATCATTATAGGACTTTTACATGTATCTGAAATGTTCTGAACTGCGGCACCATATAACATGCAATTGATAATTAAATGTCCGTTCAAAAACCAAACTTCAGAACACATCCATCAAAAGTTTATGTGAACCGATAAATCAGCCTACATCAATTAATCGATGCTTTAATTCCATTTGATATGACCTAGATATCCAGGAAATACAATTACCTTGACGTTCTCACAATACAAACTGCTCCTTAAATACAATCAATGTCAGCATGAAACGTTTAAATCTGACATCTATGAAATATCTAAACAACATTAACAACATAAAATCATTTTTCCTATTCATTACAAAACAATCAGCAAGGGTAAAGAGTAGATTTAACGAACTAATGCATGTTTGGAGTGTTGCATTACGGAAATTATATTCATCATAAAGCAGGTTTGTAATAAATTTGATCGAGTGAAAACAAGTAATAATTAAATTAAGAGAGTTTAAGTCACCTTTTCGTTTTACTAGATCAATTGTTTGTGTCAATTACATAACCTACTTCTGAAACTAGTCCTTTGGGTGCTTTGATTTTTAACTTGCTTTTTCAATACTAACAAATATTTTTATAATGTTCTGCCGACTGTAATTCAGGGACATATCACCCAAGAGTGATGTATTATTATATTATATTATCAGTAGAATCATATTTACAATTTTGTCCTGGATCTAGTTGTTTCATAATGGGGTTAATTTACTTGAGCATTATGCATGACCGAACATTTATAAGTGTAGAATGCAATGCATTATTTCAAGCAAAAATACAAAATTTGCATTTGAATTATGCCATCAGCAGATGTGTTATTTTAGATTTCCAAATGTTCTCTAAAATATTTCAATGTTTTTTCACTGTATTTATTCAAATATAACGTACCAGATGCACAAAGGATGTCGCAAACTCAGGCTTCGGGCCATTTTTTGGTAAGCTGACTTCTATGTATTGTGGTTGCTTCAAACTGACACATCTAAGATTTTGACCTCTACATATGACATTAGTGTTAAAAATGTTTTTAACTGACAAAAAAGATTGTTAACCAACATCTCAATTTGTTATATCACAGCGAACAGTCTTTCAGAAAACTGCTAGATAGCGCTAGCTAGCACTTGCAGCAGCTGTACGTTACTGGTTCCATAAAAATTGATAAGTGGTGAAAAGGGTAAATATAATTAAAGTATAACATGGTGTATAGTCATTTCATCAACATCAATTTCTAATTATGTAATAAAAATAGATATTTATCGACTTATCTTTTTAGACAAAATATTGAATGCCATCATGTAGCACATAAAATACTACAACATTACCTTTCCCTAGAAACTCCATTTTTGTCTTTATGAATGTTGTTCGTTAGCTTCAAAACATTTGGACAAAAATAATCGAAAGGTAAACTATGTAATTTGCAAAGTAAGTTTAAGGATCTACATGATATAAGTATTATGATATAACAGTTAATTATCTTGTTTCGTTTTGTTTTGTTTTACATAAGCCTGTCCTTATTTCAAACCGTTTTCCTTGACATTTATTTTGCAATACCGATGTTCTCTTAATATTTCACAAAAAAACCTTAGACGTCTCCCTATCCTAAGAAATATTAAATCGTCTAGTTCTCAGTGAATACAGAAGTACACAGTATAAGTAACGTAACTTACATTATGCAACTTCATTTCAACAAAACTTTATAGTCAAGGGAAATGTTTAGGTAGAATTATATATAACTGAAAGTACTTTAACTGAAATGTCATCGATTGTGCTTGAACAGTTTTGTACCCACAGGAACCATCGTTGAAACTGTTCGTGATATAGCTATGCTTGGGAAGGCTAGAAAACTGCTGTCTTTTAAAGTTAGTGTAAACATATCACAGTCACCATTACCTTTCACCATAAATATTCACTTGGAAAGTCACAATGTTAAACGCCTCATCCAGTGCAGTAGCAGTTCAAATAAGGCAATTGAGAGAAAAAAGGAAACATGTTTCAAGTATTTTGATAGATACAGCAACGAATGCGCTACGTGTACTTCTATTGACAATTGGATTGGTTATACTAGTAAATTGAAGTTTTAAATAAATCATGTGAATATCTAACATCCAGCAAAACTATCATAATTATAGTACGTTTTACTTTAACTTTCGTTTGGATAGTAAAGTTTTGTGTAAAAACATTAAAACGAAAATAGCATACATATTAGTAGTTAATTACAAACACGGAAAATTGCTATGTTAGTCATAGTTTTTTCTAAACTTTAATTGCTTTGGTTTTATAATTACACGCAATCAAAATAGTAGATTTCTTTATTTTTACAGTTTTTTGCAATAAACAATGTAATTAACTTTGAATAGTGATAAGTTTTTATTTCTTCAGTAAGGCTTAAACTAGCAAATGTATAAACATGTATATTTATGTAGCCGTAGTGTATTTGTTTAAGATTCCTTTGGGCAAATTAAATTAATGGGCGTTTGCTGTGCAGAAAACAACAATGAGTTTTGGAGTCTTTCTATATGCCCTTGAGCAAATTAAAGTAATGGTTGTTTGCTTGGCAAAAAAACATAAAAAGTAACTCTGTGAACAACTAACTTTTTATATAAAAAAGTAATGTCTTTTTTGTTACTAAAGTGGCTTTCGAACACTTATGATATAATTCCTGTTTTCATTATGGGATTCAGTTCCATTACTTTGATATTTTGGAAATTTATGTTTAGTTTACCTACCAAAATGTGAAGATATGTAAATTTCTTGAATATAGACAAGTTTTAAAGGTATAAATATGCTAAATTGAAAGGTACCTCAATATATTACTAAAATAATTTATTTTATATAATGAACTGGTTTTATTTTTTTATCTAGAATCTGAAAATTTTCTTCAAAAGTTCCTGGACAAAATCCTGATTTTAGGATAAATCATTTTCCATGAAATGAATCATCACTAATTAGTTTTTTAACATTATAATATGACACAAACTATATACATGAAGCATGAATGTTTTTACTATTAGTAAACGTATATGAAACATACATGCTATTTTTTCTGTTTAAGTCATTGTCCAAGTATTGACATTGCGCTGGAGCTTCCATTTCTAAATATACACTTCTAATTCACCAATGGAAGGATTGGACAACATAGTATAGTTGCATGTCTTTGGACACGACGGATTAATCTGTTGAACAAATTAGCCACTTCAATCACGGGGTTATATTATCATCAGCGGAATGACATTTGTAGAGGACACTGTATGAGAAGGAGTTATTTAAGATCAGAAAAATAATCTTATTTTTTTTTAAATAAGAAACGTTATTTAATGATCAAACAAAAGAATTGAAAAGCTCTGCCCTCTCTCTCGTTCTCTCTCTCTCTCTCACACACACATTCCCCATACACACGCTCTCTCCCTCTCCCTCTACCTTTCTCTCTCTGACTGAAATTTAAACAATGTCGAAATGGGTTTTTTTTGGTTCTGATGTCTAGTCCCACAACAGTGTCATATCTTATACCGAAAGGAATTCAAGATCTGGGCATGTGATTTGAGATCAAATAAAAAAAGAAAAAAAGAAAAAAAATAACACAAAATTCAATTCATTATATCAGGAATTGAAGCAGTGTCGGAATCTAATTTGATTAAAAGAAATAAACATGAATCATATTCCATTGAAATTTGTGTTTTTGTTCACTCATGAAAGTTGTTTTTGTAAATTGCTTGGCTTTAAGAGCGAAGTTATTCATCAATGCACTCTCTAAGGAAAACTGAAAAAGCATTTTCTTTTTTTACAATGAAATGAAAGGTCATTAGCACATTTGTGTATCAGTGGGCCAATCTGAGTCATTTGTAAATGTGTTGTATGGGAAATCATTATTTACATTGAGTGATGGTTTTTTGATATTATTTTTTCTAATCTAACGACACTATTTCGTGTAAAAATATAATTGCGATAACTCTACTTATAGTTTGTACTTTTAATGTTTGCTTTAATACATGTACAAATTTTTATTATATTAAGAACCGTATCAACACAACTATTGTAACTTTACAGATGTCTGCTCATCTAACGTAGCTTCCATGAACAATTAATTATATCAAGAACTTATCTTTCCTTCCATACGCTCGGCAACTTCGCCATACGTAACTGATAGAGAAAATTCGACATCTTCGTCGAACTTTAACAGAAAATGCATAACAAATCAAAGTGAACTTCGAACCATCAACCCTTCTGGACCTTAGATTTTAAATACTACGTGTAGCCTATTGTACTCCTCTATGAAACCGGGTACTGTATACGTCAATTACATCCTGGCTAAATCTTTAACCGCTCTCAGTTTGTGTACCGTTGCAAATCAAATTAAATATGTCAAAATAACGTTACCACTCGTATCCAAGGAAATACTAAATCCAAATCTTATTACAAGAATCATTCACATAAGTCATGTTCGTGTAATAAGTCTCAAGGGAAGTTAGTTCACTTAATTTTACAATGATTCCATCCAACTTAAACCACGTAAACAAGAGAGGAATCATGGGAAGGCTTGAGAGTCTGGTTACACATGACCTTCTTGTACTTTCCCAGAAAATATGCCACGTGAGTATTGCATTTGATTTATGTCCACTATATTTAAACAATGGCATACATTTTAGTGTAAGATCTAGTCAAATAGTGTTGTTACCTTACATTGTCTCACAAGACTCGTGGAAAAGAGTTAAGATCGAAGCTTTTGGTCAAAGCATGCTTTTAGGTAACAGCGAAATGATTGTGCGATTTACATGTATAAACGTTATTCTACACTTCTACATAAAATATTTTAAAGGTAAATTCGGGTATGATGGTCTCTTGGGTCTGGGTAAAACAAGTATGCACTTAGACAAACTAAGTCAAACCTGTAAAACATCTCGTTGATAAAAGTAAAGTAAAGTAAAGTAATTGTATAGTCTAAGTTTCATGCTTACGCACGTTCACCGACTTTACAGCTATTACCCCTGGTCATTGGGCTACTGGTATCTATATATTAATCTCCCTGGGAAGTCTTTCTCCGCTTATTAGTGCAGCCGACAAATTGGCGCAACGGAATTATACCACCCTCGCAGGTACCCATTTACACCTGGGTGGAGTGAAGCAATCGCAGGTAAATTTCTTGCTTAAGGAAATTAGCAGTGCCCCTAGTAGGATTCGAACCCAGGACATCTCGATCCCTAAGCGCGCGTCCTACCACTGGACTACTGCCCCTACAGTCCAGTTGATCAGCGATTGTCTATTCTAGTTATACAGTTATTTATAAATAATTAACTGATATGTCGACTTACCTGTTTGAAAAAGTTTTGATATTTTATCCAGATGTATAAAAGAATATCACACTAAGTCTCAGTATAAGTCAATTGTACTTCATACCACAGAGGAGGTAAATCTTCATACTTGACAAGAACTCATAGACACATTTAAACTGTAGAGAAGTGTAGTGTGCTCTTTGATAATGTTGTTTTCTGAAAATAGAAAAAGCTACAGGTCAACTCAATACTACTATAGAAACGTTCTGCTAATAAGGCAATGAGTAAGTATGACTTGTTTGCAAGTGTTTGTCGTGTGACTGCCGTATTCAATGGAGGTAGAGAGAATAATCGTAAACATATTTCATTTTGAGCTCCATGAAGTTACAATGTTCCGTCTGGGATATAGAGCCCACATTAATGGATTTGATGTCAGACTTGCTATCTTTTTGTTTAGCCGATGGCTTTTAGCTAAGGAGAGCACAACACGTCGGTGCAGTTGCTTTTCTTCTGGAACAAGTTAAACAACTTTCATCATTGCAGAACATTATTCCGGCAGTAATATCCAAATAATGGTGTTGAGCAGTGTCTGTTTAGAGATCCAAAGACAATTAATATCGAAAAGTATACATTTAATATTTGAGACTGTTTTGAAATATTAGATATATCTTACGTCAAATATTCAGTATCTCTTTTAGTTAAAAACCAAAACCATTTAAAATAACTTTTTTACAGACGCTGTGAGAAACCCACTATAAAAAACAACGTTCGTTTTCAATTTTGGCTAGACTCGCTATCAATAACGTTGAACTCTGATACTGCATTACACAGTTCAATAAGAACGATGTTTTTACCATTACAATGATAGTTGCAATTTATAATTTAAAGATTTGATTTGATAGATTAAATTTAAATACCAAGAAAGTAATATCGGATCAAAATATGTAAGATAACGAACGTCTGGGATTTAAAACTATATATTTTATATACGATCGTTTCGTAGAAATATGTGAAAATAAACCGGTATTTATAAGCTATTTATTAAAATACTTGAGTAATGTCTGCAATTATAGTTAACAAATTCGACTTTAATATCGTAATTTTAGTTCATGCGCCGAATAAACAAAGTTTATTTTAATCAGAATTGGCCAATAATTGGAAAAATTAACAGAAAGTGTTTTATAACAATTGAATATTGTATAGTAAGTACAGTTAATGTTAAAATAGATAAAAATCGTTTTTTGAAACTTTAGAAAAAAAATGATAAAACTTATGAGCTATCGACATATGTTTATGTTGAACAAAAAGAGTATAAAAAGCGTATAGCAAATTCCTGGTTATAGTTATACATTCTATATTCAAATTACACGGTAAAAAATTAACCCTAACAACTCGGGAATTTCAATGACCAGGACAAACTCAAGCGAGATCAGAATGGGTGATATCAACTTCTCTTCTCCAGTCGTCAATATAATAGTAATACGTTTTCATATATCAATACGTAGTCCATTCTTGTACGAGTATCATATAACAGGTATCCGTACATGTATTTTACATTAACAGTTAATGTTTTGCAATGAAAACTATCATCAGTTAATCAATAGGATCGATCAACATAGATAACCTATCACTACTCATAAAGTTAATTAGTCATTAAGTTGTTATGGATAACCTATAAAGTTTACCATGTCCAGAATAAACTATACTTCTCATCAATTTACCCAACATGCAACAATTATATAGTTAATTGATATGAGTAATTAGTAATTATGGTTCTCAATTAGAGTTAATTTGACCTACAGGGTAATCGGACAGTCCATGGCATTGAAACGTATACATGTATATGTGGTCAGTCGAGACAAAGTCTCAAGGTCAATGAGGATTTTTCGTAACTTATCTTTCCTTGATTAAGTATAAAAAGATCCAATCGAAAAATTGGTACGAAGGTCATATCAGTTTGAATCCTCGAATTTTATCTTTGAATTCCGATGTATAGATAAAGAAATATTTTACCAGATACACTTCTTGTTAATTATTATGTTATTATTATAATCCAGCGTTATTCAAAACAAAGATATGTTTGATTTACATTGTAATTATATGGTTAAAAAAATCATTATTCAAAATCGATCGTGACATTTAGCATTGAAAAGGCACGGCTAAATCCGAGTAATCCAACCAGTTGAACCTACCTCTGTGTGCAAAGGAGTATAACTAACTGATATCTCTAGAGCAGTCTTTTCTATCAATAAATGCTAAAAGACATCCATGACACGTTGGTATTATTCAATTGTAATTACAATTCTTATGTTTGGACTCAGTTTCGTTGCTACCCAAAGCTATGCTAAGGCACTTACACCGGTGTAAAGCATGGCATAATATGAGTATAATTATGTGGAATAAAACCATTTTTTTTGTTTAGGTGGACATGTTTCTTGGTGTTGCTGTAATATTCCATCAATGTTTGCATACTAACAATGTAAAAAGCCTACAATTTCTAACAGAAAAAAATGTTCTTAACTTTTTTAGTATAATTGTAGTAGTTCAAGACGGAATGATAGATACAACTTAATTATCAGTGAGTGGTATATTCAATGGCCAGGTAATTCTTAACTTTGGTATCAAAATAATCTTCATACTAGTTAATTTGTCAGTATTAATAAAAATATTATCATATCTCTATCTTTGATAACATTATTATATCAACATGATATTCCCATTAATAAAAAACAATATTTTATGAGAAAATATTGTTTTTGTGTGCTCTGGTATTTCATAGTAGATTTGTGAATATTAAAAGGTACGTTTACTGTTTAGCACCAAGTAACTGTTCAGTAAAATAAGAATGGCTAATAATTTTGATAAATGCTTACCGCTGTAAGTTAGACGCCAAACACATTTTTAATATGAGTGCATGATTGTATACTTCACCTTTACAAGATATTATGAACATCAGAACCGTATGAAGCACTTTTAGATTGGGGCATAATTGTGTTGGTAACCGGGAGGAAAGATTTATCGATGGAAAGAATAAAAATAATTTTCGAAATCTGGTTAATAGTAAACCCAATTACTTTGAAGTTTTTTTGGGTTAAGCCCCCTGGTCAATCTCTCTACCTAAAAGCTAGACAATTAACGTGCAAAGAAATGCTCATGATTTTCTTTTAACTTACCATTTATACCATAATTATATATTTATTTAAAAAACATTGAATCTTATTTCATATGTGTTACATTGTATGCACAATACATCATTAACTGACTAAGTACACACGACCAGTCCCATTACCATAATAAACCCTTGCGCTATATAAACTATATTATAATTATACCTCACGTGATTTATTTACTATATAACCTAATGTGACGTCACTGGGTGATAATCCGTAATGGCACCCTCGTGACATCACCTATTGGCCCACTTGAAATCACCTGTAAGCCCGTTCAAAGCGATCGGAGACTACTGCGTTCGAGTGTCTACCGGGACCCGAGTTTTAGCCATTCAATTTGAATTACCTCTCTTGCGCAGACGCTTGCGTTTTACTAAATGAAAACTTTAACAGTGTTATAATGTCTTTAAGATCGGAAGCAATAAAACAGATGTAATTAATCGGTTTGTGCCTATTTAATTGTTAACAATTTCTGATTGTTGATGTTCGGTATTACAAAATAAATATCACATGTGTGAAAATATCTCATATGATATTTATATATTACTCCATATTGATTTTGTTTCCTTGACCGTCTATGTGGGATTGCTCTTATAAATCTGCATTAAGATGCGTTTCATGAAATCTTTATATGTGACAAAGTGGTTAGTAAGGTCCTTGGAAAGACAAGAATACTCAATTATATACAATTGAAACAAAAACCACAGTCATGCGATATTACCAAGGATATTGAGAGGCTATACTTTCCTGAAATAGATAAATCTAAGTTCCTTTAACAGACGATACAATTGTCTATTGTCGCGATCACTTATAAATCATAGATGCAAAGACATTCGATACACACTTAAGGGTGTGATGTAAAGATCATTAAAACCGATCGACGTGTCTTTTCTCCAATCCTTTATCGTTGTAAATGAAATAAAACATAATAAGTTCGTACTGCAAAGAAAAACCAATATCCGGATTTTAATGACACATTGGTAAGATACAAACATTCTCAATTTGTATTTGTTCTCAATTTACGAGTGTAGTAACAATAATACGAGACTTGATATGTTACTTACTATAGCACTATTCTATAAGCGCCATATTTGGGTTTCATTGGAAATTTTAAGGGCATTAGTTTTTACAGCCATTTTACACACACTGTAAATTCTATATAGATCCCTATTCTATTAAATTGCCTATGTTATTCATCTACCGTTTACCCACAAAACCATTGCCTAATCTTTTCTAGCAATAAACTATCCTCTGAATGGTAAACAGTAATTTAACAGTAAGGTTTGCAATTATACCATGAAATTCTGGTGAAAAGGTACATACTATAAAATCGCAATAAATGCTGATTGGGAGAAAGTCATGTAGTATATATAAAAATACAACAAACACTCGGTGTGTCTTTTTTTGTTATTCGGCGTAGCTGTCTAAGCTGGATTTTGACCTACATTTCTGTATAATGACGTCTGTCTGGGGATTTCGGAAATCCGCCGTTCTATTGGATGATTTTATAAGCACTGAGAATGACGTACGGGGGAAACAGAGAAAACCCCCTCTTCGATTGGATGGCCCTGACACGCGCGAAAAAATAAAGGCCACACTATTGTAATGCAGTGTTTTACAAAATTTTGCTTCGTTCGTAGATTTTTTTTTTTGGGTAGACTTCTATTGCTTTCCAAAGTGTTTTTTTATTTTGTAACAATAAAAAGTTACGTGTCAAACACAATATTTTATTGGTAAAATGAATTACGTCTCCAGATGTGAACCGGTTTCTAGTAAAAAGTCTGACATATAACCCAATAATTATTAATTTAGCCTCACTACGTCCAGTTTCCGGGGTTTACACTTTGAGAGTCACAGCTCCACATATACACCAGTTCATTGTTATTGTTATGATGTCTATAAATAGTAACAAGGAGCTGATAAATACTACAGGTAACCTTTCGCTGGTTGGCAAGAAATGATAGCGAGTAAATACAATGAAAACACAGTGATTTTAAAATTGCAATTACTAAGTCATTTTTCATCAAACAATTTTGCATTTTATATCACTAGAAAGGTCTTGAAATTCATATTTTGAATATCTAAAAATTATTTGTCAAAAAGAATTGTTTTTTGTTGGCGAGTGTTTTAATGATCTGCCCTATGAAACATTTAATATTCATAGCTCGAAGAGTTATGTTTAATCAATTTAATCGTGCGGTTAAAGTGCTACTAGGGTATCAGTATTTTTTGTGAGCCACAAAATTAAGAAATCTAGATGAATCGGTCTAGTAAACGCAGTTGTACCCCTTGTATATAAGTATATTAAAGGTATGTTGGAAAAATCAAAGGGAGGTAACTTGACAATTCCCTGTGGTTATCAGTGTACGGCAATTGCATTGGCTGTCATATTGTTTACGGTAGGCAATCATGTGCCAAGTCTGCGAAACTGGTCTGCAAATGTTGTTGATGAAGTGATGATGCGTGGTCACAACTTGTATGAGCAAATACTAACGGAATCTGGCAATCCATCACCACGTCAAAAAATAGGTTTTAACATTAGTGGTCCTATGTAAATGGCTCTTCTGTGACCTTTGACCTTTTCCTTAGGTGAGCACCCAGGGCCCTTTGGGCCCTCTTGTTTTTAAATCGACGCCGTTTGTCTTTTTTAAAGACATTTCTTGTTGTGTGTTAATTTGTGCAGTTACAGTGATATGCCGTAGAAATACGACCATGCCATTGACCATCGGATGCATCATTTAAACAGCCGTTTTTCGTAAAAACTACAATCCTATCTTAAAGAGATGGACAGTCTTATGGCTCCAAATCGCAAAAGTCCTTTTTGTATAATCCCGCCCAGAGCAAAATGTTACAAATAAAAGGATAGGAAATCTTCCCTCGCATTAAACTTTTTTGGGGGGTTATATATACAACACAATTGCGGTACTAATATTGTTCGTATAAAACTAAAGGCGTTTTGTCTATTTCTGTCTCTCAGTTATGACAATTCAGCTAATAAGAATGAAATAGATGACAGAAATGAAGCGTTAAGAAATACACTTTTATGTTCCTTTATTCGAGAACTGAGTCTTTTGTAGTTTTGCCTGATGTCAGCGGTGTTTGTATAGATGGTTTATCTAGTTCATAGATTTGCGAGTTGCTAAGCAGCTAAGCTGTATCCCAATCGAAAAAGGCAGCGCCAAAAAAGGTTGTCCAGCAATTCTAAAAAAATATTAATTGACATATAAGATAACATTGTATTTTCTATTGTTATAATGAACGCTTAACTTTTGTGTAGCCAATTACTACCCAACTAAATTGTGCAGTTTCAAACTTTTACACCATACAGTATGGTATTTGCCCAATCAATTTTAATAAAGACAGTAAAAACTTGTCTCTTCAATTGGGCAAACTTTCAACACAGCCTTCAAAATGTGTAAAAGCGTCTGGCAGTTTGATTAACGATCCAAGAGTTAAAGTCAAAGCAGACATTGATTACTGTCTAGAGAATTAGTAGCAGTTGAATTTAATTACACTGATTTGCACCATATTGAAACAATCGTTTAATTGATTGCTTGTGTATACATGTATGTACTAGCATATGATATAGTGATGTTGGGCGCATGATGAGGAATGTTGTCTTTATATGCACAAAGGTCCAAATTTTGCCATAAATGCACATGCTATAAGTAAATATAACACGTGTATCTTAATTGGTTATAATCACCGTTGTGTTACACTATACATATTATAAATTAAGTTATGTATGTTTCTGTACTTTCAACATAAATTTGTCTTGTGTAAGGTTACTTGTGTGCAAACATTTATAAAATCAAAATATAATATAAACAACAATATCAGTGTTCTGAACACTGTGTAACAAATTAATCAATCAACACATGTTGCAGAATATTTTTCATTGATAGTATGAATACTTAGAAACAACTTGCTTTCATTTGATTACTGTAGACAACGATAAAAGAGACGATAAAAGGTCTTCGGACAAACGCCATAACTGACGTAACGTAAAGGACGTTTTCGTTATTTGCGAGTGTAATCTAAGTTGTTGATAGAATTAAACAAATAAATCAACCCATGTTGCAGAGTATTTTCATTGAATACTTAGAAACAACTTGCTTTTATTTGATTACTGAAGACAACGATAAAACGGTCTTCGGACCGAATGCCAAAACTGACGTAACGTAAAGCCATGTTCGTTATTTGCGAGTGAAATCCAAGTTGTGGAGAGAAGATTAGTTTCTAAATTAAACAAATGAAGGGAAACATAAAATAATTCGATTCCAATTCAACTAACCAATAAGTGAACTATATTGAATTCGTAGCAATTAAATTAAATATAGTTGTGTGGGTTCCTCAGTTATAAATTAAAGGATTTTCAGTCATTAAATGTTATTTCGATACGTCTGTCATTTTTAATGAGGAAGTTCAATAAATGCGTCTAGCTAGGTAGACAAGCTAGCCTCAAAGTCTTCATAAAATATATATAAAATGTTTGTTCCTTCGTGACATTTAATTTTTATACTGATTTTAAAACAAAGGAAGCATTACTTCTTAATAAAACTTGTATAGTGAATAACCATATGATATGTTTGTTCTTTTATGACATTTACTTTTTACTAATTTTAAAACTATAGATACAATGTTTGAATAGAGACTTGTTTTTACATCACCATGTGGTACTGGTCTGTTCGGCCTCAACAAGTTGATCATACGTTCTATGGATTCGCTCGCACCTTAATTTTGACAAATTTGACAAAAAATATTTTAATTTCCTCGCTCGCTCATAAAAATTTGGTCAAACCGCTATCTAAAGCAAGTAAATAATGACTTTTTTTAAAAATTTTCTTCGCTTGCTCGCCCATTTTTTTCCAGAAAAATCCGTAGAACGCATGATCAACGTGTTGTGGCCTTATGTTTATACTATTAAAAGAAGTATGAATAAACACAATACTGTATATAAATAGAAACATAACACAACAAATTGTTTGAATAAAAAAATGTAATTTATATTGCCATTCTCAAATGAATTCATCTCCAAAATACGAACACTAAACAACACAGCTTTACTAAATATCCCTGATAACATTACAATTGTGTTTTTTATTTCTTTTAACCTTTGGTATTTTTGTTTATGTATGGAGCTGACAACCGTTCCCTCAAGACTTTATAGATTTAAGTAAGCTTTTAAAACTATCATAGATTAGTATGTTATTTCAATACCATGTATTCCCAAATGCAATGTGTTCTGATTCTAGTACAGTAAATGCTATAAGGCAAAAACCATTTGAACTTATGGGATAATATTTAAAAAAAACAATCCACTTACTTTCGTCTGTCTTATGTTTGGTATTATTTGTTTAGCTAATGATGTCAACACACTATCTTAATAAAAAATCTATTTTCTGAGGTTTATAAAATCCTACATTGTTTTAATATGACAAAAGGTATTAGGTAAAATGTTAACAATACGGTTAAAAAAGAATACAGTTGTCTAGATTATTTTGTTTCTTTGTTTTTGTTGGGTTTTACGCCGTAGAAACACATTGCATAGGTCATATGACGGCGGTCAGTCAACCTATTAACTGTTCCTGGAAAGTCTAAATCTAATATATACTATGAAAATTGCTACTGGTAATTGAAACAGCTGATTTGTTTTGATAAAAACATATTTTACTTAAATATAACTTGTAAGTCCTTTCATTGTCAAGTTTGTCCAAACTTCTAAAAGACTGAGCGCATTTTGGGATTAACTGTTGAATCGTTTATTGCTGTAGAGACTCTTTTATCAGATCAAGTCCACATGTCAGTGCGTACTTAATTATATGAATACCAAAAAGGACATAAACAGTAGCCAAACCTTGAGCACACATTTAAACAATTGCGTTACAACGTTCTATCATTAATATTCACCTATATCATTTTCTTAAATGTGCTAAATGGTCAACTATTAGAAATGCTTCTACGGGTAATTCTTCTTCAACTTTACGACATAGCTGTCTTCCAAGCGAGTACATTTATGTAAACTATAGTTAAATGACATTGTATATTATGATTTCCAGCAGCGCTGAAAATTTCTGTGTCATTCCCAGATCTGATTATATATAATATTTATCTTTAACCTGTAATAGCTTAGGATAAGAATGAAACTGACACGTGTTCCCTTAAGGCTTCATGGAATTTAGCAAGCTTTTAAAGCTCTCCATAATAAGTATGATATTTCTATACCATGTATTCCCGATACAATGCTTCCCCATCTAAGTCATATTAAACATGTATTAGGTTTCAAAGGCAAACTAACATTTTTTGTTGCACAGTGTTGTTGACGTTCATAACTTAGTCTGTCTTAAAGTATTATATAAACTGTCTTTTTCGTGATTGTACTTATTATAACACTGACACACTTGAACGGATATTCAAGATATCTCAACGCTGTTTTGACACAAGAAGAAGGCAGTCATTATGAAATACAAAATTAGTTTTTAAAATGTTTGTTTAAAACACTATACTTATACCAAATACTAGATATCACAGTGCATGAAGACATACCAGCAGAGACCGTACAGTCGTGTCCTTGATTTAATCAAATTCATAGTATCATGCTTGGGTTTTCCTTTCTTAACAGATTATATCATTTGTTTTGAAGTTCAGCATCAATGTCGATTCTTTTTTCTAATGGATTAGGTTTTTGTGCCAACAACGTATACGACAGTATTTGATTTATTATATTCGATAATAAATCAAATACTGTGGTAAGCATTGTTTTACTTACTTACTTGGAATTTTGCTTTTCACTTTTCGATAAAATTAACACATTCAAAAAGATATATGTTTACTGTGGCATGAAGAGAAATATTCGTCAATGCATTGGTTAGACTAAATATATATTCAGCAGAAATCTTAATTACAGTTGTTTATTACTCTCCAGGCGATGATAGCCATCTTAAATAATTTGACGTAGGACTAGCCAGTAACAAATCTTTCATTTAATTGGAAGTTAATTAACCATTTCTAGGAAAGTATTCGTTTACGCTGTATATCGTCTGGGAAAGTTCCATTTTATCTAAAAGCATTTATAAGAAGACATATAAGTTTCTTCACTAGATGTATTAAACAAAATGTTAAAATGCATACATGTAATCCTGTGCTAAAGAAATCTAACGGCTACCATAAGTTAAATTCAGTCAAAAAGAAATTCATAAGTTACTAATTTCACTTAATATTGCTTTTGATTATTACATAATAAGTCATTTGATATTGCTTTTATTAATACTATATATTACATTTGATAGTGCTTTTTATCACTATATAATTTATTTGATATTGTTTTTATTATATTTTGCACAAAGTGGTTTGCTGCTTAAGATCAACATTCATCTTGTGTTCAGAAACTACTCAAAACATGTTACATGTGCTGATTTTACTATCGAACACAATCATTATATACTGCAGTATAAACTATAAGTATGGGTTGTCTATAATTAACTGCTTCTAACTTGAAATAATAAAACAAGTGTATAATTAATGTCTTAGTTGGAAAGAGTAAATCAAATATAAAAGATGAAATATGTTAATTTGTTTTGTTTTTGTATGCAATTGGATAGTTGTTGGGCTTGATCAATATTAGGCCAATAACAAAAATATGGTTAAATATGTGTATTGTATAAGTTCTCTATAATTAGGGTAAACTAGTACAAAGTGATATCTGCAATCAGGAAGATTCATATTACATTTGGTTTCTTGTGATGTTATTGCAGGTTTTGCAATTTTAGATAATGATATGAAACACAAAATTAAACAAGTATACACTTGTATACACTTGCGTGCTTATTATATTGTTAATATATGGTTCAAGGATGAAATTTTGTTTTGAAATACAATAAGTTTCTACCATTGTAGTATTACAAATGATGGTATACAAACTATGGTGCTGATTACAAGTATTCTATTTCTTCATGTATAATACCTGGTTTGTGATATGAAATATACGACATTAATACAGTAAAAATAATTGCACAACCTGACGAACAAATGTACTTTCAAGAACATAGCTAAATTCACCACGCATCGATGTCAGTAAGAGCATTTAACGCTACATAAAACAATCAGATTAGTACGTTAGAACAATCTGACAAGCATTAAGACCAATTACGTGATTGGAAGAAATTATCCGTCCATTACGTTGCTACTAAAATTAGTAAAAGAAGAAACGAGAAAAGGTACACTTAACATTTACATGTCTTTACCACCTGTAATATATAATTAATTTTCAATTATGTTTAATGAAGCTGAAAGTGAATTTGTGATTGCTCAGGTAGACGTTATAGTATTTTTACGTTATAGAATGAAAAGCATATATAATTTGGACTCATATTATGTAGTGACACTTATAAGCATTCTAAAGAAGCGTGTTTACATATATAAGTTAGAAAACATTTGTACAATTCTATGAAAAATGTAACATTTTGTCGAGTGTTTGCTTATGTAGATTAGCGAACTACAACACAAGGTTTGTAGATACCAATCACTAATATATTGTTCCAGTTGACATAATCTTTATTCGTAGTTGGCAATTTCTACAAATGTGATGCTGAAATCGGAAAACTTTTACCGTATTACGCAGCAGTATTGAAGCTAATCACACTACAGGCAGAGCAGGAATGTGACAAAACTTAGAAGTGAATCGTCTAACAGTTTTACAAACAGTAAAATATTTGTCCACTCCGAGAAACAGATAACGTGTTACATCCAAACACACGTACTAACATATGTATGGCACACCGGGATTTTGATCTACAAATTATAGTATTTAGTAATACCATGCATGCTACAACTTAACTAGGATTTGTCAAAAGCAGTTTTATTTTTCTAGTAAGACAGGTATTGACATTGGAATTGATATGTTATAGCGTCAACAATCTAAAGTAACATTTCAGTATTTACATTTATTATCACTGACTTTACTTTTAAAAAAACATCCTACAAAGAACTATGACATTGCATTAGATTTTGTATTCTTCTGACTAATGATTGAACAAATTTTCCAGCTCATGTTTTCTTATTAACCTATGATATTTTAGAAGTAAATGGAATTGACAAGTGCTCCCTGCAGAAATTAATAATTTACTACGTCTTTATACTAGGATTATTAATATTTTTCTGGTGGGGCACAACTCTTCACAAAACGTTGGTAAATTAAATCATATTGCTACATTGATATTTAACATGGCAATAAATTCCACCATAATCTTTGAAATATAAAAGAAATAGTGCGTATTTGAGTGAAGCCAAATATACAAACGGCCATGATCGCAGGAATGGTACGTATTTAAGTAAATTCAAATGTAAAAACGGCCATGTTTGAAGGAATGATGCGTATTTAAGTAAATCCAAATGTACAAACGGCCATGATCGCAGGAATGGTACGTATTTAATAAAATTCAAATGAAAAAAACGGCCGTGTTTTAAGGAATGGTGAGTATTTGAGTAAAACCAAATGTACAAACGACCAATTTTGAAGGAATGGCCCGTATTTGAGTAAAGCCATATAACAAGAATGGCAAATCGTATGATTAAACGTGGCATCAGCCAGACGGATCACAATTACAACAGACAATAATTGACCTTCAAAATTTAAACAAATGTTTTACTAAGCTCTTGGAAATTATATTTATGTAGTTCTGTAAAACGTAGTAGAAACCTTACAAAACAAAACATTTCTTCAAATTCTGCTAGTTATTGGACAAGGCCTAATATTTTGAAAGAAAGTAGTAAACAGTTTCAACTGGCTAGACATACCAACAATGTCCATTGTTCAATTACATGTAACTTTGAATAAATAAAATATTGCATAACGTGGTTAAATTTAAACTTGAAAAATATACTGTCGGATAATAAAGCCAACGCGATTTTTGTCAGTACTTGAATCACTGAACAGCGATTATCTAAAATAATATGCTCTTATGCTACTCAAACATAAAGCTATTATACCCTAAAAATTCTAAGAGAAGTCAAGTTTACGTATTATCGTTTAGACTTTAAAAGTGAATAATTCCATCAGATTTAGCTAATTGGTATTATAAATGGTGTTATTGGCTTATTCAATGACAATACACGTAGTGTCACTTAAAACAGACGAAACTTCAGCATAGATTTTATAAAGTGTAAAATCGTCTCAAAGTTAGACTTATAATTAGAGATAATTCGCCCACGTTTTAATTCAATCCAGACAACAGCGTCTGGAGACAATGTAACTTTCTAATATAATTAGGTTTATGTGCGTCACATCATAGAAGAAATGTATTTGTTTTTAATAATCATATGCTTTATTTTGTTAAAAAATGTCGTATACATATTTGTGGAACTGATGGCATAATACCCATAGTTAATTACATTTCTAAATTTATTAATATAAGACGATGCCTTTATTTATTAAAGGTGAAATACTGGGTGAATACACTGTAGTATCAAACTCTTAGTAGAGAATGTGTGGTTTTTGTTTATGTAATTGAACTTTTACATCTATGCCACTGGCTTAAAGGAAATACTTTTTTTGAAGTGTCGGATAAATAATTACACAAGGTATAATGTGTCTATGATACTCTTTAGTGCAAGAATCATCTGAAATTTATCAGAAGATACCTTAATTACAGCAATTATCCCAGTCCAGGGATTGATGATCATCTAAAGCAACTTGCCGTAAAAAATAACCGCTATAGATTGTCTATTTCAATGGGTAGGTAATACACCAGAAAAAGCCAAATTTATCGGTGACCAATTACAGTTTAACACACTCATTTAAGAATCTTTGATATTTTTTTTAGAAAACCAGCTTACTAATTACAATGATCCAACTATTGATAATGATGTAGTTTTATTATACATTGCGTGTGATCTTTACCATTAAAATATACTGAGCTTGATAACCTTTGATGGTTGAATGAGACACTTTATTCATGTAATATGTTTGAATGATCATCAAAGTCCTATGTTACTTCAAGTGATAAATTACACTTTTTAATATAACCGTTTTAAACTGCTAGATGCATTATTTATGGTTGACAAATTATTTGTTTGTCTTTTGTTCATTCATATTGTATATTCTATGAAAGATTGGTATTGCTTCTTCTATCGTAGACTATTTTTGGAGTTTCTATATCACAAGTCATAGTTTAAGATATCTGTCTTGTATATTGTGCATGTTTTACATTTCTACTTAAATATTTTCAACATTGGTCAAATGATATAAGTGCCCCATAATACAAAGTGGTATATTCTATTGCATAATTCAGATATGAGAATAGTTTTACCAAAATACCACTGCCATGTGTGTTATATAACATTTTCATGTTTTCATACCAAAAATATTACATCACAGTATATGAAGTCTAATTATAGTAAATACACACGTTCACTTATGCTTTGTGAAATAAGTTTTTTTCCGCATGAGTTACATAAACGACGTAAGACCATTACCACGAATTGGTAAACGTATCGGTCCATAATCTCATCGGAATCATGTGTTACAAACGACAAGTGAAGAGGTACAATTAGTGCTCGCATTTCTTCAGGTTTATGATGCTAACATATAATTTCCAAGTAATTAGGTCTTTTAAAGCTAAAAGAGTCGCATTAATAGGGCTATTATGCGAAGAGACCTCAGTAGTTGTTTGATGAAATATATATTGATTGAATATGAGTGCATTGAAGTCACAGAGCTTATGTTACATGAAAACAAATTAAACTATTAATAATTTCTTTTTATTATTAATCTGTATCATCATATGCGATACTTAAACTTTTTGAAAGAAATAAATGTTTATAATAAGATATAGAGCCTTACATCATTAATTTCGTTTAAATTAATAGTATTATTGATTGCTTTCGGCGCGATATGACCTTTTTGTGTTGCTGCGCCGTAAAACCCAAACAAACAATTAAACAAACTTTTTATTATTTATAGTTTATATAAGTCAACAATACCACTATTCACCTACTAATTTACAATATTGTTTGTGTGTACATGTATATACATATAAATAAAGTAAGCAAAAGCGTTGAATTCATAAAGTGTGAAAACTGTTAGGAAACAATACAATTGCAATATTGCATCAAACAAATTATAGCGATTACATTTATAATCGATCTATTTCATATTCAATGTGCAGTTCTTGTCCAACTTGAGATACATTGAAATGAACATAGCAACTTCAACAAAAATAACGTAACCCGATTTATTTAAGCATCAAAACATGTTTTGAAATCATCTAAAAGCTCAAGCATAACGCAAATATGTTTTTTTATGTCAATACTGTGACAAATGAAATAACTAATTCGGTTTGTAACGTGTCGAAAGTAACGAAAATGTTACAATATAATTATTGGTTTAAAATTGATATTTAGTGGCAATGACTTCAGGACCAAAGAATTCCAGATAAAGGATAATGAAATTCCCATAATACATGAAATTACTGCACTATGTTTTAAATGTTTTATTTAAAGCTAATGGCTTTTTATTTACGTTTGACATTTTAGATGTAAATGAAATTGACAAATGCTCCCAATCGGCATTATGTAATCCACCGTGCTTTTAGAAGTAATATAGTTATTTATAATGCAATAATGGCATATATCATCTTTTATATGCTTGATCAGTTTAATCACAACTCTAAACTGATGTTAAATGCAACTAAGGTATCTGATAGTTTTTATGCAGAATGCATGACATAAAATAACACTGTTGAAGATTACATATTTAGTGAAACAAGCCATAAACACATGGACGGTTCCAGTTATAAACAAGAAGTAAAAACTAAAAAAAGTACAAACCATAACATATAATTAAAACAATTTCACTATGTGAACAGGCTTCTAGCTGTTTCTAACATTTCGAATGTTATAAACATCATTACAATTATTAACTGAAGCAATAGCAATGCGGACACATGCATGCACTATGCCTAAGAATTCATTTAAAAAAAAACAGCAGATAACATGGCATATATATTCTTACTGAAAGAATTATATTAAACTTAAATCATTTATCTACATAAAATTAAATAAAGTTAAATTATTTATCTACATAAAATTAAATGAAGTTAAACTGGTGTTAAGTATTCCTACTAACTGTCCTTAGGCTTGCTTTAAGTTTATAGCAAAGTGCAAGGAAAATGCCATAGCGAGTGGCTGACACTTGTCCTGCAGATAACACCAAACAAGACCCAAAATGCTTAGTATATGTGAGTGTATATGTTTATCTATTTTAATACAATTATTTAATGCCAGTATAGACTTCAGACTGTCGACGAAATCAACCGTTAAGTCGGACAAGTGCGTAATAACATTTAATTAATAAAGGCACATGCCAGACGAAGACGAATCCCGACAACAGCAAGGTAATATTATTATATTGCATATAAATACACTTTTTGCCTTTCGCAGAAGTTATATTTGTGCTTTTCCAGACATTTAAGAAACCTATCAAAACGAACAATTACTTCCCCTGTCGCTTGTATTAAGGATAAAACTGTTTTACAGCCGATTCATAATAACATTTAGTAGACATAGACTGGCTATAACCGAAACAGAACTTAATATTATTAATTATATGTAACATTTAATAATAAATATGAATATCTAATTCAATAGTTGTACTGATAGTATAGTGAAAAAAATAGTCGTGGTAAATAATGTGTCCCGAAGGCGGTACGGGTTCGAATCCTACCTGGGAAGATTATACCATTTCATAAAATGTTGACAATAATGTTAATTTTACATCTATTAATACGATCTATGGAGAAGTTCTCGGCCTTATAAAAGGGTAGGTGAGTACTAGTTATAGACATGGGTCCAGGAAAAACTGGTTAGATGCGCTTGTCGCCTTAAATATCTTTAAAAATGTGTTGACATGGCGTTACATCCAGTATGAAAAAAGTAAGAAAAGATTTTAAAATATAGATAAAGTTGTTTCTTATAATTCAACGTATGATTAGCAAAGAACTACTAGTAAACAGATAATGTGTATTAAATGAAACAGTCCATTAAATCCGATACACGTATAAGCCATCTATAATATCGTTTTTATGTAGTTTCCGTCGCTTTTCCGATACTTTGTATTAAACTTATTGGCCCCTTAGAATGTTACAACTCCATACTTATGTTACCCTTGACCAGTCAGACACGGTACTGATATGGTTTTTGTTTACTATAATAAAAACATGATAATATAACAGTATTTCAAGTTAATATGTATAGTTCTTGTCTATAGAAAACTTAACAAATCTCTTGTAGCATTGATTTACGTAGTAATACTAGGAAAAGTGTTCATTCATATACAATGTATACTTAAACTTACAAGAGATCAATGTTAGATAATTTGGGTGACAGATGAAAATATTTTACGTTGGCAAAAAATACAAGGTAATCCCACATCAATGTAGAACTGCAGACAGACAATCGAATAATTGTATTCTAATGCACACGATGATGAAACAATAATTGCAAACATCAGTTATTACACATTAAGTAACAATAAAGCTACGAAGGGTTTATTCTAACAGCCAAGTTCTTACCTTGAGTGCCAACTAGTCTGACTTATAGCCTCTATTTCTGACTTTATGAGCATTCAACTTAAAAAACGCTTGTCAATAAGCACTTTTATGGCACAGAAATGAACTTGAAAGCGTTATGTTAACGCTAATATGTTATAATTGGGACAACAATGAACGTGTTCAGGAATACCAAATAACGACTCATTTATTATTATCCGAGATAACTTTTAAGCAAATTAAGGACAAAGCTGTTACTCCTTTGTTATATATCGATATATCTTGCATTGAAAACTACAAGTTTTGGATAAAGTTTAATGGAAACCTATCAAAGAAAAAGAAATGAATTAGGTTATACAATTAAATACGTCTATAAACACTAGAAGTATTCTTACAAAATACAGCTTAAGTTACACCTTTCCAGCATTATATTTGGACCCCAGAAACATTCGAAGACATAAAAATTTTGACGCTAGAAACAAACGAAGACAAAACATTTTTTCCAACCCTGACAAATTATTAAAGACATAACAATCGACAATATTTCAAGAATACTGATAAACTAATTGCTTCGGAAAAAACATGAAGTAAGATTGATTATACAAGATTGTTTCCCCTCTAGAGGCAAGTAACGTAATTTCTTATAGTTCTGTAGATTTTCTATGTCAGTCCCTAGTATAATTGTGAGGAAACACATTGCTTTCAAATTAACCTTTGACTTACAGTGTATGACTGCATTTGACAGATGCTCCCTTAAGACATTGCAAAGTTTTAGGTCTAAAGAAATATAATGTTTCATTTGCCGTAAACGTGAACATACTACTGTTGCATATGTTGTAGTATTCATTTGTATGAGATATTTCACTGGAAATGTCACTGTTAACCGTAATCGTAATTTATTATTTATTACCTATAATGTCTTTCACATTTATATTTATCAGTGGTATAATTTATCATTTATAACAATTTATTTAAATTCCATAATTGTTCCTATGTCAACACTGTATCAAAGGACCCATTGTAAACAAGGATATTTGGTAACTCTTTTGTGTCATCCTTTCTATATACAGTAATGTTGTTCGACATGAATGTATTTATCCATGCATGTGTTGTTATATAATATTTTGTATGTTTTAATGTAATTGTCATGTCAGTCCTCACATTTTATAGCGAACTAATCAAATCTAACCATCAAAGAGAATAAATTCTGTCCAATAGTCTAAAAGACTATTCAAACAGTGGGGATGTTATATGTGCGCAGGTTCTATGCAATATGATAATGAATCAGTTAAAAATTAACCCCAACATTAACCTGCTCCTATTATTAGATATATATGATAATATTCCATGTAAAAGTATGAATATGACAAGTCAATGAATTGTCTTCAGTTGTGATTAGGGTACTTTACTTAAAAGGCCATGGTGATCAGAAAAATGGAAGGAAGTCCTAATGACAGCAATTATCACTCTTAAGGGAACATATATACATCTAAAATTACAGTACATCTAGTCAGTAATTCACCCTCAATTAAAGGTAATTAACTATTCTTAAGAAATACTTTTTCACTAAGTATAGTCTTAGCGATAATCGTCATTTCGGTGAAGCGATAAGGCATGTATCACAGTCACTGAAGCTTTTTTACTGAGGAGAAAAACAATCATACTAAGTCAAACGCATAATGAACTAATTTAATTAAGAAAGTCACGCTATAATCAACTTAGTGACTATATGTTTTCGAGTTAGATACTTTGTATACAGCTTGTGCTTTTTTTATTTTTAAATTGACGATTTGCATACGATATGATATTACGTAACAGCAGTTACTTCTGATGTACACAGTGCATTAAAATTACAGGAAAAGAGGCAGTCGTCGCCATTGTTTTAGTTTATACATTTGCAAATGTATATATCACAGTAAAAGTTGGTCGATATTGCTAATTAATGGTTTAATACCTAATTATAAATTGACTATGCATTTTCTTATCATAATGTTTTAGCTTAATTTATATGCAAAACAAATGACAGAAAACACAAATGAAAACTACTTATCAGCTTGTAACAAGTGAATGTAGATGTCAGTTATTATCTATATCCATTAATATTACCCTATTTGTTTCTCAACTCAAAGATTTGCAAACTATCATCCTTATATGTATGTTTTTTGTTCAACACAAGCTGATTGTTTTTAAGTTAAAGTTTTATCTAATATAAAAAGCACATTGCTTGTTATGTCAGACTCGGAATGCCACTTGTATAACATTTAGTTAAATTTAAGAAAATTACTAAATTAATGTTGTGCTTTATGTAACAAAACAAAACCAAAAACTCTAGAAGATTGTTTGATAAACCAAAAGAGATAATAGAACAAAGGTAGTATAAACAACGTAGCATCAGACTGTTAACAAGAAATCTGCAATCCTTTGCCACGCACAATGACGTATAAGATATTGATAATGTAGCTAATTCATCTAACATCAAACATAAATGACTGAGGTTTTATACTTACCTATGATAAATCATCGGTTTAAATAATAATTATCTGTTTAATAGAGTATTAAATCATGCTTCATATTGATAAAGATTACTAAAAGTGCAATTATATATGTACTTTAGTGTTTTGCATACTTCAATATAACAGCCGTTGTTTACAATACTCTTCCAATAATGTTCACGAGATAGTATAAATATCGTTGAACGATTATTCTTATGAGTGAACAATAATGTCCAAAAATAACAATAAACTTACTAATTTTGAGAAACGGAATTTTCATACATTGTAAAACATGAGTGTATTGCTCCACACAAATGTATTGTGTAACGAAATTATTTTGAATAACTTAATATCATGACAATAAAACATTTCAGGAAAGAATTAACACATACGACAAATTATTCCATACTTGCAAAAAGACAATATTTCAAGATTAATGATAAAATAAATTCCTTGAAATTTGGAAGACAGCATAACGTATTATGTACAAGTTCACTTGATAATCAAAGCACTGGAGTGCTGGAGGAACGATGTCCTGAACTTATTTTTTGATTAAAGAATATATTATTATGTATATTATCTATAAAATAATGTATAAAGTATCAATTTACAGAATTTAACAAAAGAATAGCACTAGACTTCTCAAGTGGTTTGCTCATGGCAAGGGTTATCTTACTTTATCAAACAAAATAAACCAGTCAAAGAATTAATTTTCATCAACACATTTTAGGGTCATGTACAGCAGCGATCTCACCAAACCAAAGATTATTCTGGACTATTTTCTTTAACCAAAAGGAGCTGACAACTTCTCATTTTTGGTTATCAATGGGTATTTTTTAACGAGATCGTTAATATTTTCGTTAAAATTTTAAAGATTTGGTGTGGAATGACAAGCTGAATTTTTTCACAAAAACATCGACTTTCTAACAATTCATTTAAGGTTTCCCCCCAAGTACTAAGCTCTTTTGCATCAAACTACATTCCCATTTTTGTTCACATATTTTAAGTCAAATTAACGTTTTGCACTTGCAATTTATTCACAATTAAAATTACTCTAAGAATCGTCTATTTCCTATAAATATTTGTTTAAAATTCCGTACACACTTATACATATTCATTCCAAATTATAATCAAACTCTATAACTTAAAATCGCTCAAGTAAACTTTTAATGTGACACTTTGAAGACGACAACGTCATATCGCCGTATATTAAACATCCGGTAAGTGCACATGTATTAGTCATATCCAAAATGGCGGGTGTAATAACAATTGGATAAGTCACGTCGGTAAATATTTGTTTATTTCGAGTAATAATGAATTTAAACAAGTTTTTCGACGTTTAAAAGTTGAAACATACGCATGTTATTTGACTTCCGTAACTCTAGCCAACCCTGTCAGGTTGTCTACAGTTACGGAACTTCCGTAACTCTAGAACCTTGGTATAGAGTTACGGTACCGTAACTCAAGCCACTGCTTAATATAATACGATCATTTAATATTGTTTATTACTATCGAATGATGTAATTATGTTACGCATATAACAGGCATTGTCAAAACATCGTAGGCCCTTTTTACTCCATCAAGTAATCATTGCAGTTGTCACGGGTTGAGTTGTCTACGGGTTGAGTTGTCCCGTCTCCATTGCAAAATTTATATGTCCTGAGAGTAACCTCCATTTTCCTGAAGAGTTTCAAGAACGACAACACAAGCCAGCGTTGTATTACATTTAAATGAGATGTTAATGAGTTTCACGCTTGAACTACGCCTCTTTGTCTATGTTGAAAATTGTTGAAGCGTGAAAAGAGTAATCTTATACTTTCTTGTTACCATTGGAACGATGCTAATTTAGCATCGTTCCAAAAACGACATAATTTGAAATAAGTCCCCCGATCTTGCATATTGTTCTCTTGTGTATCTGTAGAGCACAAATTGATTTCAAATTAACCTTTACTATATGTCAGAATGGACCTGACAAGTGCTCCCTTAAGTAATTGTAACAATTGTATAATGCACCTAAATCAATATATACATTACATAATACATGTATGTTCATATTCTATTTGGTTTACTCGTTGCCACTGAAGATACATGTACGATATTTTAAATCATTTTGATGAGCTAAATAAATTTCGTATAAAATGTTTCGAAACTTAGATATAAGTAAATACTTTCAACAATTCAATTAAATACGAATTTGCCTCAATGGCTGATGGTTTTCTTAATGTTTACCTGGACTGACTTTTTCAATAGTCAAAATCAAATGTTGGTAAACGTTAGACCAAATGGCGGATATACAAAGACCTTGTCTTTTACATGTTGTAATTTAAAAGTAATTAAATATCAACATGATCTCTGCAAAATTAATATGGTCAAGACAAATGTTTATGGTATCATTAGAAAAAACAGGCACAAGTTTGACAAAACCATTTCTGAAAACAAATATTGGACTTCGTATGTATCAAATATCGCAAAAACAATATATAGCTAAACAGCATTTTCGTAAGAAACGGTAAAGATGGTATATTTAATTGCTTACGACCATCTGAAAAAAATAAGAAGAAAAATAATTGCCGTAATTGTCACACTCCTGGGGAAAAATGGTCATCAAGACAAAGTTGCTGTAAAAAGCCAATTAATCACCAATTAATCAGGGTAATCAACCATTTCTAAAAATACATTACTTACTATCACAATTAAAATCGTCCCTTAGAGAGTGGTTTACTTTCCAGGAGCGATATTCATGTCAGTAGTCACAATGACCGTAAACAAGTTTCGAAGGATTTTTCAAGTGTTTTCCCCGAGGGCGTTCGACATTAAGTAAGCATTTTGGTAAATAGTGCACGAGTTGCATACATTCATGTTGCTTTAATTGTATGCTTTACCCTAATACTTGTAACACGCAAAATGTCAATACCAAATCCCATACCTTATTATCTACAGTTTGTAAAGTACATTATATCACCTTGCTATCATGTTTGTTACAATATATTCTGATATGACCTTGATGATGCATATTATGGCCAAAAATGCACCATTAAACATTCAAATGTTAATATTATATGAATTTAGCCAAGTTTGAATACATTCTCATTAGATATTGACATTTAGCTTCGAAAGTTCTGCATCTGTGCCTCGTGAGGGATTTTAATGAATATATCATTTTCTAATACATGTCCTTAAGGAATCAGAATAAAATACAAATCCAAGTGTTTTACAAGCTTAAGTAGAACTTATGAAATAGTAGAAATAGCAGATGTAAGTGATGTGACATTATAGCATCCAACAGAAAGCGAGCTAACCTATTTTTAATTTAATAGTTGTCGTAACGATTTGAAAAAAAAAACATATTAATGTTGATGTACTGATTATAACGCAATTTAGAAGGGCATGGTAAATAGAAGTGTGATATTAATATGATGAATAAGCTTGATTATAGAAACAAATCTAATACTTCAACTTGTAATTCTGTGTCGACGATGTTAGTACAAACATTAAAAGCCAAGCCTTGCTAAAGTAAAAAAAAATAGCATTAAAGTTCTCTTAAATTAAATTTTAGTTATTTTGTAATAAGAGTATTAGGCGATGGTTACATGAATGACATTACTTTGCTAAATAGGTCTACCAGAAAGAAAAAGCTTAAAGGTAATATGAACAGTAACTCTTGCATTGACAACATACTGTACACGTAATAAGACGTTATAGAATCTAAATGAACGTGCTGTATGCGTGCTATCATGATGTCAGAGTAAAAAGTCGATTTAATGTACTAAAGTTTTACATATGCATACGTTTTTAAAGCAATAAGGTTATTATAATTCCTATCATTGTACATAAATAGACAAGCAATATGGTTGCATGAACACTAAGTTAAACAAGTTGAAATAAATTTTATTTTGATTAAGAATTGTTTACTGTAGTTGTTCTATCAAATTTGTTTTCAACTCATGCAAAGATGCAATTGAAACTGATAACGAAGCTAATTTGAAAACTAAATATTTAAGAAGTGATTTAATCTACATAATCATCGAAAAGTCTACAACAAATCATTATTTCAATAGGTGTTCACCTGGTTTGTTAAAGATTATAATGTTATGTTTGACTTGGTTAATAGATATGAATATTAATGTTTCAGATACGTTTATCGGTGCCTTACTGCTAGCAATGTATTTTTAAGAGCATTTAATGATGGGTGTCCCGTGTTCTCTTGCATTACATAGATAAATGATTAGATCGACTATCGCTGTTCTCAAGATGTACACGCTAATGGTTTTTATATTGTCTGTATTTATTTTATTTTTATCAAGTGCATTCAAAATTAGTTAACGTACAATGTTTAGGTATTCCGTTAAGCACAATTGTCTGCATTAATTCTATGTGATTTGCCAACATGCTACTAGTATCAATAAAGAAAGCTCTTGACTTTTTTGTTTCAATTATTTAGACAGCCGATCAAAAGCCATAGCATACTTTTAAAACTAGTACACATTGACTCGCAGGTTATGTCATTTCTGACAAGACATTAGTTAGTATTTCTCATGGAATTTAGAATTGGAATATAGATTGTCGTTGAACGGTAAAAATCGTTTAGCAGAGGCAATTGGTTCATCACATCAGATATAAGCTATTACAAAGTCATAAAACGAACAAATACATATATAACTACAATTCATACTAATAAAGGCAATGATACATACTTCCAAAAGTGACGTTAGTTTACGAGTTAAATTGGTTCATACGTCATAACGGTATTGTATTATGATATCGTAAACATAATCACGTATCTATAAAAAATCGCACTTATGATGTGCCAATTCTGATAGATTTTGTTACAAATCACATCGTTTTAAGGATTGTTGTAACAAGGTCAATGTTGTTACTAGTAGTAAATACAAAATACATCTGTTTTATATGTGTAATCAATAGCTGGCTAGTATCTATCATTTGCCATTGATATATGTTATTAATGTAGTTCAGTTATGATTTCGAAGTTACAATGCTGGATAAACTCCAATTTTAGAAGCCTTGGCAAGGGCAAAGCAATAAATTGGAAATAACTCAAGAATATATATAAAAATATATCCATTTGTTACTTGCCATTTATTTATCTTCTAGGACCCATGACATACACTGTCGCTTTCTGAAACAGAATAAGCACTGGGTTGTTATTATTTTTTGGACATTTTGTGACTTCGGATTGTTATAATGGTGATTTTTTAAACTTTATATAAAGCAATGTTTCAATTACATTCGAAGAGTACATTTGACCAAATTTGTTTTTCAAACATGTAATATTAATTCGATAATGAAGTTTATGCACGTGAGTGAATCACTAATTAAGCTATAAATAATATAAATTACTTTATTTCTTTTACCACAACTTACTTTCCTTTCAAATAACAAAGACCTCTGTAACGTCTAATAAGCCGAATATGTCAAAGACGAAATCAAGGACTATAAATAGTCTACAGAACCAGAAGCAAAACCAAAAACAGTCTAAACACGCGAGGGATACACATTCATGTGTTCAATTCAGTTCTTTCTCCCCTATTGAATTGAAAAAAGACATTTGTCAGTGATAATTGAGTTAGTTAAAGCTCACGAGAAAGTCAAAGTCACCCAATACAATCATGAGATGAGAAACTTGACAGATCCTTTTAAGGATTTCATACATAACGTTGAGGACAAAATAGACAACACCATTTCAATGAACATTGAACCGTAAAAAGGGCTTGATATTGATTTACATTGATTAAAACACAAGGAATGTTAAGATAAATTAAATAATCATAGTTAAATAGTATACCATAAATCAAAAATTTAGGTTGATCAGAAAATAACTCAAATAACCATTCAATTTCAATGTATACTTTAAATTATACGTTTTTACGGTTTTACAGTTGTGAGCAAGGTAAAGGTGGCTTAGAATGTAAACACACTGAGTCTAGCGTATGCACTGATAAAATATAAACAGACTGATATAACAAAATCAATGTAAGATTTCTACCAGGTATTCAGATTGACAAAAAATGAATCTAGGGTTTAAGATGCGCAGCATATAACATGGAGTCAGTTTTAAATACAATACGCAATAAACGTAAATATTACATATTATTATGTTTACAACTGAAGCACACACACAGTTCAGACAATGATGATACAATCATAATAATATTAGCAAATTCAAGAATTTCAATACTTCTATTGGTCATTTTTTTATTTTGGCTTATAGAATCAATCTAAAGAGAATTGTAACTGACAATCAAGGTCATGAAGGCACTGTTCTAGTATCTAAAGTGAATGCATTTTTTCAGTCTTATTTCTGTGTAATACCATTAAATATTTTGCCACAAAAGGGAATGTAAAGAGAGCTCAGTGTTTACAAATTGTTATAAATATACAAAGATTATTCAATTTAAAGACTGTCACAGTATACAGCAGCAGGAGCAGTGGTCCAGTGGTAGGACGCGCGATAGAGAGGTTTCGGGTTCAATCCTCACTAGGGGCACTGCTAATTTCCTTGCGCAAGAAACTAACTTACAATTGTTCTACTCCACCCAGGTGCAAATGGGTACTGTGAGGGATTGCCTGCCTGAGGGTGATTTCAATAATCAGGAATTATCGTACAATACTGTAAAGTCGGTTGAACATGTAAATTGAAGCAGACTTTAAACCGCACTTTTAAACCGCACTTTTTTAATAGCAAAAATGCAGTTGGTAATTAACAGATAACCAGGAGCATTCGACACAAATGATCTGTATAGTAACTTCAATGCATAAATGCTTAGTTAACAAGCTACACAACACCTCGAAATTTAATTATATGTCTTTTTCAAAGTACACGTTTGACATGTTTTCGCTAAAATACAGTGTGTCACATTAATTCTGGAAGACTAATGAAATAAAAACGTGTGTGCAAATTTCAGTGCATGTCAATTGGTATGACACTTAAAAATTCCTATATAATTTTAATTAATTTCTAATATTTTTCTAGACAAATATTTAGCATGTATTTCATAATAAATTTTGAAGTGTAATCAAGTGAACAAATTGTTCTCGTTAGCACTAGTTAAAAGGTTATGAACTGCAATTCATTATGATTCTATGCATTTTAAACATTGCCATCGTAACGTATTCAAAAATAATCAAATTCAAGCTGAATACGTTTCTGGAAAGTCTGACTGATAATTACAAAACAGTTTAGATAGATATATGTACTTGTATAAAGATTAAACACAATCATTTGAATAAGTAAGGTAATTGATACGTAACATATTTTGACGATGTTCTTGTTCCATGTATGTTATTCCTGCTAACTAATATAACTGTATAAATTTGAATCACATTTACGTTTATTTCGTGAATGATCTAGATATACAAAAGGACATGATTATTAGAACATTGAACTCTATTATAACTTGAAAGAAATATTTACCGTCTCCCTTGTGGAATTTGTAACGACAATAGGTTATTGTCCTCTAAAATTTTAGTATCGCTTTACCGAAACCACTGTGTCGTTAAACTAGACAAAAAACTATTTTAATCATAAAACAGAAAAAACAACTAAAAAATCTGATTTGTAACGATCGTATGTGTTTTGAGGCGACAGTAAACTATACTTGTTAGCCAATTCTATAATCGCGGTATAAAAACGAGAAGTATCCGAATATAATGTTGCGAGATAGAAATCATGTTTTGTAAAGAAATAAAGCATATTATACTACAATTCACAAAACATAATATTTTTTATACTGATGTTATGTCGTTGGTTTGTAAATATATAATCTAACATTTAGCCTTATGTTTTATCTAGCATTTAGCATTATGCACAAGATAATATCTTGAAATTGTACATTGTATATATTTTAATACCAATTCAACATTGTAAGATGAGTAAAACATATCAATCAATCGACATATAAAACACGTCCGTTTTCTTTGCCTTCGCCATGAATCAAGACGCTTCAGGCAATGCGTTAAAGTGATTTAAACAAAATAGAATCAGATTGTAAAGATATATTCTGTCACGAAGAATCATCAATTGTTTCAGAATATAGTTTTAGGTCAACAGTCGTTGATGTCAAAATCTCTGAAATTCATGCGCGTTGTTTAAGAATTTTAAAAAGAGAGAAAAAACAACTTTAGAAAAAAACGTCACGCGTGACCTAGATTTTAGCGTAAATCAGATTTTATACCAAATTGACAAACGGGTTTAGCAACTTTGATGTCAAAGAAAAATGGATAACTTCCCTTAAGATATAAAACTTTGTTAATGCTTCTGTCATGAGAGCAATTATGTGATTCTATAAAAGACTGTTGAAATTAGGTTAATGCTTTGACTATTGATAAATATGAAACCACTTTTTTTAATTATGAATATTTGTGCCAACGACAGAAGTACATACATGTTAAAATATAAAGGGCAACTCAGTAAACAGATACAGGATACTGATTATTTTGTTTTCATTTGTATGATCACTAAAAATATTGTATAAGTAAAACTTGCTAATTGGTGGTGCAAATATCTAACAAAAGAGTATAAGAATGTTTTATATAGTTGATTATTATATATCTAATAAATCTAACCAATCGACAATCTGCATTTGTACCACGTAACCGTCCAATATATTCCCGTATTGGATTCAAAAAATATATATTATTTTCGTATTGGACGGTTGGGTATATGTGCACTAAACGATGCTAGTCTGGTTCCAGATTTTAATTTTTAACGAATTGAAGACGACAGTAAACGAACGATATATAATAAAAAGGTTATTATACATTTTATTGTACAATACGGAATATATTTGGACTCGTACACAGCTCGAAAAGTCATATTGGACGAGCAGATAGGCGAATCCAATTTGACTTTTCGAGCTGTATACTCGCCCAAATATATTTTCGTATTGTACAGTAAAATGCATAATAACATATAAATATTAAAAACAAAACACAGTTTTTATGAAAAACAAACAACTATAAAAAATTATTCATGAGTATATACATAATTATTTATGTTTAGAACTCTCAAACGTAGTTTTACCGATTTCAACTTCAGATTACAGAGGATACTACGTTGTTCTGATAACCTTTAGACTAAAGTTTAGTTAATTTGCGATAGGGTTAAATATAATAATTTGTCTATTCTATTACATCTGAGTCATTTATTTCCAGACAAATCGAAGTTCCGATTTGATCTATTTTATTGAATAAACATTATTACATTTGTACTTTGTATCTGTACTAATTACAACAAGGATATTAGCTATTACCGTTACAAGAGGATTATTGAATTAGTGAAAGTAGCAGACACTGAAAATTAAATTATAAGGAAATTATCACAGTGTACCGTTTTTCACAATAAATGGCATAACTTAGTGAACTCATCACAACAGCAAAGTACAAACTCATTGTTCGGTAATCACTTGTGTAATGAATTTCCACAAGGAATAGTTAAGCATCACGTCATGTTAAAATGACACAAATGATTAAATTTAAAAGCAACAGCAATTGCTTTGTCAACAAAATAGACATGTTGAAGAATGCACAGTTGATATTCATCTAAACATTAGGAATGTTAATGGTTTCTCAACAGTCTATTATTTACTTGTTTAATTCTAAAATATCTTACTAAATACTCGACTTTAATGTCATTCATTTGTTATAATCAATGCCAATGAGTATGTATTTAATATATATATTTATCGGGTTCAATGCAGTCTTCAGAATACCATGCAACTTTGTATGAAAAGACTTTACATATTCACCAAAAGAACCCAAATAAGCATTTACAACTTAAAAGTAAATGATAAAATAGTCCAAAATACTGCTAAAACGTACATTGTCTTAGTCTATTCAATATCAAATAGTCAGGTACAAACGAGGGTTTAAATATAACATAAATATATTATTGGAAGTGTAAAACAGTTTTGTTACAAATGATATTTCATCTGGATAACTTCAAATCATAAATCAGACATGACCAATTGGGACATAGGTTACAGAACAATTTTACAAACGGTATATATATAAAGACAAAGAGCATAAGAAACCTTTACTGCATTTAATTCCATCGATTGTAGTGCTGTGAACTAAACTTAATTCAATTACTTTAACTCAGATTTAGCACAAGGAACACTATTTGTCATTTTATGTTTTGCATCAATTAACACTTGCTGCATCGTTTCCGTCAGAAAAGACAACGTCGGGAAACAATTTCAAGCAGACAGTGGCAAATTTGCGTACGTTCAGTTGTAACGTATTTGCACTTGTTGAAAGCAGTAAGTTAATGCCAGATAAATAAACTGAAAGGATACAGCATACAATAAACATTTTTACAACAAATGGCAACTCATTTTGAATAGTTTTATTGGCATTTTACCCTAGTTTATTTTAAGAAGATAAATAACGTCATCAACACAAACTGTCAAATATTCAGCTCGCGGTGGAAACATAGAATAATGTTCAAACAACGACTTTTCATATGAGGTAGACAAACTCATTTATTCAATATATGTCTTTTTCTTCCCCTTATTCAACTTGGATAAGACATTTGTTGGTGATAATTGAGTTAGTTTAAGTTTAAAGAAACACAACACAAGTCAAACAACAAAAACATCGGATTTCCGGGCAGATTTTTACTTCAAAGACGTAAAACATAACATGAAGCAGAAACATAGAACGTTTTATGTAGCCTTATATTCAATTGGATACTCAATAATCAATAAAAAACAGGTAAAAAAGACACTGCGTTGCATACGAGAAACAAAATTACAAAAAGAATTTTAAAAAAAATGAATTTCTTGTTTACGATATGGGTTCAATTCAAGTTTCAATTAAATTGTATTTTCGGATATTGAATCTACGATAATACTATTATTTACAAAACAATGATTCGCCTATTTTATCTTTTGTTATTTAATTGGTTCCTTTAATTAATAATGTTTTTATTGTAAAACATAAGAGCACAGTGTTTACAATTTGATTAACTTTTCTTTTGAGATAGAAAGACAGAGAGATAGAGAGAGATAGAGAGAGAGAGAGAGAGAGAGAGAGAGAGAGAGAGAGGAGGAGAGGGAGAGAGAGAGAGAGAGAGAGAGAGAGAGAGAGAGAGAGAGAGAGAGGAGAGGGAGAGAGAGAGAGAGAGAGAGAGAGAGAGAGAGAGAGAGAGAGGGGGGGGGAGAGAGAGAGAGAGAGGGAGAGAGAGAGAGAGAGAGAGAGAGAGAGAGAGAGAGAGGGGGGAGAGAAAGAGAGTTCATTTAGATTTCAATATTCTATGACACGAATAATCATTTGAAATTAAAGGGGACAATAAAATGGCACTACAGAGTAACAATAATAATATCCAGATATGCAAAACTATTAGATTTTCAATGCATACTAATGCAATTTAGTACTTTAATTTTCTGTAGTAAGCCTGGGTATAGTTATCTTGCCCTCGCAAATTGCATTAACTTTCACAATATAAAAACCTACTAGACACAAATTTCTTTTTAACATACTACACAACAATTTGAACAAAATTACAATTAATAAAACTACATGCGTAGGCATCGTATGCATGTTTTTTTTTCTAAACAACATTTGTTGTTACAGATTTAATCAATAAAATTGCATGCGAAATTTCATACATTGACACTGATCATTTTGTAATTTGTGACACATTTGAGTCAAATATCACATAAGTATTAAGTTAAGAGATTGCTTTATAAATTTTACGATTATTTTGTATACATTTTATACAAAAACAAAATTTTACAAAACAGCTTGTTGACATGCAAGCAACATTTTTTCTTCATTTTGATTCCCTATTGGTATATTGAAACTTGTTCATTTGAATTACTGGGTTGACACACAAAATTCAAAATTTGATTCTCATATAATTGGCAGATTCAGACTTACATAATGTATGTTTAGTTGCTTTTAATAATGAATGACTACACGTTTATTCCAGAATGCTTCATTGACTCTATAATAAGCGACTGATATTTTACTCATCCTATGAAGATAACAGTACCCCAAATGTAGATCCTAAACGACGCTGTTCAACATCTGATGAATAATACAAACTATATTTAGATGCAAAAAGTACTTCAACCCTAGCGAGTTTTAATTCATTGACCCATCAGCTTATTTATTTGAAATTCAAATTCAGGAACACGATAGAAACAAACTTAGAACGTTGGGATAATTTTATTATACAGAACCGTCCTAATTTTGTGTACATGATACAAAACAAATACATACGAGTGTAGGTTGTAATCACATTCAACTAGACGCACAAACAGTTATAGGACATTGTTCCTAGGGGTATCGGTTTAATTTGACGAAATTGAATGTAGAAGCTTAGAATCGTACATAGGTACTGTACTCTCTCATGACCACTGTAAGGAAACACTTCAGTAATGAAAAAGCAATATCGGGATATCGGAGTGATACTAAATGTGTTTGTTGATAATTCTAATTAATAGAAAAACACTTGAAAGCTTAACATAGCTATAACAACTAAGGAAATTACATTTGACACGTTTAAAAGTTGTCCGAAACCTTTCAATCTATCTAGCATTGTATTGTATCATTTGGCCCCAAACATTCTTGTAATTGGTGCTTGATGCCCTTTCCCCGCCACTAAAAGTAAACAGATGTGTCTAGTAATGTACGCAAGTGTGGATATTGAGGCTCTTATCGCAAATATAAAACGTAAAATTAAACGGTTTTATTCCGCTGAAACGTGCAACTGTATATTACACTTTACGCCAAAACTATTACCAATAGTAACTAAGAATCTAGACAAAAGTAATGATATCACATTATATGTAAAATATAAACACATAAAAGGCGTTATAAAACCTTTAAGCGTTGTAACCAATGATAGTTTTAACGCATCGCATTGAAATGGCATTGCACTGTAAACATATTCTACAAAATCGTCGCAATATACGACTAACCCAGGTGTACATCATGTTGTCGAATGATTATAACGTCTCAACGTTTTGCCAAATAGAATTATTTTAGTGCAGTGCTTGTGAGCATTTTCGTGTCTAACTACTAATAATAAATAACATGCGTCATTTAAACGTTCTTAAACAACATATGTTTAGTGTACACTTTGTTTGTCTGTTCCAAAAAACAGAGATGTAGTTTTATAATATTATTATTATATCAAAGGCAATTTTCAAGATGATTGTGTATTTAAAAGCTTCAATCGCCTCCGGCAATTTTGGTCTATAAACGTTTGAAACTATTTATTTAAATCACAAACAAATTGCTTCAATATACGGAGGGTAATGTTCATCTATTACAAGCATGATTGACTAAGGGGTGGTGGTTTGTTCGCCACACTTATTGTGTTAAAATAAACTATATAACCTTTATTATGAATCATAATTATGTCATACCTTTGGAATAAATTGGTTTTATGTATACTCAAACACGTTATGTTATTTAATACGAACTATACGACCGTTAAATATGGGCCACGAATGAAAAAACAATTAGCAAATTGTCTGATTAAAAAGTTCTTTGTATACCCATAAATAGAAAGTCTTTCAAAAAGTCAAAATGTGATCTTACTCTATAGGAGATGTCATTGGCACGTAGTATTAACAGTTCTGTAAATTAGATTTGTAATACTTCGGAGACCTTTGCTTTCGGAACTATTGATGACAGACACAGAAATAGGACGCACCTTGTGGGAATACTTATCGTTTTAACCGTAAAAAGAGCAAAATACTATTCCCTATTAACTGGTTACTGACACGACGACAAACAAAGGCGGATCTAGCGGGGATTCAAGAGGTCCGGTCACCTTCCTCCTTAAAATTTCCAAAATGTTCCCGTCACTGAGTGTATGTTTTAACTTTAAGCCACTTTTAAGTGAAATGGAATGAAGCTTCACTTGCCCTTGAGTTTAACATTGATTAAATGATAACGTAGTTTTTTATGAATTTGTTGCGTTATTCTTCAAACAGTGTATATTGTGGTTATGGTTCAAAAGTTTGGATCCCCAATAGAAAAAGTTTGGACCCCCAAGAAAAACGAATAAAAGTGACAATGCTTTGGTGATTTTCAAAAAGAATCTACATGCCGTGGCCATATAACAATATCTATTATTTGAGATGGTTTCAGATGAAACTCTGTACATTGTCTTACATAACATAAATTCAACTAAGGTGCGATAAATATAGGCTTAATTCTTAAGGCATTTCATAAAACATAAAGTGGGTAATAAGACAGTGCTCATTTTCAACAGTCAAGTCAATAAAATGGTAACAAAAAAGATTTTATTGTCATTAGTTACATTTAAACAATGTAGATCAATTATATACTTCTAGGCTATTCTGAAGCTATATATTCAAGTTGATCGTTGGTTGACGACCTATTTTGCTTATATTATTAACAAATTATAATTAAAATCAATATAGTATCATGTACGAGTGTATGTATTACTCTTACAACAATGACATTTCTTATAAACTTGATAAGACACTGGATTTGTAAAACAACATTCATTGAATTATAAAAAACATTCCAGTTTATTCCAGTGTTGTCAAACAATGACAGTATCGTCTGTATTTATGACAGTAACCAAGTACAAACTCATTCCACTTGATTGACTTCTAAAACAAAGGTCTACAAGGAGATGTTCAAAGCATTACACTGTTTGCAATTATGTTTAATTGTTTACTTCAAAACCATCATTTCTTTTTTTTGTAAACTTCATTATCGACTTGTTGAATAGGCAATACAGGTTTTTAATATGATGGCAAATAAAGCAAGTTAACCCATACCATTATAGGCAATGTGTCATGTGCTTTATGAAGTCACAGTATGTGTTTATTCATTTTTTCTGATTGTTGTCAATTATATTGGCTATAAATAAAAGTGGGTTAATGTTCCGATGACACATGTGGATTGCAACACGCAATATTGGAATGAAACATTGGTAATTCAATGGCAGTCATTTACCCACGATGTGTTTACGTATACAAATAGAAAGGATTGAACATATGCATCGTTACAAGGGCAATCCAAATTACTAGCACGCCCACATAGGTTTAATAACGACAAGAATAAATATAGGTTTTCGTTATTGTTATATATTTCCATATACTTGTTTTGCCTTATTAGAAGCATTTTAAGATATATGAGTATGTGAGCTTCACAAAATCCAGTATGCTCTTAATAACCAGAATACAAACTTTTACAAAAACTCAAAGTGATGGTGTTCGCCAACAAATGTTAATACTGTTTTATGAACGGTGTACGATTATGTAACTATATATTTACAATCCATGCTAATGTTGTTTATATTAAATTTGCGTACTGTTTTTATTAAAATAATAAAACAAATGTCAGAACGTAATAATTCAATTATATGTACTTGAAACTGTATTTGATATTTTAATGGATTTTCGTTCTTCAGATAAAATTTCAACTGGTGAGTCATATTATTCAGATATCCTGGAACAGTTGTCATTTGAAATTGCTTTACATATCGCGTATGTGTCCACTTTTTACGGTAATGTGTGTATCATAATCTTCAGTAATTGATTTTATATCTCATTTAGCAAACATTTATGTTTGACAGATCTTCTGTAAAATGTATATTTTCATAACAACAAGAAAGTTCTAAACCGTTGTCAACGTTTTAAACGAAGTATTGTATTTATTACTGTTTGAGCATTTACATAAGAATTTGGTATAGCTTGATATTGATCCAATTGCGCATTTGGGAGGACCGATGCTTTGCTTTGTCATATTTTACAGCGAATATTTGATGGTCATGTTCAGAATTTTACATGTTGTCATTTTTCAAGAAATAAACTAAATAAATATGTCTTAAATTGTTTAAGTACACATGAATAATGAAAATAATAATCTAAAAAAACTCAAACAAATTGATAACAGTCTCTATTTGTTAATTGTGAATTAAATCATTCAAAAAATTTAAGCACGTAGCTTGAGTAATTTTAACTAAATTGTCACAATTTTGTTTCAATATCAAAATTCAAAATTAAGAATATTCTCATGAAACAAGTTGCATGTATAAGTGACAATTTATGAATTGCAATTTGATTCCATGTTCGACTATCTGCAAAACATGCAAATGAAAAACTCTATCCTTAGTCGGATTGTACCAAACGCGAATGAAGAAGACATGTTTTGTTGGCAATAATCTTACTCTTAAATATTATGCGGGAAAGAATAGAGAAATAAAACGAGAAAAAAATATAAACTCGTTTTGAAACAGTATTTACATTAAAATTCCAGCCAACTCGTTCTAGTCAGACAGATCAAAGATCAACTTTGATCTATATTATTGAATAAACGTTATTACATTAATACATTATATTTGTACTTATTACAACAATGTCATTGGTTATAAACCTTACAAAAGGTTTATTGGATTAGTGAAAATATCAGACACTAATAATTAAATTATAAGAAAAGATCCAAATCTTCGACTTTTCGATCAATGACATTATTATATGAACTTAAAATGGCGACAGCGTATTTACTTATTGAACCTTGGTTACACGTTTCTTCAAGACGTCAAGTATTGTATTTATAGAATTAAAGATATAGTGCGTAAAGGTTGACCCCGATCTGACCTTTCACATTTGCATCTAATAATTACCTACACATACCGACGAAAATCAGTACCACGCCCATTCTACACTTCGGCAGCGATTGTAAAATTATAAAAGTATGTTTATGTGTTAAATTTCAACACATAATCCTCACGGCCAGGGTGTAATCGATGAATAATACTACTTTCGTATTCAATGTAATGAATATTCTTGCATAAAGGTCAGTTCGGTGTCAAACTTTACGCACAATATCACTTTGATAACGTTTATTGACACAAAGATTTAGATTATTAAAGTAGATCCTGAAACATATCGGGAAGAGCACACAACTACATTCCTTCCATACAATCAAACACAAGAGAATGATTGTAGGTTTTAAACGTTTTAACTTATTCTAAAAATGACGCCACAAACAATGAGGGACTTTTGTCAGTTATCTTTCCTTGATAAAATCTTAAGCATTCCAATTAATAAGTAGGTTCTTACAGTTGGAATTATCGGATTTTATCTTTAAAGTACTATGTTAGGATAACAAATTATTTCATCTAATATATTTTTTCTATATTAAGATATTATAATAGTGATGAAAGTTAGATAGTTCTTTACCCTAACACTAATTAGCTTGATTTACAAACATTTAATGAATTACAAAAACGTTATTGTAGATTAATTGTAGCAAATTGACATTGAAAAGTAAAGGTAAAATCCGAGTAATCCATCTAATCGGGCCTACCTATTTGAAGAATATACAAAGGGAAATTACTGACTAAGGTGTCTAATTTACGAAACCAATAACCTTAGGAGTGTCTCCTTGGAATGGACAGTGGGAAAATAATTGCCACTTTGAGTTTAAACAAATTTTGAGGGTGCACGAACCTCACACAAATTGTCTTGGTGAAAAAAGAAAAACAAGTACTCAATGATCTTAAAGCGTCTACAGTACCAGTGTCAACAAGAACACTACCATAGGAATTAAACAATCTAAGACAATATATAAGTGATTTTATGTATATAAGTTAATACAGATACCTGCTGAAACAATCGAGATTCCTAAACTAACGATATACACTTGAAGCAATTCATATAAAACACAGCAGAGCATCAAGAGTAACCATTATGTTTAAATATTAATGGCATCGATGAAACTTCTTTGAACCAAGCTTAATTTAATTACGTTTATTTAGATTTATCGCTTGGAAGACCATTAATCATTTTCCAATATTGTAACAATTAACACTTGCTGCATCGTCTAGAGCTACCACAGAAAACTATCCTTTGTGTCAAATAGAGTTAAATGATTTATGATATTCTGAACTCGATCAAGAGGAATAAACATAATAAGTACTATAAACAAAATTACAATTCGTAGTTTAAAGTCATGGACGTCAACTATTACTTTAACATGAAGGCGCTATTGTGAATAATATCATTGGGGTTTCTGATTTTGTTTTATGTTGATGTTGCAATGACAATGCTACAGGATATTTTTCCAATTTGATGCTTTTAAAATGGAATTATTCCATTTTCTGATTATATTTCAAATGGCGAGTCTTTTATCTTCACAAGTGCAGACATACTGGAACCATTTCATTTAAACTACAATTTAACAAGTTTTGATACCTTTTATCAAATTAACAGATGTAACCTAATCAATGGTGTTCCTTTTTATTATGCATCAAAACACTTAAACTTGTAAAACAACTCTTAAATAATTTTGAATTTGGCAACATCGACTGTCATCTATCACTTTAATGGCATAAACGATGATGAAAACATAACTTCATAGATAGTTTTACAGTAGAAATTGGATAAGGTTATTGTATCTACAAGCATTTTGCAAATCCTTCATTATTATTTTTCGTGACAAACGTGTCATATGAAATCTATAATCATCTATTTAAGAGAATGTTAAATCTAGTTTATTTTATTTGTTTTCAAAGGTATTTGTAATATCACCAGCACGAAATGGAGTGCTGTAAAGTCATGCAACAATAATGTTCTTTTGAGTTAAAGTATCTATGTCCCTACATCGAGCTAACAAAAATCGTCGAAATAATAAGTTGAAACGAATATTCAAAGCTTAATAAGTTATTTACAATGTACGCAAGTGCGAATGTCTAATTGATAAATTATTCATTAACTTAAAACGTGTCGAGGCAAAACAGTGGTGTTTCAATTTGGCTTACATTGATTTATATTTACTATAAACCCAATATGAACTTGACACTATATCCCTGGAGTAAACATATATATTTATAGTTATATATAGAATAAAACGTCGGCGTAATCAATAGTGACGGAACCCATGAGAAAGACCCAATTATTTGGTCAAAGCTCTTTTTTCTTCCCCCTTTATTCAACTTTAACAAAACATTAGCCGTTGATAATTTAGTTAGTGACAACTCAAGGGAAAACACTGGACAAAGATGTACAAAATGTGATGGGAACTCTAGCAGAATTGTTACATTAAGTGTAATCAAGTATAAACAGAAAGACATCAACAAGAAACGAGAGAAGATGATTCTGTGATATCTTTTATGTGTTTTCTATAGCATATAAGCGTCAGAATTATTGTAAAAAGACTAACAAACGTTTTGCATTTAGAATAAAGATGTGTTGCATTCGATACACAATACCTAACAGGGATGTTTGTATTAACACCATCGTAATGGCAATAAACTGTTACAAACACGTCGTGGTAACTCTGTTCTTTCTTTATTATCAAAGTAGATCAAAATGAACAGAGGTTTAAAACGAGTTATCGTAACTATTTCGGCAAGTATTTATTTAAATATTGATTTAACAAATATAATTTTAACATTAGCATGTTCACTGGTAACATTTGACTTCTGAATAAATTGCATTGCCTACACCAACATCCACGACTATTCTAGTTAAATCTTTTATTCAACCACCTTGTATTCGTCGCCCAAAACTTGTCACCCTTTTATTAAAGTTGTTTAAACTGATAAATACATGCATCGACAGTTTTTGTTACATTAATAAAACCTAGGGTAACATTTTTACGTGTTTTTACTTTTTAGGACATCGTTTGAACTAAAGCATTTGTTCATATTATGTATAACCTTTAAATATAATTTGCCATGTGATAGAGAATGACGATAAACTCTTTGACGCGCTGAAATAAATCCCTTGTGCAATTCGTGAATAATGATAAGTCATCGGATGGAATTGAATCAATCTGATGTTGATCAGTTCATTATACAGCGCTTGCATTCGTGATTAAGTTATGTAAGTACAATGCATTAGCAACATCATATTTTAATTCCCTTTACATTGTGTTTATTGACTTTTTATAACTTCGTTTCGTACTATTATAAAAAAGTAATGTTTAATTGTTTGTGACCCATAATTGGTCACGAATCTATCGACAATTAAGATGTTTGACAAAGAACAATGGGGACAGTTTTTGATCTACAAGAAGAGTTATCAATGAAAAAATATAACCTAAACTAAAGTATTATTTACCTGAATTGCTGTATCATTACACACATGTGCATGTTAAATATCACCAAATGCTTAAAGCAAGATTGGAATGATTTTCGTAAGATTAAACATGATTAAGCATGAACACACGGACATAGTTGATAAATTAACTATTTATTCTTTTGCGTACATATCTAAATTTCAACCTCTAGAGTGTTTCACATAATTGATATTCAATTTATTATAGTTCTTGGTACAATACCATTGTAGACTTGGGGAATTGTTTCGTCACGTTCAAATTCAATCACAAGAAGTAACTGATCAAACAGAGCATCCTAGTTCAGTTAAACTTTGTGTAAAAACGTGTTAAATAAGATTTCAAATACTTAGGCGTTAATTACAGTAGCCTTCAGGGCAAGGATTTTAATTAACTCGCGTCGGCAATTATTTATTTTGATACATCATGTTACTGTGTGAAACGTAAAACCATTTACTTAGGAATGGAACTGCAACAATTTGTTTTCTTTGTATAATGTAAACGGCTTTTTAAAAAATATTAATGCTTTCCGATGTCATGCAAGCCTTATTCATTTATGTTAAAAGTTTTTTTAAAAAAAAACGATTAACAAACAGTTTATTTTTTAATTACAAAACATAATAGTTATGAATATGAAATATTACATAGTCCCTATATACATGTTTATTCGCTATTCGATGTGTCATTTTGTAGCTGATATTTCAATGTGTTGTCGTATTTGATTACTGGGTTATTATACCAAACGCCTTCCAGATTAATTCTCTAAATAATAATTAATTTTGAAATGTCGGAAGGAAACTCCATATCCTTAGGGGAAGTTATTGACATTTGTTCTAATTTCTTTGGACTATCAATTTCATCAAAGATGTACAAATCATTGTATTTGAGATTTTGATGAATGGCATAAAAAAGACATTGGATACATTTGTGAGACTCGTTGTCATAGTAACCGTCCTGGAACTGAACAGGGGTGGCGACATTAACAAGCGTAAGAAGAAGAACTGTTAAAGCGAACACAATTTAAAAGAATGATTTCATATTATAAATTGTAAATTGACTTGTTCCATAGAGAGAGAAAATGTTAATGGCAGAGAAGTGAAAAAATGAGCATACCATTTGACCGAAAACTTGTTAGTTTCTTTTTCATCATGCATGCGCATAGGATGTTATACACGTTTTGATACTTCTGGAGGAAATACAACTACGGACAATTATTGTTGACCTTCACTTATTAAAAGAATATCATTACAATGAAATGTTAGTTGACAGGAGAAAATACAATGCGCAAATTCATATTTACAATTAGGTGATGTCGGGTGTCCTTCTTTATTAATGAGGAAATCCCTTTTAAGTAATGTTTGAAAAATGGTTCAAACGGTCAACTCCATAATTATTAAGAGACAGAACTGCTCCGACTTGTCAAAACTAAGTTAATTTGATGGCGATGTGAATAATCAAGAGAGCATTTGCAATATTTAATAAAGACAAGTTAAATTCTTCAGACAGAATAATAAAAGTATTGCTTTGATCAGTAATATTGAATAAACATTATTAAATTAATACCCTGTATCTGTACTTGTTACAACAAGACCATCGGATGTAAACCTCACAAGAGGTTAATTGTATTAGAGACAGTAGCAGACACTGATAATTAAATTATAATATAAACTCCAAATTACGCGGTGCTGAAACTGCATAACTTCATTGACTTACAAAGGGTGTTATAGTAAAACTGAACTTAACTGACTTTATTTCACTTTTAAATAACAAGTATGCTCACTTTTTATGTGAACGTATGTAAATAAAAAAGAAACAAGCGTAGAATCTATTTATATTGATTATAATTAATAAATGTATTTCTGATCGGATTATGCAATGTGACGGATGCCGATCTAGAATTGTACAATGGTGTAGTGTATTATTGTACATTTTCAATATTCAAGTCTAAGTTAAATAATCGAGAGAAATGCAAACGAATAATAGAAGTTTAGGCGAGTGAGTATTAAATGTGACTGACATAACTGAAGCAGGTAAATGAAATGTTTCAATCGAGGTCCTTAGTGTGTTACGGAAATACATTTTTACATTATTAGAAGAGTTAGATATTTCTATTTCTGTAGGTAAAACGTAGATTGTTTTATGTGTATTACTTTATCATAGTAATAATACATGTGTGTGATAATATATGGATCATGGTATATAAACTCAACGAAAGATATTTGTATAAACAAAATATTGATAAAAACAAGTCATTTTAATACTAACAACATCATTCAAAAATTTTAAAGTTTCGATAATTTATTTTTGCATGTAATAACATGATTATGTTAATTATTTAATTGTAAAGCTCATGGAAAATCAATGCCTCTCACAAAAACTGAAAATGAAATCGAATTTTAATTCAGATTAATCGCTGGGAGCAATTTACATCATTCTCATGATGTGAAACAATTTCAACTCACTTCACATCGTCACGTATACACTTGACAATATTGATGTTAGTATTACGTTCCATTGTTTGCGCATCCGCATGATTTGGTTCATCAAGTGTGCGTTTTTACAAGACTAAACAATTGTGTTTTTGTCACTGTATTATAACAATGACTTACCCTAAATGATACTACGCGATAATCAGATTAGTTGTAATGCAAGCGTCTAATGGGGGGACTAGGTCGCTACCTGCTGTATAATAAATGTGTACCCTAAATATAAATAAACTTGTCTATGTAAACGTATTGATAAACTGTTGGTCAACTAAAATTTTGTTCGATTTTTATATCATTGTATTACATCATTAATTAGTGTGCAATGGGTTTTTTTCGGTTTCTTGTGTGTTTATTCCTGAATTAGTCTATTCAAAAGTGGTGACAAAATGATATTACAGTAGTGATATGTAGTGTATGTCTTACATTGATTAACTTGTCGTCATGCTCTGTGTGTTTACTTTTTATGCTGTGCATGCAGCTGTTGTTTATTTATTTTATTTTATTTATTGGAGTTAACGCCGAGTCAACACAATTTAGGTCATTTTACGACGTCCAGCGCACCTAACCTACCTTTCCTGGGCCATTGTCTATAACAAGTACTCACCTACCCTTCCACAAGGCCGGAAACTTCTCCATATTATCTAATCAATGGAGGAAAATCGACATTATTGTCAAATTTTCATGGAGGGGTATAACCTTCAGGGTGGGATTCGAACCCGAACCCCCTCGGGCACGAGATTCCAAATCCCGGCGCGCTACCAACTGCGCTATCGACCCGGGCTATATATTTCAATGTTGTGTCACTGTAAATCGTACAATCGTATTGACCTGCAAAGTCTGTCTATATGGTGATGGATGTCCATTAACGTTTGCGATCTTATTTTTTGTGTGCTTAACAATTGCATTATACTTATTGTTAGGACTCTTCTCTACTACTATACAATTGTTGGGAATAAATAAGTCTGCTGCTTTTTCTTCTGAATTACAAATACTATACGGGACTTTAGTCAGTTATTTCCCCTTGTATTATCTTCAAATAGGTAAGTCCAATTAATTGGATTACTCGGATTCCATCCTTATATTTCAATGTCAGTTTGCCAAAATTAATCTTAAATACTAGTAACTTTTTTTGTAAATTATTTTATTTGTTTGAAATTCAGGCTAAGTAGTTTTAGGGTAAACAACTGAGATCCGAATATCATCACTTCTGTTGATATCTTTATTAACAAGAAAGATATTAGATGAAATGAAATTGGATTGCTTTAGATTTTATCAGGGAAAGATAACTGACTAAAGTCCCTAATTAATAACATTACAAGAAAATTCTTGTATTATTTACAAGTAGTGTAGATTTATTATGTTTTATCCGTGTAACCACATTATGGATATTACATAAATCATATTGTAAGCTGTAACAGTCACTAAATTAAATAAAGTGTTGATTCGACTTTCTTTCTTAAACATTTATGCGAACAATCGTAAAAAGGTTGGAAAGTTTCACGTAATACAGAGTTTATAGACAAACATCAAAAGCGTTCACAAACAAACAACCTCTATCTAATTGAACTGATTGTTACAGAAACAAATTCAAAATTTATTTCCCCGAGGAGTTAATTTTGTCTGCATTCTTGTTCTATGGGATTTAAATGCATTCTAGTCTTATTGGAGCCTCGTGTTTGGAATCTGATCGTCTCATATGTGTCAGGTAAAATTGGTATCAATTGTAATGATATTTTCCATAACAAATATTTTTTTATTACATTTCCGACATTTTTATTTCTGTAATTGAAACCATTTTTGAAAATAAAAATTGTAGTCACACTATGTACATATCATCGCAGCGTTTTACAAAAATCGTTTTTACAACAATATGTTTTTAGGTTAGCAAACTTGATCATTTGAAGAAAGTACATTGTTACATGATTTTTGTAATCCAAACACTTCTTCAGCTACGTCTAATAGAAATTCTGAAGGCAAAACAGAACTTTAGATTAATCTACACCGTCTAACACACACATTGTCAAAATACTATTGTCTATAATGCGTCAAACGTGAACATATCGCCAACAGACTACACTGCAGTGATATAATACACGTCAATCAAGACAGGAAGAAATACAATTTAAACTGAACTGAGTTCAAATACCTTACAAAACGTAAGCAGTAATAATGGTAAAGTTTGTTTGTAATTACTATATATCAAAATGTAACCAATTGGTCAGAGCAACACAGTGCCTGACGCATTTAAAGCCATGAGAGCACATTGACATGAACAAAAGAACTAAGAAAGTCGAAGTTTTTATCGGACAAAGTTATAAAAAAGTACTAGGCGACAGATAACATTGAAACCGTTTGATCATTTTTATAAGAGTGTTTTTCGTTTCGAAAGTATGTTTTGCATTAAATACAATTAACTTGCGATCTTTCAACAGCCAGCTCTTTTGCAATAAAGAGTAAATTGATTAATGCATATACATGTAAGTAAGATTATCAATCGTTGTTAATACGAAAGAGGAATGGCAGTAAAGCCAAACGTGAAAATGATGTAATAATTTTGAAATTAGCTTTCTACGAATATATTGTGTAGACACATTAGCTTTGCTATCGTGCTACTGAATACCGTTTTAACTTGTTTAACTAAACTAGTGTGGTAACGAAAACAATGTGTCCACGTAACTCTTTTAAAGTATACAAAACATTACAGAAACTGTATACCTCATAATGTGTTACGTCTTGCACCTTTAACTGGCTAGCAAGTTTTACTTTTTCCAGTTTGTACTCAATTATTATGTAAATTGTAAGTGGGTTTACACTTCCATCCTAAAACTGTCTGAAAATAAATAGTTATTGTCATTCATCTTAAAGGCAAAGAACTCATCTGATAGTAAAATATTACCATTTTTGTGGTTCAAATGCCCTTCTTCTAATTCTTAATGACAATTTAGCTTTATCGACACGTATTATAAGGTAATAATTTGCTCGTCGACAGTCAAATTCGGTTGCAGGGCGTTTTAAGGCGATACAGATCCATTATCGGTATAATAACACTGTTGTTGGTTGGGGCATGCTTTAAAACTGGTCCAACATTAAAACTTATCAACATCAGCACAATGTTTGTTTGTAATTTGTTTATTCTAAGTACACAGAGGTCATGAAAAAGTCTGAAATACCTACGTGTTGCATACTGTTTTATTATAGTTCAACCAGCATACGCTTTTTCTAACATCTAACAGACAATAATTATTGTATCTAATTTTGTTATTATGTCAATTGACGATGCTTTATCTTCTCAAAATAATCGTTTTGATAAAATGTCAGACGAATTTAACAATTCTTAAGCGAGGGTCTTTGACATCTGACTTAATTTATCTTGAACGTCAGCTTTTACAGCAAGAAAACGTTGTGTATTATATAAGTGATGACATTTAAAAATAAAATTATATATCCCATTAGCTTTTCTTATTTTGTCATAAAAACTGATTAGAGAATAAAACTAAGATTATGCAATGACCAAATTTTGAGAAAAAGGGTGAGATAATTGTTTTCTTGATATTAATTTGAAACACATTTTAATTCGTCATAATGTCAATGAACAACTCGTCAAAATGGCACACATTTGGACATGCTGAAACCACTGGCACCAGAGTATATATAGGGACTAAGGGACGTACGCATTATTTTATTACCATAAGATATGAGCACTGGTGCCAGTGGCTAAAACCATTGCCTTTTCCATGTTTTAACAAGGACATAGATTGACTTGAAATACACTCAAAATTAGAAAACTGACTTTGTTTGCAAACGGTCAGCTCAAAATATTTGGAACGACAAAATTGCAAAATCATCTCAATAATTTCTCAATAAGCTAGTTGATTATAAAAGAAATCGTATGAACAATTAAATCAAAGTTACTTACATATATGTAGCCAGACAGATATAGTTTTCGTTTTGATCTGTAATATTAAATAAACATTATTACATTAGTACTTATATTTGTACTTACATGGTCATTACCTGCCTATCAACCTCGCAACAAAATATTGGATTAGTAAAATATCAGACACTGACAATTAAATTACACGGTAAAATCCAAATTACAACTGTGTTGGTGATCAATATCAGCAGTTATTTCATATGCATATTTCTGTTATGGTCAGACATTGTTGGATCTTGTTCGTATGGAGGATGGTGTATTAGGGAGTGCCCTTCAAAGAGTCCTTGTTATAGATGATGAAACAGATAAATTCTTTATTTAGCTTCATTAAGGATTTACATTTTACAATACTCTCAGCACAGTCTTGTTGCATTGGGAAATGAGATTATAAACAAGTAAATCATTTATAATGTATAACATATAACAACAAATTTACAAGGTTGTAGGTGAAAACACAACTAAATTACATATAGCATATATAAAAGGTATAAATACAAAATAGCAATGAGAAGAAAACGGTTGAATAATTTGGAAAAAACAGTTTTAAGAAGATAAAAAGATTACGAGTTATTAGCCATGTATCATACATAGAAACATATTATATATACATATGGTACAACATTATTTAGTTTTATAGACTTATATACCGAATTTCTCAAAAGAAACGTCCAGCGTTATACATTTCATAATTATAAAAACACAACTCTCGTCTTTGTTAAAGTAGATCACCTCTTTGTTAAATGTAGGTTAATGACCAAGTTGAAAGTCACGGTGAGTTGGAAATAACAAAAAGTGACCGTGACAAAATTGAAGTAAGCGTAATAAATATAACTTGTCAATCAAGGTCGTTAGTGCAACGGAAATACACTTAGACAGATATTTCTAACTTGTTAGTAGTGTCTGCTAATATAAGTAGAAATATAGATCTGTGTAAGTCTTGATAACAATCAAGACGAAATGTTTTGTAGATTGTGTGTAAGTTATCCAAGTCCAAGACCTCTGAAATTCGAAGCTTGTATAGTATTTAAATGATATTTAACAAAGACAAAACACAATTACATGTATTAGAAAAAGAAAGTTCGTATTTTTGACATATTTCATGTTTGCTTCCATTTGAGAAGGAGTCAATCAATTCTGGGAAATTATTATTTGAGCTCACTCGATGATATGTAGTGCATGTCCACTATAAATATCAACTTGGTTACTGCAACATCGTGCGATTTTGACAATATTTACGACCAAATTGCTAAGTCTTAACATATTTAAGTTTAAATGTTAAGATTTTTTTGCTGTTGTAGGAACATCGAAAATCCAATGCATCATACTAGTAGTGCAACATTACTGTATAAATGGACACACCAAATTAAGTTAACATTCTATAAAAAAATATCCTTATTAATTTAACAAATATTATGTCCTTTATCGCTGTCTTTTTCTTTGATTTTCAGAACATAATAAAAAGTACAAATGTTAAAAAACAAGACATAGCCTCAAACTTAAGTTTCAACTTTTAATCTTATTTTCATCGATTAAATTACTATGATTATAGCTTTATTCAATTACTTTAATTCAGATTTATCGCTTGTGGGTAATATTTGTCATTCTTCTTTTGTATCAATTTACAATTTCTACACGTTAATGCGTACACTAAGACAACAAGAAAATCATCTTTACCATGAAATACCGATGTTCTCTTTACACTGGGTATAATTAGCACATTTTTTTGGATATTTTACAGCATCCAGCGTGCCTAACCTAGCTTTCCTGGACCTTTGTATATAACCAGTACTCACCTACCCTCCCACAAGGGCGGAAACCTCTCCAGGTACCTTATTAATGTAGGAACATTGACATTATTGTCAAACTCTCAAGAAGGGTATAACCTTTCCTGGTGGGATTTGAACCCGTACCCCATTCATGACACTAGATTCGAAATCCAAGCGCGCTAATAACTGTGCTACCGACCCGGAAAATACCGGTGTACTTTGCATATATGATAAAGAAAAACCTTATAAGGTACAAAACTGAATTTCGTGTTTTACACGGTCCTCGTATAATACGACAAATTCCATTCCGTTACATTTGTTTGAAATAAATTTTGCGTGGAAGCCCCTACATACTGTCCTTCCGTACGTGGACATCAATTTCTAAAGCAATGACTTGCGTGTTCACACTATATACCTCTATTAATTCTCGACATTGGTCTTCAGAGAGAGTTAATTTACGTCCCTCATGTGACAACAGAGAGCAACACGCAATATTATAAGAATTCTAGGTCAATTTAAGCATCGGTATTCCTACAAAGGAGCTTGTACTTCTATCAATAGGAGTTGTTTGTGGTTTGTTTTTCTGTATGAAATATTGTAAAGACACAATTAAATCTTTCTAGTTGCTACAACAAAATACCACTATTAGAACCGCCAAAATCGATTATCTTTATGTAGAAAGAAATGGCTTGAAATGCTTAGATGAGCAAATTAATTTCATTGTCGTTGCTATTGCGACCGGCATAGCTACGAGTCAAACTATATATACATGTACATATACTTTTCGTTACGTATACTTCGCCGAAAATGGTAGTTTTTGTTCCAAGTTAAAAGTATAGGCCAGTTTCTTCATTACAAATTATTCAATTTCACAGATGTTTAAGCTAGCTAGCTTAGGCAGTGATCTTTCGATTGACACTAACCTCTTTTTACATGCGGGGAATAATAAATTCTTAACCCTATTTCAAACACCACTGTTAACACAGATTAGTCGATACAAATGCCAAAATTTCAACTTACACATATGACGGCGAAGCTAGTAAAATAAAGATTGGTGCCATTTTGAATGAAACACAACGATAGTACGATGTATTACAAATGTTGAGACTTTAGTTTGTACATATTTAGACATTATGGAGCATTTGTCCTTTGTTAAACAATTTAACAAGTCTCTTTTGGCCATCAATCTTATTAGCAAGTTTAGCAATATCTGCGTAACTTTATTTTATAACTTTTCAAAGTCAACTAAAAACTGGAATGAAAAATTCAATTGTATAGAGTGTTATTATTATCATTATCATCATTATTAATATACAAATTTTATATAGCGCTCTTTTCAAATTAAAAGTACAGTAAAAACCCCGAACCGAAATTGCTTCAAAAGCGCCTCACAATTGTATGCATAGTTAATAAATAAATGATAAAAATGGTAAAGATATTTACTGATGAATACAGTGATCGATTTAGTGACCGTAAGACAATTATTTATATTATTTTTTCATTTTCGAGTCGGCAAGTATACCTTATACAATAAACTTAAGCCCTTGCTGGGCCGTAGTAATTAATTAACAAGTAGCTTTTTAGATATTGGTCACGCTGACTATAAAACAATTATTACACCCCATCCCAAAAACAAAAAATATATATATATCAGAAAATATCAACATTTAATACATTTAAAAGCTATTACAGCTATGATATATTATTTATAAGAAAAGATAGAATGTCATGTATTTAAAAGCAGTTTGTCAAAGCTCCATTATATGTGTTTTATTCGCTAATGCTTTTACTGTCACTATTTAATAAATTCGCGACTCTTCCCTACTAATAATCAAAACTGTGTGACATAAATAATACTTAGAAGTATAAAAGTAAAAACGAAACTAATCTAACAGCACGTTTATGTAAACAATCTCATTTTTAACATATACAATTCCTTTAATAACCCAAATAAGGAGTTAGCATAATTACAATTCGAATTTCTTAAATGGATTGTTTAACGAGAATTATTTGAATTTTTGAAAAGTCATAAAGGTCATTTTCTGACATTTTCTGTCCTAATATGCTTGCGTTCTTTACATGCTTGGGTACATAGTACATGAGTTTGGTGGTAAAGTCTGTTTTGTAATGTGAACCATTCAATAACTTATTTTGAGCTATGTGGACAATGTATGACACAAGCAATCATTTGATTTGAACCACTGAAATACTGTTTTCAAAATTATTTAGAAATTTGGTGGGAGTCCCCAGAACTGTCCCTTGAATCCCACTCTGAATTCGATCGAATTTATCGAATGAAAACGTACCTAAAAATGTATATATTCTGGTCACGAAATTTGTCGAGTAGTAACGATTATCTGAATGCCCTCTACCAGGGTAGCAATCATTATCTGACTATAAATATCTTATCTTCTTTAAACTTAATTATCGTCCAATCATTTCTAATTATTGTGCGAAGATAGATTACCAACGAACAATGACTTCATATTTAGTTTTCATTGAAAACACGATCTACTTGTTAATAACGTTATCAGTAAAAGGTCCGTTCAAATTACAAACCAATAAAACGAAACAAATAAACAAGTAATGGGTCATTCGCAGTACAAGTTTTGGTACACTCTGGTATTTGAGACAAACGTTTATCTGGTTTTTCAAAAGTACAAAATATTCGGCTAACGATAACTTTTCATTAATGCTGTACAAAAAAAGCAGTTTTGAACATGATCAAATGGCATTTACTTTCATAGTAGCACATTTAATTTTTTACCTCTTAAAGCTAAGATGTTTCACTGTATGGTGTTATTTGTCAACACAAAAACAATTTAATCAAACTCAACTTCAAAAAAAATATCACCAATAAAATAAGATCTAAAACATGCGTATACCTAGTAAAAACATGACAACTTATTACCTAAAACTGTCTCTTATCGCTAATATAGTGTTTGTGGTTCATTCAAATAAAATAGTCTGCTACACGCACGTTTCCAAGAATCAAAACAATCGAGAATCTTTTGATACGTGTAGGAAACCAGTATTTTAAGCAGACACCCATTTATTTTCATTTTAAGAAAATCTTTTAGATTCTAAACACAGACATAAAACTTTTCCTTAGTCACTTAAGTTTTTACGTAATGTAACGGCCTGTAATTTCACTTTCTTGTGGTGACGCGTTAAGGCAATCAGTATCACGTATCACGCGACGTTGCCGTCTTTACTTCAAAGCTAGCACACAAATCGGTTTTAGTAATTTATTTCGCATAACACTGGAGCAACGTTGCTTTTTTAATTCGAGTATGACACACCGATCGGTTTTAACAACTTATTACGCATAATACTGGCGCGACGTTGCATTTTTTTATTTTGTTGACAGCACACCAATCTGTTTCAGTAACATATCAAGCGTAATAATGGCCGTTGCATTTTTAAATGAGGACATCTCACTAATCGGTTTTAGCAACTTATTACGCATAACACTAGGGCAACGTTGCATTTTATAATATAAGGCCAATGCCCCATTATTCAACTTATTACGCATAATACTGGCGTGACGTTGCATTTTTTATTTCGAGGACAGCATACCGATCGGTTTTTGCAACTTCTTACGCGCAACAATTGCGCGACGTTGCATTTTATGATAAAGGCCAATGCCCCATCTTTTTAAATTATTACGCATTATACTGGCGCGACATTGCCTTTTTATTATATGAGGACTTCACACCGATTGATTTTAACAACTTATTACGCATAACACTTGCGCGACGTTGCATTTAACATTTCGAGGACTTCACACCGATCGGTTTTAGCAACTTATTACGCATAATACTGGCGCGACGTTGCATTTTTTTTTAATTTTGAGGACAGCACACCAATCTGTTTTAGTAACTTATCAAGCATAATACTGGCGCGACGTTGCATTTTTTATTTCGAGGACAGCACACCGATCGGTTTTAGCAACATTATTACGCATAATACTGACGCGACGTTGATTTTTTTATTAGAAGGACATGACTCTCTAAGGAACATAAGAAAACAACACAAATGTAATACTGCATGACAACATTGCACAACAGTATGTGTATTCTTACACAACAGTATGTATATTGTTCATTATAAAATGTGCTTTTGCCTATCGGTCGAATGAACGATAGCACAATGGCTCTTATTGAAAACCATATTCTAGAACTAGAAACCCTATGTTATATTACTGCATTATTTTCTAATAAATAATTTTAACTCTTTTGTATATATTGTATTTCCATTCATGCTTGCAGCTGCACGTATTTCGATAACAAGAGATCGTTATTTACCCAATGACGTATCACGAGCAGTAGAAGGCAAATAATTATTTCCTTTGTCAGAGACGAAGAAAATATTTTTGTTTTATATCATTAAGACCCGAAATACTAGTAGGAAATTGTGGTAGGCAAGTATTTAATACTCTTTTAGAAATGAATAGTATGATCAATGTTATTATACAAGACAAGGAGCGGGCGTGGCCAAGTGGCTACTATGTTGGATTAGTAATCATTGAATAGCCAGCTCCGAGATGGTACGAATTCCATTCAAAACCTACACCGTTTTTCCTTGAGCAAGAAACTTTATCCTTCTAGTACAGTAATGAGGGATCAGGAAGTGGACCCGAAAGTGAATAATCTAAGCTGTAAGACCTTGTTTCACAAATAAGCTAAAATAGATTAGCATAAACTATATGAAGGGCAGATACATATATTACAAAGTATAAAAATATATAGTGTACTGACACTCAAAAAAATATACACTCATGCAGTAAAAGACAAATTTCACAGACAAAGTTAAATTCAGTGTAGGTATGTTTGGTACTTGTTTGTATTTTGCATACGTATGATTAAAGTAATTTTGCAGATCATGTGATATATATAAATGTGAAACTGCATTAGCACCATTTCCTGTCTATTTAACCCCTCATGATATGATTGTTAGAAATTTAGTAAGGCGTTCGTGGAAAAGAACTTCAATGTAGAAAGGGTAATTATTTTGGAAAGAGCCAACTACCTGTAGAAATTTTGTAACAAATTAGTTAAATCTTTTTACTTTTACTTTCTAATAGGATCTAATTTTATTTAACTTATTGATAAATAAATTTAGTATATCTTCTTACTATAATTATTTTGAGGGGAATTAAATGAGACAGGAAATAGAGCGCCATGATCGTGCGACCACATGCACGACTCATGCAGGTCGGTTCGCCTCCATTCGGAGACAAACACCAAAATCAACAGCGTAAGCCGACTTCAAGCAAAACATTAACAGCCCTGGTAACCAAGCCTTATTTCAATTTTCTATGAAAATAGAATGGAATGGTGTTTAGGAACGACCAGAGCCAGTCAAATGCTTCGCCTTAAGAAGGCAAACGCTTGGCTAAACGTATGACATTTAAGTCAAATTAACGACCTACTCTATAAAACTGTGATGTTTTGTAACACCAGTAAATTACTAACGAATGGGTTGTCAACGTAAGCAGTTTATTATGTCAATAAAATTTAATTGGTCTCTAATTCTGTCTTACTTAAGGTTGCAGATTCTTTGCTTATAATTCAACTAGATATTTAAATATTATTACAGAAATATATTGAAGACTTATCAAATAAATCAAAAACAAAATTTATACAGTCACGTGTTATAGTTTGTATATTTCTATACCCTGTGTTTAAAATCATGAACATGCCCCCGGGGCGTATATTTAATAAATCTAATACGATTTACATACGCAAGGGAGTTAAATAGGATTTAAGCACTTGCCATTGTTGCCTCCCTTTCTGCTAAATTGACAAATGTAGCTTTTATTAACAAATAGTAAGACAGTGAAAAGAATTTTATAGATCTGGAATGCTATATTAAGATAAATACATCATCATGGTATTTCCAAACCGACATATGGACATTTTTTAAACCAAAAAGTGCAAAATTCAGAATGTAACTATAAAGCATTACAGTTTTCGTGAAATTGTATTGTTTGTACTAAATAGGTTCACGGGGATATAACTTAACACTAGAATACAGTTTGAAAGGTCGAACAGAAAGATACCTATTACAGTGTAAGGCTCCTGAATAACGTTATGATCATTCTCGTACCCAGAGGTTATTTGTATTCTCGATCTAATTAGATATATACAAAAAATCTTGATAGCCCCTGGGTACGAGAATGCGTTATGATTAGCTTAAATACCGTTTCTGTACATACTTTGCACGGGTAGCCTGTTGTCAGTTTGAAAGCTCTTGTTTAGAGTGAGGCTCCAATGAGTGCAATTAAAGGGTTTTGTTGTTACCTCGTTGCAAAATTCTATAATTTTCAACTTAGTAGGTCATACTTACGACGGGAAATCATCATTTCTTCAAGACCAAATATAGAGGGTCCTAGTCAGTGGAAACAGCTCAATGGAAATACCTGTGATTAGCGGCGTACCACTGGACTCTGTCCTTGGACCCATGTTTTTTTCTCATTTTCATAAATGACCTTCCAGATGGACTTCATTCCAAGACAAGACTCTTCGCAGACGATTGTATATTGAACCGTCAAATCATCTCTGCTGAAGACCCACACATACTACAGGAAGACCTTAATACCCTAGCAAAGTGGAAAGCAAAATGGGGGATGGATTTTCATGCACAGAAAAGTAGCGACATGCAGATCACCAGGTAAAGATCTCTCATTATGAACAACTACATCTTGAAGGGCATACAACTCAACATAGTACAATCAAGCAAATACCTCGGCGTAGACATTCGCTCAGACCTATCCTGGAAAGATCACATAAATAGAGTCACCAAGAAGGCAATCAACACCTTAGTTTTCATTCACCAGAATCTCCACAAAGCCAACCAAGAAACAAAGACTCAGGCATATAATGCTCTTGTACGTTCTAACTTAAAATATTGTTCTAGCATATGGGATCACCATCAGAAAATTCTTATCACCAAGATTGAAATGGTTCCACGAACAACAGCACGATACACCACCAATGGTTACCACAACACCAGCAGTATGACTGACATGCTCTATCACCTAAAATGGGAATCTCTTGTATCACGTTGGCAGAAATCTCAGCTCATCATATTTATCAAGATTTATATATCATCTAGTTGACATTAACCACACCATCTATCTACAAGAATCCAAACCTATGCCAAAACATCATAATACTAAATATCTACGTATACCCTTCTCTTGTCGGACAGACTCTTACCGCAACAAATTCTTTTCTAGATGTGTACCAACTTGAAGTAATCTACCAGCCTCGTTGGCTGAGACCCACTCTGTGGCATCATTTAAGAGTGGGCACAGAGACCTAACCTTTTAAGGGGATACTTGTCCAGTAATTCAGTAGCCCAAAATGATGGGGTGGAAATAACTGGGCTCTTTGATTGTATTTTAATCGAGCTTAGAGCTTGATTAGTATGATTTGAAAACATGTTTATAATTCTATTAAAAAACGACTGAATCACAATCATGATCGGTAATCCAGAATCGGATTCGTGTTAAAAAACACATCCCTGTTTATATCTAATATACCTAAATCATTACATGGTTCTACGTGTGAAATAAAATCCCTATGTACATTTCATATGATAAAAAGAAATAATTTATTAACAGATTATTAATTAAAAGATAATTAATGAGTAAATAAGTAAACCTCCCTATTGGTGTAAAACCACCATAAAATTATTACATTTATAATTTAGGTCATTGAACTAGTAGGCACGAAAAACCCGTGATTCACTCACGGTGTATTATACATTCAAACAACCAATAAAATAGTTGAACACACTCGTTCCAATACATTTATCACATTAAAGAATTTTTAACTTGGTTTAACACCGTGTCAACATAATTTAGGACATTTTACGGCGTCCAGCGATTCTAACCTAGCTTTCCTGGACCCTTTTCTATAACCAGTAGTTATCTTCCCTACCACAAGGCCGGAAACTTCTCCATATTATCTCATCAATAAAGGAAAATTGAAATTATTGTCAAATTTTCATGGAAGGGTGTAACCTTCCCGGTCGGTATTCCTTGTTAATGTAAGCAAAGATTTGTTTGTTTTTGTTGGGTTTAACGCCGTAGCGACACATTGTATAGGTCATATAACGGAGGTAAACCTTCTCACCCCTCCTGGAAAGTCTAAATCTCAGGTTTTGGCTGTAAACCAACTACTAAGCGCATACTTTCGTCAGTGACAGGCAACTGCCATACATAATTAAAAATCGTTGGTAAAAGGGAGAATAGCCGTAGAAATAATTTCATGACCAAGCTTCACGAAAGTATGCCCCGCCCTGGAATCGAACCCACGACCTCTCGATGTAAGCAAATGTAAGCGATGTAAATAACTTTTGACAACATGTATCAATACAAATTTTTCTTTGGGTGCATCATACATAACTATGAATCAACTTATTGTCAATGGCCTTTCCACAAACAGACGCACCTTCGTATTGACACAATTGCAGCAAAAATAATGACGGCAATGAAATTTGGCAATCAATGGAATGTTTCCTCGTGAAAATAATGTGCCAATATCTAACAAACAGTGTGAAAGACTAGCAATAGTCAAACTGATTAATTATTCATTATACCATAAACAAAACTAGCTGATAGCTGTGAATCTGACGTGATTTAAGCTTCAAGAGAAACCAAATAAAAGGTTATAAAGGCGTGTTCACGTTAGAGAGATTGGCGCCAATTTATTGTCGCAAACAAAATGGCCGCCATTTTCTTAATTGTCTCATTTTTATGTATATTTGCAATTACTGATTGCTTATTGAACAACAAATGGAAAACAGAATAAAAGCAAGGAAAAACTGTACTTTTAATCAGCCTACGGGGTTTTAATTAGCAGTTTTAGTGCAATTTACAATTTGCTAATCGTAAATATGTATTAAATATTGACAAAATAATGCTGACTCAATAGAAGTAAAACATGTTTGTAATAACAGATCCTGTCACAAAAGTCGACACAAACAATTATAAAGTAATTATTGAATGAGACAAAGTCAGTCAGCAACGTAAAGTACTCTCAGCCGATATTCTTCGTAATTTTTGTTTCATTACCAATCAAAATATCATTATTGTTAGGTTTTACTGCTCGCCTACGTGTTTCAATTTTAAATGAAGAACGTTTATACTGCAGTCTATGAAAACAGTTGTTTTCCCTTAAACAACACTTTGGAAACAGATATTTCAATTTAAATGAAAAATGAGACCCAATTAAACAATATTACTCCTGACCTTTACATTAAATGTGAATACCGCCAACCATGTTTCCTGTGGTATGTTTAATTGTCACACTGAAATCTCTATATTTTTACTGTATTCCATTGCTGTATTCGGTAATGAATTTCTGATACAAAATGTGCTCCACTAAGAGTTTTAGCGACACCAAAGCCCCTACATCAAGACTTACAAAGTTTCGAAAGAATAGAATTTACAATTATTTTACAAATATATTATATGATATGCGTTGCTTGCTTATTTTTCAACCATAATACGGGACCTTTGGTACTAAATCTTCTTGTATTATTATTTTCGTTGCATTTAAATTTTCATTAGAAATATAAATACGTTATGGTACCTGTATGTATAGTGTATAAATATGATTTCGAAAAGTGTATAGATTAAGAAATATAATCATAGTGGCACTACCACGTGACTATGACATCAATGCTACGGCGGGAAGAAGAAAACGGTGGAAAATCGCCTCGATCCAGAGCTGTAAGTATTTTAATTATTGTCAGATTTCCACGATACCTACGCGATGCTTAGCTGGAAAGTGTACATATTTTATACTTTTTGCACAAACTGGAAAACCAAAGCGCTACGTACAGTAACAAGTCGCCGTCCTAGGAACAGGAATACCGTTAGTAAATAAAGTTTTATTTTCAGGACATAAAGCTTGGAATATGTACATTAAACAATAAAAATACGTAGAATACGAACACATGGGCGTGAAGAAGCTGAATACGGAACCAAAAGGAGCCGCGGCCGTGGCGTAGTGGTTAGCATGTCTGACTTCGAATCCGGAGATCGCGAGTTCGAAACCCGGTCGCGGCAGGTCATACCCTATACATGAGTTGTCGGCCTCGTGGTAGGGTAAGTAAGTACTGGTGATAGAAAAAAGTGTCCAGGAAACCTATAGTAGGAAGAGCTGGCCGTCGTGTATATGACCTATATATGTGTTGAATGCGACGATAAAAAAGAGGAAAAATACAAAAGGGGAAAACACGTATACATGTATATGTTGTAGCTTCTCTACTACTACTAGCCTGTTTTTTTCCACTTATTGCTAGTTTCCACTTTATATGTACTGTATACAAATGAGAGAGTCATAACCTTGCACGAGAACATCGAATATAACCTTTGGATTTCTGTTTAAACATAAAAATCATGTTTTGCAGAATCAATTCAATACTAACTAGAGTCACTTCCTGGCAAAAGTAGCAAGTCAACAAAGTCTAAAACAAAATCAATGCTTGTTATTTTAAATTAAAACTTCTAAACAAATTACTGAAAGAAATGTATCATCATTTCGTCCAAACTTCAACTAATTCTTTCAGCAAAGTTATCAACACAATTTATTCTTTTTAGTTAAAAAAACACCACGGCTGGAAATTTGTTCAAATGTTAATTCGTTGTGTGATTACGCCTTTCAGTGTAAACGGGCGTGTTTTTATGACCGTTGCGATATTTCTGACTATATTAGGAACACCACTGTGTTTCTACTTAAACGGTAAGACTTTAACAAGCATGAAATATAAATGAGGCTATGTACATGTAGCCGTCTGTTTCTATAAATATTCTCATTCTGGCAGCACTGACTTTCAGGAATCAATCAAAGATGCATGCTGTAAAAGAAAATATGATGAAATAGTGTATGAGAGCAGTTTTATGAGAATAAACACAATGATGTACTGACTTCAGTACATACGTTTCGCGGTTAAAATTTAAAAAGTGGTTTAAAGTCTGCTCCAATATACATGTTCAGCCGACTTTACATATTGTACGATAACTCCTGATCATTAAAATCATCATCAGGTAGGCGATCCCTCACAGTACCAATTTACACCAGGGTGGAGTGAAACAACTGTATGTTAATTTCTTGCTCAAGTAAATTACCAGTGGGATCGAACCCGGGACCTCTTGATCCCTAAGCGCGCGTCCTACCAATGCTCTACTGCTCCTATGGTTGCTACAGATCATATTTTTCCATGGTGTTCATAATTATATGCATAATATGTCGGGTATTTGTTGAATTGTAGGCGAGTAAGCAAAGCAAATGGCGAAGAAATGTGATTAGTTTAGAAGCTGAGACCAAATGGAGGTCATAGATTTTACAGAATGGCATCGTCGGCAACCACAGTACATTCCTCCTTCACATTTCATACGTACTGTGGGCAATTTGACTGGCAAAATCTCGTTTTCATGAATATGCATGAGGCAGGGGAGACTAATCTTCTTTCATTAAAATCGCATGCCTTTGTTACAATTATATACTCTTTAATAACAATGACGTCATACTGGGATTTTCTTACTTAAAATAGAAACCAAGGCAAATTTCTCATTCTGAATGGTAAACCAAACCTTAGATATAAAACGTAATTTCAATGGCCACTTTTCTTTTCTACTTTCCCTGAGGAACCAATGAAACTACTGTCTCATTAATTATTCATGACAACGAGATTTTCCTAACCAAATGAACCACGGTACATGTACATAACGCAGCATAGCGGAGTAATGTATCATGAGATAACCGACGATTAGTGTTACTACGGGTACCATATTAAAACTTAAAAATATCAGCCTATCATTTAAAAGACTTACATATTTCCCTCGGTGTCAGGCAATACGTCAAATTTATCACTTGGCAATTAAAGCGTAGAACTTTCATGTTATTACCTACCTACCTTCCAACTTCTAGAAAAGGTAGTAAGTAACGACGTATTGCAAGCTTATTAAAAATATTTCAAAAATATGTTACACACTGTACACTGCCAGGGGATGAAATGACAAAATTGATTATCCATTAAACATTGTAATTTTAGATACTGCCTTGATTCAAATCGCATACAATTCTGAGAAAATTTGAGACAAAAGTAATATAGTTCTAAGAAGTTTGTCGCAGAGTATCAGAAATAACGGCATAGATACGTGACGTTATTTAAGTAGTATTTATGAGAGATAGTTTTAAGTTCCCGTAATAACAAGTTTAATCAAAATTTATTAGGTCTCTCTATAAAATATTATATTACATACACTACGTTGACAATAAACATTGCATGAGAACATGTATATGTGGTAATATAGAGACCAGAGCGAGTTTTTTACAAATTGTCATGCGGCATTAGCTGTTGTCAGTATAATTCACAATGAATTTACAATTTTATCTAAATTTTGATTTTTTTCACATAAGCATGTTTATACTTGCGTGTACTTTTTTGGATATACTTAGTGGAGCTTTCCTCAGTAATGCGTCAATGACGGTTTTACAATTCATGAATAATGTTAAATGTGCTTTCTCGTGCCTTGAATCTCCACACATGTCATTGGAGTAACAATTTGACGTCGAAAAGCAAGTTGCTTAACTCCGGCATTAATTTTTACTGATTTATGTCCCTTTTGTACGGTGAGATTCGTAGGAATATTGCATGCACATTATATCAATTAACTTTTTAACATATAAAGCTAAACGTCCCAATTTCTCTGACGTTAAACGTCCCAGCGCTGATGCTAAACGGCACAATTTGTCAAATATCGAACATGAACAACACACAAGCATTACTTAGGACAAATATGACTTCAAAGCAATCCAAGATGTATTCGAAACTCTCGGAAATGTGTACAGATCGCAATCATCGCTTAACTAGTTATAAGTGTAACCGTTGAACAGTAACCAGTAAACATTAAGTATACAGATCATCATATTTAAACAGGACTTAGCTAGCATGGTTTGCACCGAAAATATACATGATGTAATTGGCATTTATCGTTCATTAGATTCATTCTCATATCTTCTCGCAAAATGTGTTTATTTTATTCCATTTTTAAATAAAGGTAGATCGAAACTGAAAGTAGAAATGTTTTATGTATGTGAACATACAAAAAACAACAGAGTGTGTATTTTTTCAACAAACACTCAAAAGTTGAAAATATACATTTAATCTAAAATATCTAGTACAAATATGTGTACGCATAATGAACACAAGCATGCTAATCAACATGTTTCAAGAAAAAGAATTATTTCCTAAAATGAACTTTAATATTTGCTGAAGTTATCCTGAATTCTAATGATTAACTTAATTCTTGTTTTGATACCGAAAAGCATGGCGTTATAAATGCATTAATAAAACATTTTTGGGTATTTTTTCGGATTTTTGTTCAAGCTTTTCAGCAATTTTTCATTTATAAGTCAGCTATTGTTGCATTTTCTCCTTGGTAAAAACATCGCTTATTTCATTTAATGAAATCTCGAAATTACGATTTCACAAAAAAACACGAAATACCGAAATGAGATTTTTTCTTGAACTTTCATGACATGGTTGTGTAAATGCATTAATTTTCACAAGTTTTAAGAACAAAAAACTGCATTTTATTAATCGAACCTTTTCAGTTTAATTAATCAAAATATTGCCATCCATTTAAAAAGGAAATTATATTATCCGAGAGTTAGAAGCTGCTGTTTTGAAGAGTACAGACAGTCTTAGACTAGCATCTAAATATCACAGAACCTTTACAAACGAAATAAACACAGTCCGAACAAAAGCCAGCAATGTCTTAAAATCGAGTTTGCACGTTAGTTTATAAAATCAAAACTTATTAAGTTTTCAAGCAAATGTTTGTAAATTGTAATGTTCTTTTTTTCGTTTAACGAAAGTGCTGCACAGTTCGACAGTTAAGACTTACAAAATCTATGACCTGAATTACAAAATGGTTAAAACATAGGAATCCTTTTCTATCCAAGGGTAAATAACCAGCTCGGACTTAATTTTTGTAAAAAATCGCATGCGTTTTCAAAAGCCAATGCATACTTTATAGCGGAACTTTACTGTAACTACAAGGTCCCTTCTACTTTATTGAAGGTATTTAAGCACACGTAAAATAATATTATGTGAACATGGCAGGCACTGCCCTCCGTAATTATGTATCAAACAAGGGCCGACAAAATCGGATTCAAGTACACATACACTTGAACCTCGACATTATCTTTCATCATTTACTTATAAAGTCATAAACTGCGACAAATCTATCCTAGACATTAATTACAATCTCATCTCAAAAAATCACGTGACCAGTCATCTGTCAGTTATAAGTGCAATGAAATATCACGTGACCATACATCTGTCAGTTATAAGTGCAATGAAATATCACGTGACCAGTCATCTGTCAGTTATAAGTGCAATGAAATATCACGTGACCATACATCTGTCAGTTATAAGTGCAATGAAATATCACGTGACCAGTCATCTGTCAGTTATAAGTGCAATGAAATATCACGTGACCATACATCTGTCAGTTATAAGTGCAATGAAATATCACGTGACCAGTCATCTGTCAGTTATAAGTGCAATGAAATATCACGTGACCATACATCTGTCAGTTATAAGTGCAATGAAATATCACGTGACCAGTCATCTGTCAGTTATAAGTGCAATGAAATATCACGTGACCAGACATCTGTCAGTTATAAGTGCAATGAAATATTACGTGACCAGACATCTGTCAGTTATAAGTGCAATGAAATATCACGTGACCAGATATCTGTCAGTGAAAAGTGCGATGAAGTATCACGTGACCATAGTTATACATTTAAAGTACATTATGAGGATAACAAGACTTAATTACCAAGACAAGCAACATCATAGTCAGAAACACCGGAGTGTTGTGTTTGAGACAATTCAGTGCGCGTTAAACAAAGCCATATATTTGAGAGAATCTTTCTCAAGCACAATTAAAACTAAGTTGTAAACATAGAAAGCTTTTTAATTATTCATGGTGCTTAATTAGAAGTTACTAAAAACCAAAACATCATTCGGAAAGACGAAAATAAATCCTTGCCCTTTTGTCTAAGCCAATTGAAAAAAAAAACATTTAAAATGCTTCCAATATTGTTTCTAAAATATACATTCATGTGTATTGAAGTTCTCGGTCTGGTTTTGGTTAAAATTTGACTTTTGTCTACCCGAGTGAAACTATTAGTATTTTATCAATCTAACCTATCTCTTTTAGCAGAGATGAAATCAGGTGTTACGTCATGAATTATTGATTCGGTTTTGCAACCACCTGCCATGTGCTTTTTTGTTACAACATACTTTAAAACAATATTTGATGGACTGTACAGACAGGGCGAAAAAAGGTAATAGGGATTTACATAAAAATATTCACCCTAACAAAATATTCATTCCAATTACATGTTTCTTGCGCATTGTTTTCGTTTGACAGCTGTAGTTGCGTCTGTTGTTTACCAAACATTTGTGCACACAAGTTGATGACGTCATACGCAATTACGTAGCAAAGTAAACAACTTTTTTTTGAAAGGTTCGAGATCGGGTGAGGTTCGAGAACAGGTGTTTATACGATACAGTCTTCAATTGAAAAAAAGCACACATGAAAGTCAATATACAGTCCCCAACTGAAGGGTGGATACATTTTCACTTTGTAAGTTTTATATTGCGTTAATCTACAATTTGATTAATATTTATTTCTAAATGTCTAGTTATAATTTTTTGTTATAATGTTGTATTTATAATTGACGCAACAAAAGTACGTAGCTCAACATACTTATTTTGATCATGATTTTGGAGGCTATAGTATATCAGATGCTGAAGCATTTAAAAATATTTAAAAAGATATATTTCAAAAATGTATAGGTGTTGGTCTAAATTATAGATTTAGATCTAAAAAAACTTCCGAACATTCTTTGGTTTATACTTATCATAAAATTATTGAAATTATAAATAAATATAGATAAATCATAAACAACAGCTTCAAGAGTACTATAATAAAGGCTTCTATCATCCAATGTGGTCAATGTGACCACATTATTTCTTCTTTCATATCATAAAATGTCTTTTAATTATACAAAACGATGGTTATTTGTCTTATCGCAAACCACAAAGTGATCAAAGCATCTACAACTACCATACAAGTGGTAAACCATAAATAAAATAGACAACAAATTACCAATACATATCTCATAAATTTCCAATAACGAGGTAATATTATAGTTAGATATTTCATACAGCGATGGTCAGCGGGACTTGGAGTGATTCTATATTAGTTTGAACGACAGGCAGACCAATAGTACAATGAAGACTTCTTTGATCAATGGCTGGCTAACCACATACTCTGAAATAACGTGTAATTACATCTAGTATAAATGTAGTCTATCCGATACGTATGTAGTATGTCCAATGTTCAATAAATCTTTATGATTTACTTTATTCATTTTCTCATATTGATCGAGTTTAACCACATCCTACCTTGCTGTGATGAAAGCAGGCTTTGCGGGAATTAACAATTTTCTTACAGTAGATTAACGTTGATTGCATACAAACTTTCAAGGGAATTATATTGACATTAAACTAGCAATATTCACCATATAAACTGCTTATAAACACAAGAAGAAAACACGACGTCGTAAATACAATGTACGTATATATTCTAAATAAAATATAAAACTGTTTACTGTTGTTTTCTCGTAGAAGACAAGTATGGAGGCGTCTAGATGCGGGTTCTATTGAACTAAATTTCCGTAAACAAATGTAGCATATCTACAATATTGTTTATATTGTATATTTCTATACATATAACTAAATTAGTATTCAGTAAATCGAAAATATATAAAACTCTAATCAAACAAAGTAGAAAACTCCGCTTTTTGTAAAACAATATTCTTACAATTTAATTCACACGGTTGAATATAAGCGTTTGAATTGTATATGTTTTATAAATATAACTAGATCTGTATTACATACATAATTTATACATATTTCAAAATGTATGAAAATGTTATTGGTTAGGCCATATAGAACAGAACAGAACACAATACATTGCAATACTCACTGCATTTAGACAGATTGTAACAAATACAGTTCAGCAGAATTTTGAAACTTCACAATAAAAATGATTTAAATAATTTGTTTGAAATAAACGTACAGCCGTTATAGCATGAGTTCCTTTTGCCTATTATTTTGTACAAATGTTATAAACTATTATTTCAAGTTGATATTTACCTTTACTTTTAACTCGGCTTTCATTTATGCAGTACAATTCAAAGTAACATCGGTCGGATTTTTCAATTTGATAAAATCAGCGAAGTGGCAATAAGTGCGGACAAAAATTGTCAGTTTTAGGACAAACTCATTTTGACCAACTTAATATAATATGTACGTCGTACATGACCAATATTTATATTTCTACAAAATAGTATTATGTCTAACATCTTTTTAAAAATATGTCTCGTTTGAGACAAACACTGATTACAAAATGTCTTGTGGTATAAGCACGGCGGTTTAGATGATCTTAAGTCATAATTAAAGACTAAGTCATAAAGATATATGGGTTTTTATCTCGGTATTATATGATACTTATATGTACAATCAATGTAGGTGGAACCTAGGGAACAATATATGTACATATACTTACAAATAATTCAATATAATATATAACACACAAGGGAGGATCATTTGACTTGTGGTAACTAAGTCAGATAATATTATACATGTACGAGACTCTGTTGATTATGATCGGCCCTTGAGCAATTATCAAGAAAAAATGAAAATGAAGGACGATATTCACTCTATTCATACACATGTGCGACGAACAGAGCCGAGGCAAACAGACTATAACTCCGTAAATGGAAGTTTATGTTATCCTAATTAATTTAATGTCCAATTTGTACATTATAAATAGTTAAATAGCATGTATATTTATACAGGCACAAAATGCTAAGGCTTGGCTCTTTCAAATTTTAACAACATCTTTGCATACGCCTAATGCTCAATGGGTTGGCAAGTCAAAGCACAAGATTTATGATAAACGGCGATGTTTATTTAATTGGCATGTTAAATCGAAACACAAAGCGTAAGCTATCAAAAAGCCTACACTGTTGATGGCAAATTTGCGCCGTAATTTTTGTATGTTTTTAACTCGATGCCGTGCCGGTACGTTCTGAATTAATCTCATTCCCGGTAAAAATAACATTTTCAAGGACGTACCCCACATATTGCTCAATTATGCCTATAAAGGTATTCATGCATGTTCCATTGGAGTTTGGTGCTAAATGTTTGGCGCATTTATGGAAAATGTTACGCTTAATATACTTTAAGTACTTCTTCTGTCTAGAAATTTGGTATAAGTAGATATTAACCAAACATACAAAATAATAGGATTTTTGTTCCTAACACTGTTATTCTGAAACTTTGTCTGCGCGTCTATTTACCCTAAAGAAACACATATTAGAAAACTGCAAACATCAATCCGCTGTAAAACTTGAAAATACAAAGCGTACTGCGTGCACTTTGGTGTTTTTGTCTCCAACAAATTCGTGTCATTCATCTTGTCTTCACAGGCAGGTGTTAGGAAAATTGATTCCTAAAATACATTGTAAATATAACTACTTCTCTTTTTAAACTGGTAGTTTCTCAATGCGTAAGGATAATTCATGAAAACAGGGTTTTAAATAATTATGGGCACGGGCCGCACTTAGAACTGATTGAGTCAAATGGCCTCGGCAATTTTTCGTCAGACGTTGATATGTCATCTAAAAAAATTCAATAAATGTGTTTCTTATAAATTATACTACGTAGTTCCGTCACGTCGCGTCACCGCTTTAAGGAATATATGTTTTGATTAGACAAAAGTAGAATAAAATAAATAAATTATAGATTAAAATAAAGTTCATTTTAAAGCTAACTATACTGGGGTCAAAAACTTTCCTTACACATGTATTGTTTTTCATTTTTTATAATATGAGATGATGAGATTTTCATATACGCTGATAGTTTGTTATAACAGGGGTGGAGATATGCCCTGAACGTTGAAGTAAATTTTCTTAGTCTATACATTACTTATAAAGTAAATAAGTCTTGGATAGGTTTGTCAATGAAACAGTCAATTACTTGATATTGTGTAGTAGCACTACCCGGTCATTTATATTTTGTTCAATACAATATGATATGAAGTACATGTATATAGCACGGTATATGATTCAGACACAAGTGTTTAAACAAAAATATACATTACTTGTCCTTCCTGGCTAGTGTGTGGAATTCTTTTACCAGACTTGTCCAACTCGTACATTTAAGTCAGCAGACAAGTAAATATTCCAGCCCAGATGTCCGCGGACAAGTATCACTTTTTAGCTGTAAATACACTAACAAAGTAATACTTCATAATGTAAACGTTTCAATCACATTCAGCATTGAACTATTTCATTCAATTTATTCATCATTACTTAAAATATGTACTTTATGCCATAGTTCATTATATTTCTTTTGAGTATTTAACTGCTGTACAAATGCATAATAATCGAGGGCAAGTTGATTTTTTTTTAATTCACTTGTCCGTCGACATGTAGAAAATAATTGGAATTCCACACCCCTGTTTCTGGTGGAGCTTTAAAGCATTCTATGTTTTGTCTAGCCAGTAACACAATTAGATCAATTTGTCATGCACGGAAATAGCACACAACTCACTATCTTTGAGTTATACACACGTGCAGTTGTACTTAAGATTGAAGTATTATTTTTAGTTAAGTGTTTCGTTCCAGTAAAGAGATATCCAGGAAATTTAACATTTCGACTTCATTCCAAATTTGAGCTAATTCATTTGTTGCAATTCGTCTTAATGTTATTACAAACCGTTAGGGACTAATTTTCAACATTGAAAAGTGGTAGCATCGTGCACTTGGTTGAATTTAATAATAATTACAAAGTTCCATGAAGAAGTAGGCGTCCGTGTGAAAAGTTGCTTTGTTTGCGACATAAAAACTATAACTTTATAAGAAACTGGAATTCTCAATTTATATAAGTGTGCCTCTTGTTACTATTCTGTTAAATAATTATGCAATGTACTATGCATTGGGGCGAATTTTAACAATTCCCATTTTTATTGCAGTTGTCTGTCGCCCAACTCACGGTCCCTGATGATACCTAGATTACTGCATCTAAGTTTGTAACGCTGTACTTGTAGACCCACTCCCGGCAATGACTGGCAACTGTCCTGCTTGATACTAAGCTGTGCTGGAGCAGACATTAGAAAAACTTCATGACCGAACTGTACGACGGTGTGTAGGCCCCGCCTTGGAATCTAACCAACGATCGCTGGATTCATACTCAATGGTGTTTAAATTGCAATTTTATTATATCTATTAAGTATCATGCACAAAATGGCATTGTATTAAACTTAACTTTAATGTAATTTTAGTCCGTTTAAAAAGCGAGGCGCCTCCAGCGATCAGTGACTTCTAAGTTACTGTAGCTGCTTTATTAAGCAGCTTAATGCCGCATTTTTTCATTATTATCTATATAAAATTTATCCACTAGTCTATGTGTGACATAACTGTGCTAACATCAGTTGATCAATGACAGAAACCATCAGAAGTAGCAGAAAAGTAGAGACTAGTTTATGAGACTTACTCTTATTTCAGTGAAATTTCTTTAAATTTCCACCTGTGTGTTTATTAATTAGCATAACATTATTAAATCAGCTAAATCGACTACATTGTACTTTCTTTATACATGTACACATTATACATCAGTAAACTGAAACCTTTGAACTGAAAACATTTATTTGTCCGGAAAACGGCATTAAGTCTACTTTTTCAAAATGATCTATACCCAAATGGCCACACCAAGAAAACACCTCCATGTTCAATTAATGAGTGGAATGCATTCATTTGAAAATGGTGCCAACCATTATGTGGCCAAATTGCAAATACAGAACATGAAAGTATTCATTCACCCATCATAATCAGTAGAGAAATGACAAAAAACGTTCGATTGAACTATTTTGTCAGAGGAGTTAACCAAAAGTGGTACAATTATGCGACCATTTGCAATACTTCAATCCAAATCACGCGAATAAATACAAAAAATAGACCGTACATTTTAGCAAAATCATCTTTTCTCCATCATTTATTTTTTCTGTATTCCACTTAAATCTAATTAAGTAAAGCTTAATTCCTGAATAAAAGAACTAGTATTCAAATTATAGGATAAAGTACTTAAAAATATTTGTGTTCTGGGATTTTACATAAGGTTAAAATTTCTATTTGGTACCAAATGCGTCTAACACCTCTCTAGACGCGAGCGTTAAATGTATTACACACTCTCCGTGTTATTGCTATTTATTTTGAGAAATTCATTGCAGAACGATTATTTTGTAAAATTGAAATTTTCCAAAAAGAAAGTTTACCTGATTTTCCTAGATTATTTAAAATTTCCCATGGAGAGAATAAAATTGAATTAACGCCGGTCTACTGAATTCTAAGCTTCAGCAGTCGACTTGAATGATGAAACTCAGAGAGTGTGCCTAGTTTCAGTAAAATCAGTACAAATTTTAACTTTGGTGACCCTCGGGGGATTGCTTCAACCTTTTTCGTAATTAAAAGGGAAATTAAAATAAAGTATTGCGATAAAAAAGAACCAGCGCCTTACTCAGTATGTAATATTCGTAAAGTCAGGTAGTGACTATCTCTTCTATTCAAATGAAATTTAACTAAAAATTGCTTGATTCCATGATATAGTCGAATCACTTTCTGAAAGCAAGCAATCACCATTCTCGTAACAAGAGGTTATCAATAACCTCGGTCTAAAGTTAGAACAAGAATAGTGATAACCTTCGGGTAGAACATTAATGTTGAAAAGAAAAGATAATAATAATGATACAAGTTACCAAAGAATCAGCACCCGGGATCGCGGCACAATAGGTTAAGCGTAGGAATAAGGAAATTTAGTCAGTTATTTCCCCTTGTATTCTCTTTAAATAGGTAGGTCTAATTAGTTGGAGTACTCGGATTTTACCGTTACTTATCAATGTCAATTTGCCAAAATTGATTTTTAAAAACTTTTTTGAAAATCATTTAATTTGTTTGAAATTAAGTATTTTTAAGGTAAAGAGTTATCTAAATTTTCATCACATCTGTTAATATCTTCATTAACAAGAAAGATATTAGATGAAATATTTTGTTATCCTTACATAGGAATTCAACGATAAAATCTGAGGATTCCAACTGTAAGGACCTACTTACCAATTGGATTGCTTCAGATTTTATCAGGGAAAGATATCTGACTAAAGTCCCTAATTGAAATCTAGATTTTCATAAGTGGTTGTCTGATTTGAGCTTCACCCAGGATGGCTTACTCCCCAATGAAAATTTGACAATATTGTCGATTGCCCTCTATTAATACGGTAAATGGAGAGGTCTTGTGGAAGGGTATGTGATAAATGGCTATAGACAAAGTCCAAAAGCTAGGTTTGGTGAGCTGGTCACCACGAAATAACCATAATTGATGTTGGCACATCATTAAACCCAATAGAAAACAAAAAAAATACTATAGCATTATATAAATAGATCATACGTATATGATCAAAACGCATAGAAACTAAATACTTATTTATAAAGAAACGTAACAGTGCCTTACTCGGCCATATGACTTCAACTTACTAAACAGAAGTGACGTTGTCGGAAACTATCAAAGATGTTCTATAAAGATCGACATACAATCAGCTAGAGAAATAAATATAAGATTATTTCCTATGTATAGTTTGTTACATGAATAAAAAGATCTGGCCATTGCCACTTAGTGCTACTAAAGTAAAAATGTACGAAATGAGATTGGATAGCAATTTCCGCTCGACATTTCTCAAGAATGGAAGCACGCAAAGCCAGTTTTTATACAAGTACATTCAGTTTAGTAGAGATTCGACAGCAAATAAAAGAAACAATAATTAGTTTTTTCATTATATTCTGTGCTTTCCCTGTTGAATGTTGATACTAGGAAATCCAATAGTATCAATTTCACGATTTTTTGATACCATGGAAACAGCTTAATGAAATAAAACATGATTTTCAAGTGGAAATCAATTCAATGTTTAAATGCAAGAAAACACAGTCCTACATCTAACTCCCATTGTATTTTAATCACGTGGTCTTGGTATTTATCTGTAACTTAACCAGTATTTTCTTGTTATTTCACTGATTAGAAAGACACAATTAAACTAACAGTATATATGCAATAAAAAACCGACATTCAACGCTTTATATATTCGTTTAAACATTTAGTATTTTTTTGATGTTGTAACATTGCCATCCAGTGAATTTAACTCTGGTAAGAAAATGAATTCTTTAATATTGCACTAAGACAAACTTATCTAAAATTCGTGGAAATATACAAGAGGGATATGATGATCTTTTATCGCTCACCTGAGTGGACCAATTTCCCGAATTTTTGGATAAAAAGAAGCCACTTGAGTGTTAACAAGGTATTTATATTTTTAGCTTTTGTGACCTCGTTTTTTTCCAAGGTGACCCAAATTTTATCGAATCCGAAAAATTACTTAATCGAGCATCCTCACACAATTGTATGAAAATTGAAGCAAAAATGTGACCACTAGAGTGTTTACAAACAAATGAAGTCGGACGACGGACGCCACACATTCAGCGATCCAAAACGCTCACCCTATGCTAGCTTTGGTGAGCTAAAAAAGTTACAAAAATGCTCTAGAATTGGCTATACCGTTACATACAATGTATCTGTTTCAGTAATCACCATATGTGACAGTTGTAGGTCAATTGGCTGTAAATTATGATTGTCTTAACACTGCTTCTGTGCTTTCAAAATGTTTCCATACAACTTTTAGAGCTATAGATTATTCAAAATATTGACATAAGAGGAATAAGTGGTTACTTAATGCCGTTTATAGAAATTGTATGCATGTTTATCGTCTGTTCAGGACTAAAGGACATAGGACATTCGATGACAATATTTTAAAAACAACAAAGCCGAAGAAACTGTGTTTTACCCAAGTATACCTCTATAGAACAATGTCAACTAGACGTGAGTAGTTTTACATCCCTTAATGAAATCATTGAACACATGAAACCTGACGCTCAGCAGGGCAATACAACAATAATATCAAACCGGAAATGGTTGTATTTAACAACCGTAATATCCGGAACTAAACATGTTGGTAAATATTTTACGACCATTCTCAATGATATGTACAAGGAGTATTAGGTCAACAAAGGAATTAATATGATATATTGGTGATGTTGCCGATATTCATGCACGATGATATTGTTTACATGCCCGATAATTTTGACCTGTGCGAGTTAAAGACAAAGAAGCCCAGCTTAGTAGATAGTGCAATAGTCTACTGATTGAGAGGCTTTTTGTGAAGCTTTGTCATGAAAACAAATTCTACGTCCATTTAACCCTCTACCCCAGAATACAAAGTTCTGTAGGATAGGTGTCAGTCACAGACTGGAGTATGCACCTATTAACTGGTTAACTGTCAATCTAGAGATTTAGGTATTCCAGAAACTATGAGGATGCTGATTGACAGCCGTGACATAATCTATACAATGTGTTTCTACGGGGTTAATCCAAACTAGATAAAAGATATGGGCAAAGCCTAATATAGTAACAGATCCAAGCATTGCATATTGTTAATTGTAATAGATTATCATACTAGTATCCACAAGGTTTTTAACTTCTCAGTATCCCTTATGGAGAGAATTTTTACATTACATAACAGTCAAATTGTCAAGATGCATTTTGAACAAGAGAACCTTTTGGACACAAGTTTCTAAGTTCTGCACACATTCAACTGCACCACAAACACTGATTCAATAAATATAATGATATAGGCTAACAATCGTAAAACCTCGCTTCGATATCAGGTTAGTCAAGAGCTTGTACCAATTTCAAGCAAATGTTTATTTTAACGTATCCAAACCCGTTCGAATTGAAAATAATTGTACTGTGTTTGATACTTTTAATAAATAAATCATAATAATGGTCTGTTTTTTAAACTTTGAACCTTCTAAGATCGAAGAGTTATATTGCGTCTATTTAATGGTGTGGTTAAAGTGCCAACAAGGTATTAGTGTATTTGTGTGTGTCACATAGTAATGGATCTACATTTAGTGGTCTTCTAAACGCTGTTGTATCCCTACTACATGTATATATGTATAATGTACATACACGGCATGTTTGAAAAATAAAGGAAGGTCACATGACATATCCTTGTGGCTTGTACCAAAAACATCATGAATCCATGTGTGTTAGACAATATCAGACTATACAGTAACTAGATCAGAATATCCCATTAGCATTGCTATATGTTAGTATACCAACATAACATAATGTTGTCATGTTATTTGATGACCCTGTATTCACAAATCACCAACAAAGTATACTTCCACTTCTGAGTGTAGCTAGATAAATGAATTCAATAGTTGGCAATTACCTCTTGTTAAAAAGATTTAATAATTAATGAGATACAAGTAGTTTAGAGTTATATATAGACTCCTATATTGACCTATTGTAATCTAAATAACACATGTCATTGTATACAGAGTACAGAGAAACCTTCAAATCAAGAAGTACAGAAAATTGTATCAAGTGATCTTCAGTATGTACACAAACTTTATTTAGGTCATTTTTGGTAGCAGCCAAAGGTACATGTACTGAAGATTCATATAGGACATAACATAAGAATTAAGATCCCTTGTCCAAAATGCTCATCACTAGCTACTGATTTGTTGCAACCCCGTAGTTTCCTTGAGCAAAAACTTTATCCTACTAGCTTAATACTGGGGAACCAGGAAGCGAGCTCGAAAGTGATAAATCTAAGTTGTAAGAACTTGTTTCACAATCGACTTAAAATAAATAAGTGTCAAATATTTGTTGCATCTTTGAACAAGCAATCTTTGTCGTTCGTTATGCATGAAATAACCTCTAAATGATTTTAAGCCAGGCATTTCATCTGAATTGGCAAGTACTCGTTGACTAGTAAGCGGATCTTAAAGTGATCATCACATTAAAGAAAACTTGTGTCGCAATTAGGCCAAAGGAATTGGCTTAACATATGCAATGTGTTCGTTCATAAATTGCTGCAGAGATGGTATTACACTTGGCAAATAAAAACAAGAAACATTAAAAAACTCAAGCATAAATATTTTGGAGTCAATGTGATTTGATTGAACCAAAGTCTTGAAGCAGTGGATTAACACCATTCTACTGTAATATACATTACACATATAACATTTTATATAATAATGTAAATCACACATACATTTCTAATTGAGGACATTAGTCTTTCAAACTGAGTTACTACAAGACTATTTTCATGACAGTTAATGGATGTTTTTCCAAGCCATTTGAATTAGCTTTTTTCATAAATATTTGATGTCTCATAGAATGCCGGTCACCATTAAATATTTCTATAATGTAGGTTAATCAGAACTGACAGTCGTCATAGTGTATCAAGTCACGTATATATAGAATGTAGGACATGACAACACAGCTTTACAGTTTTTAAACTACATTTATTGTAACCTGAGAAACACCCGTGTACAAAACAGTTCGCATCTTGAAGATTGCCAGCTTTTCACGTGCATAGAAGAAACAATAATTCGCTTGAAGGGAAAATGAGAACTTATATAGGTAAAAAAGTTGTCTAGAAAAAAGAATACGGTGAGTCAGCCACAGTGCATTGCATATTTGTAAGCGTTTTTATTCAAGATAAACATATAATTGAATGTGCCATTCGAGAAGAACTGCAAAATATATAATCAATTAATATAATCTAATCTAGGACCAATTATGTACTTCAATTTTAAATCAGAATAAAACGCATTGCGCATGACATCGTTCCATATTCCTGTCTCAATTTCCAACGTACGTATATCCGTTAGGCAAAACATTTTTCTCCAGTGAATCCTCTCAATACACAACGATTTCTCATATTCACGTCTGTAAAGACACTATCACATTTACAAGACACGATTTTCACAGACGGAGTTTAATTCGCCTGATTGCCTAGCGTCTCTTGACGGCGTCAATCCTCGCCATCCTCACAATAGTAATATCTTACAAAAAACGTTGATATTTCTGACAAGTTAATGAACGTTTATATAATAAAATATTCACCGAATATTTATTCTTTGAGATTGATAAACAGTAGACTATAAACACTCTCATGTGTGATGTCTTTACGGCTGTCTGAACAATCAATGTGTACGGTATGTCAGGACCAAAGCTTTAACTCAAAGCATTACAGACATATCTAGACATATATAGTATTGGGCCATTGGCGGCTTTTTACATTTTATTATCATTTATTGCGCTTATTGTGTGGTGACATTTGACGTTGGGATATCTGAATAGAAAACGACCAATGTCTATGGCATATAGGTTTGCATTAGCCTCTAACCCTTTGTAGGTAGACTTTGTTTGAGCGGTATTGTTCTAAAATAAAATGTCTAAATTGGTGAAAGAATGCATTGGCCATAAGTGGGTCAAATGACTGTCAGTCAGTCAAAAGTGAAAGTGATCGGCAAAACATATATTGACTGGCGCTCCTTTAACACACTGGTGAGATAAAGTTTAGTTTACTTAAACGAATGAACTTCTTTAATAGGATAATCTTACTAAATGCGTGATGGTTTACTTATCTCGTAATAAAAGACACAAATAAGTACATGTACATTGTACATTTGTATTTAATGAAATGTATGAACAATCAAACGGTTAAAGAATTTGGCATCACGTTTAGTTTAATTTTCGTAAAATGAGAGACTCGTTCGATAAGCTCAGTCGGTAGCGTGTCAAAACAGGAAACCAATGATAGATGGTTTGATTCCTGTGCAGAAGCTGTGTTCACCTTCGAATAGTTTGGTCATGAGATAATTGTTTTGACCTACACTTCTGTCAGACTGAGCATCATCAAGTTGTCTCCATTAGATAGATAGCTGGGCCAGTCCAAGGACTAGAGTGTGGTGATAATCTGCTGTGATATGGCTAAGAGACTGAAACATAGAGTAAAATGCGTTAAATGTCTCCAATGGACATTCAAAATGACTCATTCGACTGCATTCATATGAGTGAACACATAATGCATTCAACGTTAATTTAACAGGACACAAAGTTTACTCACGCGATACTAACAGAAATTACCATGTTTCAATCTACATATAAAACACACGAATTTATTTACGTAGGTCATCGAAAGATTAAAGCACTGAATGCACTCCATTTGTGTCCTTACACGATCTGTTCGATAAGAAAACGACATTGAACAATTTGATTTTATACATACTTAAAGTAATATTCAAAATGATATATTTTCTTCATATTGTGTTTTTCTATACAATTATGTTGTTAAAAAGTTGTATTTGTTGTTCATTGGAATGAGTTGTTGGTTTCATTCCCTCTGTACCGTAACAATATGAATGCAAAACAAAAAGTAACCAAGTTCCAGAGACGATATTAAAATTCTTGTACATGTATACATATAACAAGAAGAAGTTAATGTAAGTATCTTAGTCTACAATGACCTACTCGTAATACAACCATCGTAATTAACATCAAACAAAATGTATACACTGAGGACTTGCTTGAAAGAAACTGTACTTTGATTGTTTGGTCAGAATTGATTAGATCCTTTACTCTAAGGACACATAATATCAGAATGAACAAATCAGTCGTAAGGTAGATCGTATCTTGGTACCATCATTACATGATCGTAAACTTAAGAGTACGTTCTATGATGACTCATAGTACAGAAAGGTTCACACCGTTTCGTAACTCTTGGTAACTGGAGTTTACTAGATGACCTGTTAGATCATACCATAACCTACCATTGACTACTTGCTGTAGATTTAGTTCGTAAAGAAATATGACATCGACAGTGCCAATGAAGGGGAGTTAAAACTGATCTAATATTATCAAAGCACTGCGGATAAATGAATTCACGTAAAAAACACCAAGATATTAATAAAAGAGCAGTCTACGGACAGCACGCTTGACTATTCGGGGTATTCGTGTTAACAACAGCAACAACCTGTCAAATTTCATGCTAGTGTAATGCAATTTGGTATTTGACCTCCAATTATAGCCCTGAAGACTTCATGTAATGTTACAAGCGAATCTCTTCTCTAGTTTTAAAGATAAAATGTTGCACCAAAATCCTAACCAAGAAGCACAAGCACAACTGAGTAAGATAGCCTCACCTTTCTCCGAATAGTCGAGCTAAAAAAATAACAACTTAAACAATGTTACTGTTTAATAAAAACAGAACCAACACTTTAATGTCAAAACATAAAGGTATAGAAGTAATTGAAGCACAATATGGTACATCACTTTTCTATACAGAGGACATGTCTTTGTCTTCATATGCCTAACTGGAATGCGCTTTTTTGTTACGAATTAATTTAGCGGCGCTTATTCAAGCATAAAAATCAAAATTGGAACTTGGCACTAAAATTATGCATAAATCCCCCAAAGCAAGAAGTTACCATTTTACAAAATTATATATAAGATTTAAGAACAAGTTGGTACTTATTTGTGTTAATTGGGGCAAACTATGTTCTCGCTCATAATTGCTATTCGTTTCCTGCCTCTCTCAAAGCTGTTGTCTTCATTAAGTAGACAAATCTTCGGTTAATGTACTAATATATTATAAGACTAAGTATACTTATTAAAAGGAAATTTCCCATGGTACATGTATGTATGTCATGAGAAGAACATATCATTTACTAGTAACTAAGTATAAAGAGAGTGTTGCGTGTGATATCACCATTTTAGAGAAAATGTTAAAACAAGTAATTCATTTGTTAATAAAATACACACAAACATTTATTTATGTTGCCTTTTTTACGTTGTATTAGAACAAGTGTTTTGAAATGATATTGTAAAGAACAATACGTTGTTGTAAAGTTTAAGTTACTAAAAGGTCATGCCGTAAGGCTGTAGTACAATATCGAAACACTAGTCGGAAATACGTAGCGACTTGATACCAAGACGGAGATTAAAAAATGCATACCATTTACTTCATTAAGCACGTTATGTACCACTTTTTCTGCATTTGGTTTGTTTTTTGTTGTTGTTTTTTTTTGTTGGTTTAACGCCGTAGCAACACATTGTATAGGTCATATAACCGCGGTCAGTCAACCTACTGACTGTTCCTGGAAAGGCTAAATCTCTAGATTTAGCTGTTAAACAACTAATAGGCGCATACGTTCGTCAGTGACTGACAACTACCCTACATATTTAAGAATCATTGGTAAGAGGGAGAATTGCCGTAGAAATAATTTTATGCTCCTTAAGTATGCTCCTTCCGGGAATCGAACCCACGACCATTCGATCAGTAGACTTGCGTCCTACCAACTGAGCTAGCCGGGCGGCTGCTTCTGTATTTGGCTTCAGGGTCTCGTTTGGACACTTTATGCTCGTAAAATATCACTTGTTTTTTTGTTTTTGTTAAAAGTGACCTGGAAACATGTAGTTGATTTAAGCAGGAACTACCCTTTCGTGTTCTATAACTATGTATTTTAAATGACTGTAAACTATTACAAGATAGGCAATCATTAACGTCCAATTAATTTACTAGAAACTCATTTATTTGTTTATATTAACGGTTCCTGGTCGTAATCGAAAATAAATTGTTAAATAAATAAACAATTAGATCTGAAGAGAAAGAGAGGGAGGGAGAGAGAGAGAAATTGAGAGGGGATAGATATTTATATATTTACTGTTGGAAGAAAAGATATTTAACTTTACTCAGGTCGTGCAAAATAGTTTTACTGTTAACTTAGATTCCTTACGCTCTATATTGTTCGGAATAGGTCTTAATCTGTTGCAGCTGCTTTCCAAAAAATGTTTGGCTACATTGATTTATATTTGGTGTAAAGTTTTTAATTTTTAATTCAGATATTAGCATAATTGTTTACAAGCACTATGGAATTTCTGATTGGTTACTTATTAAGATCCTTATGTCAACGTACAGATTCAACTTAAAATGGAGCAGATTTGACAGTAGCATATATTAAGTTGTAACGATTTAGAATTAACATCATTCTGTAATAATAAATATGTGCTGCATGTCACAACCTTACGTGAAAGGCAGTTCAACCCGGTCTTGAATGTTATTGAAAATCATGCGGATATCATGAGCATTACTATTGTATCAAAACACTGGGTTGGTTAATACCATCATTTGGCAATGAAACAGATGAACGACCCTTTTTATATAAAATTGTTCCATTCTGGAAATAGAAAATATGGTTTTACTTCGTGGCTTTTGGCAATAAAATCTGCATTAAAGATAAAAATGACATTAAATAGAAATGATAGTGACTTCATAGCGTATGTATTGTTTGTTTCTGAAATGTATATGCATGAATGTCATGGTTTTATCTTTTTAATGCATTTGTTACATGTAAAAAAGTTATAACATAAATAAGTAAATGTGTTTTTCTTCCCCAAAAATGGTAACTTTTTTCTTTATAAAAATACATAAACAATTAAAAGAGAAAATAGAATGATAAAAATACATTAGTTTTGGGTATGGAATGCATTAAAACTATTTTTGCAATCGTTATTACTTTTTCACGCGCTCTGACCTATTGACCTACTTTTAATCTAGCGCACCAATCTAAGAGCGAAGAAAACGGAAAATATCATGCTCTGCGCGTATAGACGTACTCTTACAAATGAAGCCAAGTATTTTTCTTATAAAAAAACATCAACTAACTGACAAATGAAAAATAAAAAAACATCAACTAACTGACAAATGAACAATGTATGAATTAAGATATCGGAAATAATGTCAATTTGAGGAGAGTTATGATAGATTTGATACATTGTATATTAATATACCTATGTCATTGTTATGTTATCTAATTTTGAAGACAACTAACAATTATACAGACTCAATGTCGAGTCTTCAATAAGTATACAACGCTCCTGGGTAATTAAGTTTCTCACAATGGGACAATACCAGCAAACGATCCAATTATAAAAACAGAGCGTGTGTGTGCTATGCTGCAGAATAATTAAATTATATACAAATCTATATAGGATACATAAATGTATGTATATTATTTATAATATATACGTACAAGTCGTCTGTTATGTTCATGAATATATAGAGAATATAAGGTTAGTGTCTATCCGTAGTTAGTTTATCCGGCAATTTGGAGAAAGGTTTATTCGGCGAGGCTTGCTTTTTGGATCTAATAGATCACTTTTTGCAGTAGGATAAAGACGAGTTTAAACGATTATTTTAAAGTTGTATATAGACTTAAGTCTATGTATTTTCCGTACAGTAAGTGTGTACTTGTATATCTCGGTGTGTCAGTCAATGATGAATGCCATACGGCTAGCTCGGTCGGTAGCACACAAGTCTACTGATCGGGGAGTCGTAGGTTAGATTCCCAGGCAATGCATGTTTTCGTAGAGCTTGGTAAACAGTTTAAATTTATAGTGACCACGGTAATATGACCTATATAATGCGTTTATATGGCGTAAAACCCAAAGCAAAATAGTTTAATCATCGGTTTATGTATGAAACGTTGATTTCAAAAGTGGTCATATAACGTTGGAAGCGAGTAATGTGTTATTAAAAAGCCTTATTCGTGTCTTTCTGTCAAAAAATTTGGAACACCGGTTTTCCAAGTTTCCAAGTTTTTGTATTATGAAAAAGTTATTAATAAAATGCTTTGAGAATATTTCTTAAAATACAAATCATTTCCACTAATGTAAAAATTGAACCTGATTCGAGAATCCGCGAAGTTTGAACTTTGTCAAATATTAATGTTACCATTCTATATACAGTCTACCTTGCCGCCAAAATTTATGTATCTATTTTATTATCTGTATCAGCAAAAAAATGAAACCCCCTTCCTTAAATAGTAGAAAAAAATCAACTTTATGTAAATGAATAATTGCATATTTACTCGGATTTTTTGTGTTTCTTTTGTGCGCTGAAAAATGCTATTAACCTATTACATGTAATCTAGACGGACTACTTAAGATGTATTTGTATCCATACGCAGTGAAAAGATAGACCCTCAACTATGTATTAAGTTTCTAAACACACAATGAGAAAACGATACAATATTCAAATGATGGCAACTACTCTATACAGAAAGAAAATGTCGTAAAATTCCAATAGAAAATGTAATTTGTCCTGATTTGTGCTCATTTTTTGGATAATGGAACATTGCTTCCGGAGTTGCGCAGATTCTTGTGAACTAGTTTTTGTTTACTTCTAACCGGAAGAGATAAAAACAAGACTTCCGGACGCCTTCATTGTCATTTATCATTCTCCACAGCTTGTCGAATTAGGAGAATATGAGTTAATTTCAGACATTAAATAATACCGTTACATCGGCGACATAATGTCTAGAAATTAGTTACTAATTTGATTTACATATTATAGATTTCTTCAGGACTTAAGTAAGTACTGATATGAATATTTATTCTATCTATTGTTTAATGATGAAAGATCATAATTCATTTATGGAATCGCTTTACTTTGGCATCATTTGTCATTTATACGGAATTGATAAGAAAACAAAACGAAAACAAAAGAAATAACATACATTTCAGGGAAAAGCTATGCTGGATATTCAAGGAGCACTGGATCAAAGGTGGTCCAGTTTATACTTAGCCTAAATAGGTTAGAAGTTTTGACGTCGAAGGCTTTACTCTTAATGAATAAAGCATAGAAATACCTACCCATACTGTTTGTATGTTTAAAATGGAATAAGAAATGTCACCCTAAAAGCTGCTTGTTAAAAGAGTTTTACTAATTTTTTGTAATTCTTAAACTCTTCAAGTTGTGAACAACATTTTGGAAGAACAACATTTCAAACCTTCAGCCGTTGGCAAGCCTATAGTTAAATGTTTCAACAGCTGTCATAAAAGATATCTTCATGACAATGTTATCTGTGGATTTCAAGACATAATTAATATAGCTGCCATATTACACAAAGATATTATTAAGACTAAATGAAATAAGATTCTGATCTTAATGAAACCGTCTATACGTGGATGCTAAGTCATAAGATAGATTATGATAGGGAATAAAAACCCTGAATCCAGTTGATTAAGACATCGAAGGAGAAATAACGTATTAAATGAAAATTGTACAAGTGACCTTTGCGTGTTTTCTTAATTTTTATATTCAGCTAAGATTCCCATTCTTATATTGGAGATGACATATCCCAGTAGACATTGAATCAGAAACAAATACGTGGTTCTACATCATAAAATCGTATACGTAATTGACTGTAAAACTATAGTATATTTTTAAAAACATAATACTGGATGTAGACTACGAAGATTAATTGCACAGTCTCCGAATTTAATTATACTGTTCTCCGTAGCATTCACATATAATCATACTATATCTAAATGATCAAAGAAAAGCTACTCTTATAGTCTAATCTGATAAAAGGCTTTTAATTATTTCATCAAATCTGATATTCAAATAACAAGATAATACGTTTCTATCAATCATTGTATAAACTGATGTGATCACGTGACACATGAGCATTGTAAATACAATCACGTGATCTACAACAAAAACAACTTATTTCATATTCTGAACGGAGAATCAAATGATCGTCCATTTGTTTATTATTTGATTAATGTAAAAAATAGAATATATTATTTGACAACATTAAACATGCACTTCATTAGTTTCCGTATCATTTACGGCTTAGTTCGTATACATTCGTCAAGTTTCGTTGCTTTAATGAGTGACAATACAATGTATGGATGAAAAAGAAACGATTGTATTATATCAAACGGTTTATGGTGCAGAGGCAAAGTACTGACTTGTCAATCAAAATACCCCCGGTTCGATTCCCGCACAGGTTGGTATTTTTTGTAATTTCACAAACACTAGTAACATAGTAGCAACACTATGACTTACTTATTACTTTTACTTATTGACTGAATATTAATTATATATCATTTCTCGACATTAAATTTTGTTGTCTTTTGATTTTCATACTTTTTTCTTTATTCATAATTTGATTATAATTTTGTGACATGGTGAAAGACTGAAGGACTTTTCATAAATGTGTGTAATACACTTTCGCTGGTAATGGAATCCGTGGGCCGTCTTTGAGTCCTATTACAAAACCTTAAAGTAATATATTCGTGAATTTACGGAGATTTCATACGGAAATTCACGACTATGCATACGGTGCATGTTTAATGTTGCCAAATAATACCATTGTTCTTTTTGGACAACACAAAATGTTTATGATTACTGCTTTACATAAAATTATGGAATAAGAAAAAGAAATTATACATTTCAATGACTTATATCGTTGTTGTCTATGTTCGTTTGAAAATACGTTTACACAAAAAACTCTTTGTAAACTATCACGATAAACAAAATCAGATGTCCGAACTACATAATAGTAACAATTATATAAATTCCTTAAACAGACTAAAAAGAAATAAAAATATAAATGTGATAATATTGTTTGTTTGTTTGGGTTTTACGGCGCACCAACACAGAAAGGTCATATCGCGCCGAAAGCTATTAATGATACTAATAATTCAAACTATATTAATGATGTAAAAACTCTATATCTTATTATAAACATTTATTTCTTTCAAAAAGTTAAGTATAGCATATGATGGTACAGATTCAAAAAGTTCTTTAAGTGAGTTTACTTTAAAATGTTTGTCACGAATGTATTTAAGATCCTGACAGTCAAGGAGAACGTGTTTTACATTGAAATGCTGGTCACATGGTATGCATTTAGGTGCTTCTTCTCTTTTGAGAAGGTATGAATGTCTTAATCTAGTATTAAATGTGATAATACACTTGTTACTAAATAGTATTGTAACAGTTGAGATGGGGTTAGGGTATGTTACCGGTTAATTCTTCTCAGCCAGCCATTACATGTTTGACCAGCTGTCGAAGGTCGGCTCGGTTTAAATAAGACCAACGCTTTCAATCTTCAGGGGAGATTAATAGCTAGCCGATTACACACAAACAGAGCAACACTGTCGAGTATTAACCTCTACTATCTTAAGTACAATTTGTAAAGGTGTGTCACACTGAACTACAGACTTACAGTTCAAACTACTTTCTTGTTACGTAGACCAATGATTAATTGAGTTTTTGTATGTAACAAATACGCACGAAATTTGTTTCTTAATTCCACTGGATTACACTGACTAGTCAATGACATTTTTGAATGTCAGAGCTCATATGAACATTATTTAGTTTCCGTTGCCGCCAATCCTCAATTTCCAGAGTCACTCGATAATACCTCGAATGGGGATTGATTGTTAATTCCGAAGATGCACGAGTTAAGCCGAGTGTGACCGAATTACTGTACCATAGGATACGCAAAGCTGCCGCATAAACTTCGTGGCACGTATTAAAACAGAGGATTTCTCTCAGTCGTATCTCTGGTATATAGGAATAAAGGTCAAACGTTAATTGATTTGACTAATGCCCTACGAGACCTAGCACAAATTTGATTATAATAGTTTGCAATAAGCTTACATTACATGAATGTAGTTCCGTTCTAATGTGGCGTTTATCAAAAGTCTGTATATGCCTGTTTGAATTATTTTGGTCACGTGTTACGCCATCGTGCTATTAGTGCTGTAAACTCATTCGTTATTTGACGATTGTCAAGTATCAAATCTCAAATCCGAGACCCCAAAAAAGGTCCTACATTAAACTAATTCCGCTATAAGACGGCCGTAATATTAGAACTTTACAGTAAAAACACAAACGATGTGGAGACATCGTTCTAAAAACTGCAACCCAGGTCGATAGCGCAGTTGGTAGCGCGCCGGGATTTGGATACTCGTGCCCGAGGGGGTGCGGGTTCGAATCCCACCTGGGAAGGTTATACCCTTCCATGAAAATTTAACAATAATGTCGATTTTCCTTCATTGATTATATAATATGGAGAAGTTTCCGGCCTTGTGGAAGGGTAGGTGAGTACTGGTTATAGACAAGGGTCCAGGAAAGCTAGATTAGGTGCGCTGGACGCCGTAAAATTACCTAAATTGTGTTGAAACGGTGTTAACCCCAATAAATAAATAAATCTAAAAACTACCTCAACGTTCCTCTGACTAGAACATAATATCAAAAACATAATATCATTGATACAGCTAGGAGGTTACGTACATAAAAAGTTACATTCAATTTTGAAATTCATCTGTATTTGCACTTGCCATCGACAAACGTTGATTTCTGTGATTTTCCGTAATACCTGTGTGCGACGTTCCAATAAGTTTTTGCTCTAAAAAATCGATGAAAGGTTTGCTAAAATAAATCAGTGCACATGTGAACATACAGTTTGCTTTCATAAATAATTCATGCACATGGCTACTATATATTTTCTTGACCATCGACTATCTTAGACAAAAATGAACGATTCCTATAAATCAGGAATCAACGTGCATGAATCAATAGATTGAAGCTATTCAGACATCCCCTGATCTTGCAGTGTGCGTAAAGTTCAGCCATGGTCATGATTGTAAACTTAGTTTATTCATGTGTTCACGTATCATTTCCAACTGTAGTAACGTGCGTATATTCCAATCAAATATTCAGCCCCAAGTATGTGCGTTCACGACTGCAAAAATAATTACTGGAACTTATCGTCATGACTATGTAAAATCATTTACGATATTTGTTCGAGATATGATTTAGTCATGGATTCTATATATACCCGCGTAGTTGAAACATATCTTAAGATACTTGTACATATATGACAATAACAATTGTATAGATTATAGTGCTCACAAACAAAACTCTGTTTATAAAAGCAAAAGAAAGAATGAACTGATCTACGAAGGGGGGTGCTCAGGATGACAATAACATAATAATTATGTAATTTTAATATGTATTATGAGTGTCTAGTTGGTGTAATGGTAAGGCGATCTACCGTAACAAGCATGGTTGACCAAAGGGCAGTGGTGTAACCACCATGCTTATTTTGTTAAAAATGAATTATACAACTTTTATTTTCAATACTGCCTAACTCTGAAATGGATTGTCTCATTTTTAATGTTTACCCAAACACGTTTTGGGTTTTTTGTACGCACTATACCATATTTTTTCTCCCTTCAAGTTTTACAGTTCATTAAAACTATCCTTATCAGAAATGTAATTTAACTGTATTAATGAAAATCAATTGTTTTCACGTGTAATTATTATCATATATGGCTGTCTATAAGGTACGTGCTATGACTGACCGCATATGTCACAAATCGTATATGTCACGTGTGATATAGTCGGTCGAAAATATCCCAACCTTCAGCAAAATATGGGAGATATACGTTTGGAATTCGTTTATCCACGCTCATCAAAACGTATTTGTCACTTGTCAAAAATGACTAAAAGATATACAACGTATTTGTCACATGAGTATATTAATAGAAGTACAACACAGATAAGCGAAGCAACTCAAATGATCATTATTAAGTATTAACCCACGACGAAAACCTAGCCTGGAGGAGTTATTGCGTTCGATCCTATCTCATGGTAATTGTTTGTTTTCTGCTGTATCGCATCAATTAAGTAAAGTTATAATATACAGAGATACGAACACTTGGCGTCAAGAAGCAATTCATCATATTATATAGAACAGATCCTTATCATTAAAGGTTTGTTAATGATTAAACAGTACGTGTTGTGGTGTTCCTTAAATTACTTTAGATAGCGAAATTGTGACGACGATATTACTTTTTACCTGTTAACCGTCACATGATTTCAAAAGCACGAAATTAGTGCTGTGTTGTGTTGCTCTTAAAAACTAAAATTATTTCATTATCTTGATTAATAAAATGAAAAAAGAGTTATTTTACGTGACTGTAATGATGTGATGTTTTTATAACTGTTCAAGTTAAGACATATTAAATTTATAAAAATGATCCTAAGGTTGTTTATTTTACCCACAAACTCTATGTAAATTTCTCGTCTACCGTAAAATCTCGATTTGAAGACCCTGAAAATTTTAAGATGGGTGCGTTTAAAAGAGTATAACAGTCCAAAACAGGCGTTAAAAAGAGTAAATTTAAAAAAAGATTAATTATTCAAATAACAATTTTACTCGGTATAACACCCGTGTCAAAAAGCGATATATGACGCGGTCTATCTTAAAGTCGGCAGCGTCTTTGACATGGCTGATATAAACACTCGATGAGTACATGAAAACCATGTACTGTGCTATCAGCGGGGTAGATGTATGCAACTGACATTTTAAATAAAATGCATAAATATAATTCACGTGTATATAACTAGTAAATGATGTTATCATCTATATGAACCCCCCCCCGGCCAGCTCCCAAGGGCCAGTGACCTCCCCCCAAGGGCCAGCCCTCCCCAGGGCCAGCCCTCCCCGCGATCTCCCAGGGCCAGCGCCTCCAAGGGCCAGCAGCCCCCAAGGGCCAGCCCCCCAGGGCCAATCCGCCCAAGGGCCAGCCCCCCCAAGGGCCAGCGCCCCCCCAAAGGGCCAGCGCCCCCGGGGCCAGTCCGCTCAAGGGCCAGCCCCCAAGGGCCAGTCCGCCCAAGGACCAGCCCCCCTCAAGGGCCAGCTCCCCCAAGGACTACCCCCAGGCCAACTCCCTAGGGCCATCCCCAGGACTATCCCACCCAGAACCAACCCCTCCCAAGGCCGAACCTCCAGAGTCAACCCAAGGATCCTACCCTCCCAGGGATTTGTTATTTTCCCCTTGCAATAGGGGAAAACTACTTTTCCCACATTGTCCCACACAAGGGACCAGAGATCCTTAGCAACAGAGATGAGGAGCGGAACTTCCTCAGCACGGGGGAAAACTACTCGTCCCTTCTTTTCCCACCCAGGGGAACGGGTATTCAACTCGAGAGAGCCGAACACAAAAAATCGATTTAACTCCGTAGAATACAGAGTTAAAACGGTTCGAAAAGCAGATCCCTAATCAATAGGGACACTACTCTTCCAAAATTGTCCCTAAAGGGACTGAGTATTCAACTCTAAAGAGTCAAACACAAAATGTGCCTCAATACCGTAAAAACGGATACAAAGCACTTGGGTTTACACCGAACTACAACATGAACACCTTGAGTACTTACACACAATATTAATGACAATAAATTGGTTTGTAGCAAAAGCACACGTCTAAAGTTTTAAATATGTCTAGTAAATAAAAACGAACATTTTCAATATTAAAACTTCTCTGGAAACATAAATATGTTTTATCCTGTATAAAATATACTTTTATATCTAAATATTTTTGTCATAACAAAGATTTAAGAATCAATCACAAAAGAAAAAGAAATGTGTTTAGAAATTATCCTCTCATGTCTATATAATTTGTGTACAATAGAATGATCAATATGGCCCCTAAGGGCTTTTACAGGTATGACAATACATATTTTTCAACATTTACTCGCTAAATAATATGAGCAAGAATTATAAAAGGTAGTTTTATTAGTTTTGTTGCATTTGTACATTTATAAACACGAAAAATACTGTTCCCCATTTCAATATGAATATCTAGAGTACGGAAGTTAGTAAATATAAAGGGACTCTTATCATTATATATATGTCAGCTAAGCTGGAGAATATTAGGGACCAAAATAGCGCAATTGGTTGAGGCGTTGGAATATGATAATCATGTAAGAGTTCAAACCCAAACATTGGTGGTTCAAACCCAGTCACTGCCATAATATTTACTTTTTTATTTTTGTATCATATTAGTATATATTATAAAAAACTATGATTATAAAGTTTAATGCATGGAAATAAAAATTTACATAAATAAAAAAGCAATTTTATTTGACACTTGTTTTTGAAGACCGTTCCTATAAATGTGCTGAATAGCATTTTAAAACAAAAAATAAATTATTTCAGTTTAATTAAGCCAAATTAACTAGTAATAAGTAAAATCAAATGTGCTGACTTATTCAGAATAATTTCACGTGCATGCATGACAACTAAGAATTTGATTATCGTACGAAATGAGTGATATATACGGTCATACATGTATCGTTAATTTGCGCAAACGTATATGTCACACGATGTATGTGTGATAAATTCGACCGAATATGACACGCGCGTGTGACATTTACGTTCTCTGACATATCGTCGTGGTCACTTGAAAATGCCGGAACTACAAAAGCTAAAGATTTCAGGAGACGAAAAAAGCAGTATTACGTGAAAAATACAAATGAAAGGAAACTCATTTTTTGCATTTTTTACATCTGATGAATATCTTAAAGTGCAGATATGAATTTGTATCGAAACTATTAATATTTACTGAAATAACTGTAGCTTCTTACAAAAAACGAAAAAATCGAAATTTTGTAGTAAAAGCATTTTCAAGTGACCGCGACGATAAACGGTCTAACAGTGTTATAATATTCTGTGCAAGCCCGACTGTCCATGGATCTGCTGTTTAGTTTAACAAAATCGCTCGACGGCAGCTTCGGTTAAAATATTGTAGACAATGCCAGTTTGCTTAAAATTTTACTGTAAGCTATTACAGTATGATAAAGTGTATACCAAGAACACAGTGTTAACAGGACAGCATTTATTATTTCTTGAATTGAAATTTGCCCGGCTTAAATCCATATAACACTGAATAGTTCGAGCCAAATGACTTGAGACAGAATACTTAGATTTGGTAACTGCAGTATTGTCCGTTTTTTCTCAACTGCCAAAGCTTGAGTAATTTCACGGTGACTGAATGCATTGTTTTTGAACTAAATGTTAATAAATATATATCTTGACTAAAACATATCATACCGCATAAGAGCATAAGAAGCTTCACTCGATCATTACACACACTTTCGGAAAGTCATGAAAGAACCATGACGATAATTTTAACAAACGCATTCATTGTGAAATTATTCATGTTTTGACAGTTGAGAAAAAACGAACTATAATAATACCTTATTAAATGTATACAAATAATATTTAAAATGTATTCTTGGTTTGAAATCTGTTTTTACAACTTGTGCTATAGAATCATTATATTAACATATATAGTTTGAGAAAAAAAATCTGAGACAAAAGCTACAACTTAGAATTAATACCATTTGCATAGAACAAGTATTGTTGACGAAGCGTGTGAGGCATATGGCTGTCTCGGGTAAATTTGAACAAACTGAACTTCACATTTATATCATACAAGAGTTTGTAACATATGAGTACTTCTACGTAAATGTTGCACTTAACACAATATGACAGAAACATATATTTGGTGTTAATTTCTCGTTAAGTTCAACTAATAACCACTTATAAATAATCCACCAACAAAGTTATGCCATGCAAAAAGTATATTTCTAAATTAAGTCAGCTACGAGTGTCAGGATAATTTTGCTGTAATTAAAACGGGAGTTATTTAACTGAATTAACAACTTGTAAATACTCATAAAATAATGAGAAACATGCAAGCATAAAACTCGTCTATATCGTGGGTTGGGAATACTAGTAGCTGAAAATAAATTTCAGAGAATAACGCATAATAAGCAAATAATTACTTTCAAAAACGCATGTGAGTTGAATGCGCTTATGCTATTCTTTACTTTAATGTGTTAAGAAATTTTCTAAGGATTATAATTAAAAATATAAGTCGCGTTTAAAATAATATAGAATGGTACTCACTTTTTAGCAGAAGGTAATTCCAGTCACTTGAGCTTGAAAACCAGTCCACGAGTAACCCTTCAATGTTCGTACGTCTGAATCTACGAATAATTCATATAACATCAACTTAAAAATGAATTCTAAAGTTCTAATAAGTCCTCAAGCGGATATAAATCAAAATTTTCTTTCAGTAAAATATGTTACACAGTTCCATATGGCGTATTACTAGTATATTATATATTAAACATAATACAAATGTTTTGCACACGTTGTTATTAGAAATTCTAGAGTGTTATACACTGTAACTATAGTAACTAATATATATATACAATTAATTTTTATACACTATCGCTAAAATTAACCTAAAGTCACAAACACAAAAATACAAAAAAATAACAATTGTATACAAATGATAAAACCCTTTCCGTAGACAAATATGTTCGAATATTTTAATATCTCTCAACAACAGTTCGTATCGTTACGGACCGTGAACGATATGAGCGTCCTCGGCTCCAAACTAAGACTGTTTTCTTGCCACCACACACGTTAGTGACTCTACGACGTTTTCACAATAGAAGATACGTATTAAAACAACTCCAATAGTTATCTGCCAAGAGCGACGTGTATTTTCTACCAATATATGTTAGTTCGCAACTATACTGCTACTGAATATAGTAACAGTGTTCATCCTAGAAACTCAGAATAATGGGGAACCTTACCTGCCTGAGTCGAGATGTTAAGGTGGTTGGTCAGTGTCACCTCTTACTTTGGTTTGAGCCAGCTGTCGACCTTAAAAAAGGAATAATAAAAAGGTAGACAAGTGAATATATTTGTAATTTAAATTTAAGTGGATTTCGGTACAAACTAATATCAAAATTATTGTGAAATTATTCAAGTTTTGACAGTCGAGAAAAAAAACGAACTATACGTTTACAATGAACAAAGGTTAAAAAAGTTTGAGTTTCCGACCAGGCAATTGTAATGTGTAAAACGACATTGTTTGTACTGTCAACCGTGAGAATGGACAGGCAGTGTTGTTTAGTTCGTAATTGGAACTATTGCTTGTAGTTTATGGAAACCAGCAGTATCTTATTACCCTTTCTCAATAACCTGTCCACAAGTAGTCGAAAGTTTACCCTATATGGAAAAAACTCGACATTATTGCCGATATTCAAGAACGACTAAGTCCTACCGCGAACCTTGAATCACACACAGAATGCCGGATTGAAAATTGAGTGTTCTACCGCTGTATCTCTTCCACAACGATCAAATTTCATGGTTTTAAAATCCATTTTAAAAGTTATCTTCCGCCGTATATTGTCTACTTTTGTTTGTTTCAAATTTAGGCTTTCAACCACGGCTTATCATAAGTTGACGTATTGTTTACATTCCTATATGTTTCTATGTTATACATTGTCATGTCCAGAAGTCTGCAACTATTTAGAGGAAAACTTATACATATAGCCAACAGTAATGCAAACTATGGATGTAAAATAATTACTACGACAATTCCTTGTTCGTTCGTTCGTTCGTTCGTTCGTTCGTTGGTCAATCAACCTACTCACTGCTCCTGGAAAGGCTAAATCTCTGGATTTAGCTCTAAGCCATGCAACTTCTAGGCAATATCGTCAGTGACTGACAACTACCCTACATAATTAAGAATCATTGGTAGAAAGGAGAATGGCCGTATAAATAATTTCATGACCAAGCTCCACGAAAGTATATCCCGCCCGGAAATCGAACCGACGACCCCTCGATCTGTAGACTTGCATTTTACCAACTGAGCTAGCCGGGCGACCTTTCGATAATTCTCCCTTCCAATCTACTCATTCTTAGTTTTTAGGGCAGTTGTCAATCACTGACGGATGTATGCGTCTGGCTACTTAGAAACTGTTCAATCCAGAAATTTAGCCTTTCTTGGAACAATTAGTTATTTGACTGACCGCCGTAACATAAACTAAACAATGAGTTGCTACGGCGTTTACCCCAGCTAAATATCTACTTGTTTGAAGAGAAAAGGGGGACATAACTCACAAACGTCCCTGATTAAATACAACAATAATAACCTTGTGGCGGACAAGCCTGTCGCCGTCAAGGGTCATAAAGTAATGACTGGTATTGCAATTTTATGATGATTTGATTAATTAATGTTGGTTTGATTGTTTTTCAACATTTCCTCTGTTATTGTCTAAGACCAATGTACTGAATTTGACTGTTTATTATTCATATATATTGGTTAATTCATGTGTCGTGAATAATACATGATACTGTTAAGTAATATTCCGTTCTTCTCGGTCATTCACTACGAATAACATCGGACATATTTTGCCGCCATTTTGGAATTATCTTTGCCTCTCATACCCAAGCAATATGCATAAACCGGTGTTGAAGTTAACAAATCCACGATCGTTTAAACGTTGTTAATGTTACGTTTTGAGTCCATACATTTAAAATACGCAATTTAAAGAAACCGCTGAACAATATACAGTTACAAATATTACATAAAATACGTGTTTACCATAGGTGTGTAACGGTTAACCGATATACCGGTTAATATTGCAATACGAGTTCTAACGGTTTTTAACCGGTTCGTTTATCCTTGAACCGGTTTTTGTAATTAAGTGTCATACTACTTGTTTTTATCAGAATCTGATAGTTAAATGATTAAACAAATGTTAAAATGAATTGAAATCTTGAAATACTCTTACTGTGCTTTTAAAGGTTAAACATTTAGTCAATTGAAAGAAAAATATCTTCAAGAGTCTGTTTCAAACCACGCATTTTTCTAACTTATAGACCATTTTACATTTGTGATTCAAACATTTGGATAAGAGATCATTTGAAAATACCCATATGCGTACTATGCTGATCCAATTAGGACGAGGTACATGCATTAATGAATGCTTTGCATGTCTAAGCGAAACACCGGTACGTATTGTAATATATTGCAAAACGGGTTCTGCATATTTCAATATATTGCAATGTGTTTTTACTGTATTGTTACACCCCTAGTTTACCATATCTCGAGTGTTTATAGTGTTTAGCAAAGACCCAGTATTCATAGCAAACCCCAAAAATCAGTCCGATATTAGTCATTCATTATATGGTCGAGGTGTTCCAAATGTTCTTACTCATTGAGGTGGTGGTTATTCTCTACATATATTTCGTTATACTTGTTCCTTAATTCCCACAGTGGTTATTTACTTTGATTAAAACTGTTTACGAAATTAAGCATGGCGTAACGTGTGTCAAGACTTGGCCAAGCTACGTGACTTTACATCACCACGGGTACAATAAATGAAGATATCTACCCCGTACGCATCTATGTTTCATAATATTTCCCGCCAAAATAGTTTTCTGTTGTTCAATTTAACAGTATCATGCAAAATTCAAGACATTCATTGAGCTTTCATAGGAGAGTATTACAATACACGAGGGTGCTAGAAATATTAATACTCTAGAAAGTAATTCATATATTCACAGCTATAACAACAAACTAACATAAGAATAGTAATCTATCATAACAAAAATCCATTAGAGTCAACTTCTTACTCTAGATATGAGCTGACGTGTTGCTTCGATAAAATGTAAAACAGTACACTGGAGAGGGTCATTGACTGCAATCAAAACTAAGTATGATAACAAAAAATATGTTAAACTAGGGAAACTAGAGTCTATATCCTGTATCTAACTGACCAGGAGGCTAGTTTGTAGGGCTGTAACAATACGGTAAAAACCGTGTCGCAATATTATGCAATACGTACCGGTTTTATTGTATACTCAAACGGTACAGGAATTGATGAGCATTTAAGGTACATATATTTAAATGGATAGTGCAAAATATGCAATATATAATGTAAGAAAATGCATAATTTGAATGAGACTTTCGAAGAGAACTACTCTTTTATTTGACCAAAGGGTTAATTTTGAAAAGCACATTAAGACTATTCCATGTTTTAACACATCTAATACTTTTCAAAACTTTTAAATTTCAGATTCTGATGATAACAATCGACATTGAAAAAAAAAGGTTCAGGAAAAATCGAACCGGTTAAAAACCGTCAAAAACTGAATTGCAATAATAACCGGTAAATCGGTTATCCTTAACACCCCTACTAGTTTGTGAGTATAGATTAAAAGCTAGTCGCTGCAGCGCACTTGCGTCTCTTGGCTCAATTGAAATGTAGGCCAATCAATGTTTGCTTCAATGAAGTCTATACAAAACATGTGTTTTTGGTTTGGTTTAACGACATGTAAACACAAACTATAGTCATTTTACGGCGGTCAGCTCAACTTACTAAGCTTTGCAGGGCTCTTGTCTTGGACTCACATTCCCTTCTGCAAGGCAGTATATCTCGAAATACGTTAATAATGGACGAAAAACTGACATAATCACATATTTAAACCACTCCTTCTAGACTAACACTAGCCACTGATTACAAAGAAAATGAAAATTGTCTCGTACAACTTATTTCACACACCTCAAGTTAAAAGTAACTTCTCAATAAATATAATTTACTCAAACATGTCGTTGTAAATTATTGCATTTATACATGAAACTAGATCCGTAGCAAAATAATACATTTGTTTGTCAATAAATAATAATATTTCCGTCGTATGTGCGTACGTTATATATTATATTTCAAGCTAAAATATTTTTCTGTTGATCAATACAATATTATAACACAAATAATGAAGAAGTTCATAATGTTTTCATTGGACGTATTACAACACACAAGGGTGCTAGAATTTTGTATATTCCAGAAAGTAATTCATATATTCCGAGTTATAATAACAAACTAACACAACAATAATAATCTATCATAATAAAAATCCATTAGAGTCAACTTCTTACTCTAGTTATAAGCTGACGTGTTGCTTCGATAAAATGTAAAACAGTACACTGGGGAGGGCCATGAAACCACAGTCAAAACTAAGAATGAAACAAAATTAAAGGAGAGGGAACTGTTGTGAAGAATAATTTGGGACCTTGTACAATTGACAATTTTTCCGCTAAAACTTTACAAAACACTATTAAACACATGTAACTATTTTAAGAAAAAATAACACAATGCAGGCACAATACAAATGTTGTAATCACAGACTTATTTACGCAACATAAATTTTGCAAATACATTTTTTTGTTTAAAAAAATGTCGTGATTAATGACAAGCATTACTTTGTATGTTTCATAAGAAAAATTTTGATATAAACATGTGTAAAACAATACTGTTGGAGGAAACACGACAGAACTAGAGCTATTTTCTTTTTGCTATTATTTACCGCAGCTTAACAATGTCATACCGCGGCTGTTAGTCGTCCTATCCAAGGTCTCTGCACATACCTAGCATTTAGCTTCAAGACGCAATATAATTATTATTCCGTATCCGAAAGTCGTATAGTAAACAATGATAAATGTTGTTCATTTACTTTTACAAACTTCAATTTAATTTTATAGCAATGTATCCGAATATCAGGACAAACCTTCAACATTTTCTAATAAACTCACTCGGTAGTTTAAAATACAAGACATGTAATGTAAACATCGGATTTTTGTTTTTCTTGAAGACGGCTGAGTTGATTAAATATGCATTACAGGAACATTTATCAATGTGTTCCATTCATAGAAAATGCTCCTAAGCATTTGTTACCGATTAAAAATCACACCCGATAACCTGCTACATGTAGCGAGGGCATATGAAGAAAGTTTTGGAGTTATCGGTCGCTGTTTTTATCTTCACCAGTTCAGCGTGTCTTTTTGGCTGACTATAAAAAATGCTATACACTCAACAAAATTTCTAATCGGTCACCCCACTAATTCCTTATTTTCTATTTTTTTAACGTCGTATTCAACACATATTTAGGTCATATATACGACGGCCAGCTCTTCCTACTATAGGTTTCCTGGACACTTTTCTATCACTAGTACTAACTTACACTACCACGAGGCCGACAACTCATGTATAGGGTATGACCTACCGCGACCGGGCTCGAACCCGCGATCTCCGGATTCGAAGTCAGACATGCTAACCACTACGCCACGGCCGCGGCTCTTTATTTTCAAAGAACTGAAATAAACTAGGACTATCATAGCAATATTTATTAAAGCCAAATATATCAGGTCTATTTCAGACAAAATTAAATATAGTATCAAAATTGATTTTTTTTCAAATTAGTTTTAATATGTACATGTTAATTTCATATTTCATTAAAAAACATTTAAAGTAAAACATAACATTAGTATAAGCTTGCCTATCAATTTAAACAATTTTCTTAGCACAGAGATCGTGTTTCCTTTATCTTTGTAAAACACTTGCTTTTGTATTGAAATCTTAAACATCGTCATGGTGTCGGTTTTTATACGAGTAAACACGTGCTTGTTGTTAAAAAACCTAACAAAAAAAAGAACTCGGCAAAATATATATTATTCCTTCTATCGAAGAGACAACAAACTTGAGTAAGATTATATTCGACAAGTCGTTATCAAATTTTCTCCATAATTAGTTTTAGAATATGTTCTATATTCTCGTTTATTTAATAGACTATAATGTATTTGAATCAGACACGAGAAATAAAAAATAAACTATTCGTCTTGTGATTATATAAACTATTTATCGTTTACATTATATTTATCTGTTACATTAAGACACGTGTTTTAAAGACGAACAACAAATTGTTGCCATTGGCGTACATTGTGAGGCCGACAAACTATTACTTTTTGTTGGTTTTTTCCGTAAATTTAGATGTTAAATGGCTTATCATTTCACTGTAAGTTACCGGCTATCACTAATAGGCTTGTGTCGGAAGCCTCAGTGCGAATAAAATTGACGTTATCTGAATAATAGATGAGTAGTATTCTATAAAAACTGTTAAAAATGGAATACAAATATCAACAACAATACGGTTGTGTTATAATGAATGTATACTTTGTTTTTTGTTGTTTTTTTACTTTTTTTATAAAACATTTTATTGATAGAAAGAAAGCACCTTTTCAACTGAACATACAAAACGTTTGTTTGTTGAAAACGGTATGTACCTCCATGGAACAAAATATACATTTGTTGAGTCATTATACATTTACTTCTGTAAATTATCGAAAATAAAATGTTGGCTATTCATCATTAAGTATACAAGTATAGCGTTGATAAATAGCTTGTTTTAGGCTGTCAGATTTGAAATGCTTTGACATTTAGACTTATATATAATATTTTTTTAACATTCAAACATGCTGGTAGTCCAAATTAATTGGTACTCCATTACAATTGTTTGATTTATATAGTTTGATAGGCACTTTTTATTATACTAGCTTATTTAAGTAGGTATTATCATCCATCATACCAAAAACAATTAGATTGTTCAATCAAATCAATTGATATTATCGTATGCAGATCAAATTGTATGTTATTATCAGCACATTGCCCTGGTTCATTATTCCATTTAATTTTATCACTGCTTGCATCTATGCAATATGTAACAAATCTAATTAGATAACACTATGCGTTTCTAATTTCAATTTTAACGGGGATACTAGCTATAACATTTATTGAATGTAACTTTGATTGGTTTCTTATCGATGAGAAGAAAGAACATATATGACGCAATGAGGATATTTGAATTTAATGTTGGAACCAAACCTGAAATGTTTTTTTACCATTTGAGATTATTTGAATATGAAAATGTTAATGAATATCGGTCAATATATACCCAGTCATTACATTTGTCGTTCCACATTTAGCAGATAGGATACAATATTTTAGCGACATGTATATACCTATACATCAGCTTTTATATATACATCATGTTTAACGACTTTTAAATGTAGTGTCTAATCATTTTTATGACATCGAAGACCAACGTTTGCAAAATGCACACATAAGATATATGATCAGTATTGAAAGCATTAAGCAAATTTACATGTTTGGTAATTATATTTCACTTTCACATCTTTCACTCAGAACAATAAATCAATATAAAACATACAACAATTAATAATTGAAATAATTGTAGTATGAGATGTAAAACTTAATGACTAGTGCGGGTTTCTGAATATAAAAAAATGGGACACGTGGTGAAGAACATGTTTCGAAATAAGAAATGTTTGGGCGAAGCTATACAAGCGCCACAAAACGACAGAAATACTATATTTACCAATAGTGCAAATATTTACGATTGTTGTATTCTCTCTAATATGTAAAACGGTGCAGCACTAGTGAACTACTTCTCAGCGATGGTTTCTTTCACGTTCGCAATTTGTTTCAACACGTCTTACTTTTTCTCATATATACAGACAGTGACATTTGTTCTTGACATTTCAGTACTATTCATTCACAACATAGCTGACAGACTCACAAAATAAAGTCACTTATCCTTATATAAAATGTAGGGAATTATACAATAATACACAGACATTAAAGCGTTTGAAATTAGTTCGTTCTGTAACATTTGCACATATAATGTTAAAGTTCTCATTAACATTTGCAAGAAACATATTTTAAAACAATGATGTCAGAAGACATTTTGTTCTTTTAAACTACATGTTTTTATGTGTATAATGGTTTGTCCTGGTTACAGGACAATATGTTATGGGTTTATCTCAGAAAATTATCATTTTTGTTATTTTAATCAATTATTCACTTATAATAATACGTCTGGGAAAATTCCAAACTTAAATTCAATTTAAGTTTCATAAGATGATTACCAGCTTGTTCTACCCACGTGTTTATGTTGCTAACCTCACTGAAATCTAAATATATATTGTGAACTTTTTTATTAGTTGGTTGTGATTATAGAGCAATTAAGGAACTGTAAAAAGCATTTATGTTCGTTTAGTACTACTGCTGAATTCGTTTTTGTTCTCAATTTGAACAATAACATGTTTATCGTTTTCTAGCATACCCTTCATAAGCAACTTACCAAAGTCGTATAGTCAGTATCTAGAGGTTTGCACCTACAATCTCTACCTACCTAGCCCTCAATATGTGAAGGATTAATAGCATCATCCATTTCCGCCGATAAACATTTATTTCGAATAATTCTTGAAATGTCCCACTCTAAAAAAACAACGAGAAATACTGTTTTAATGTAATCAACAATGAATGTTTTGCAAAAGCAGTGTCTCCTAATATTAGGACAACCTTGAACATTTTGTAATGAGAAAAAGTTTTACAAATACCATTAAACATGATGAGGTATTTGCTGTCTTTAGTAGACAGCAGAAGTTGTGAGAGTAAACCCATCGTTCGGTTGTTTCATTCCTACACATTTTTTACTTCGTTTTATGGTCGATTAAAAATTACACCCTATAACCTGATAGTGAGGGATTGTCAAGAAAATTGAGGAATTATCAGTCGTTCTTTTATCGATATTAGTACATTTCTACTTGACTGAGGTTATATCACATTTTTACGACGTTTCTGACACCGTTGTGTTGCTTTTTTGTACGACATGGCGTTCAACTGTTATTTGAACAAATCTGAAATCCTTATTTGAAGCTTGTTATGATGTTATGTCCTCAATACCTTGATTTACATATGTATTGTGATACAATTAATCATGTTAAATAAAACAAAACTATCTCAACTTACGTCATCAAACTTTTTTTAATGTTAGATGACAACCCAATTTTTTTTTCAATGTTATCACACTTTTTATAGGCTTAGACGTTGTCTATTGAATGTGCATTGTATGCTATAATAACGCTTTTGACTGATCTAACTTTAAAGAACTTGCATATGTCATATGTCATCCACATAACAGACAACAAACTTAAGTAAGATGATTTTCGACACGTCGTTATCACATTTTCTCAATAACTAGTTTTAGAATATGTTCTATATCCTGGTTGATTTAATAGACGATGATGTATTTGATTCTGACACGAAATATAATAATCATTCTATTGCTTAAGTAATTCTAAACTATTTATCGTATGTATTTATCAGTCATTCTGTATAAAAATGCTTGAAGCAGATTAACATTGTTGTCAAATGGTTTAAAGACGTTTAACTTTTTTGAATGATAATTGCTCAATATTTAGATATTATACCATTATCAAATTTACTAGTAATTTTCTGTGTCTGTCTTTCTTGTAATACTTTCGTAGCAATAATTACTCTCACTACTGTTGACAGATGGGCCAAACTATTTCAAATTACCCGGTGAAATGGAACTCATCAACTTATTCCGGCTCATGCACATTATGGTTTTACAAAATGTCACAATTTATTATTAATGTGGCATATTCCATCAGTTTTGAATATTTGACATAGTTTACTTTTCAGAGTTTGTAACGGAATGATGTAAAAGGTAATGTGGTAATGCTACTGATAATAGATTAAAGCAAATTGGTATACATTGGGTAATTACTAAACTTGCACAAGCATTGTTTGTAATTATTATTTCGTTGTATATGTTATTAAAAACAATTAGTTTGGTCAAACAAAACAGATTTATTGTCTATTTATGTATATGTTGCATATCATTTTGAAGTGCTATTTTCAATGTTTCTGAACTTCTTTGAAAGTCTTACATGAATAGTTTTATTTCCAATTTCTGTTAGGTTATCAATATTTAGTAAACATGCTGTCATTTCTAGAACGGCAATGGCTAATAATAATATAATTGGTATGCTCGACATATTTGAACAATCATCCATCTGCATTTGTAATCGAATATATTATATCATATTATGTGTGACCTAGAATAAAACTTTGATAAACAAAATAAAAACCACACCAATTACATTTTACAATTGGGTTTTTGTGTATTTGTACGGCGTATTTATATCAAATATACATTTTTCAGCCGTGATTAACTCTAACTTGTTAATGTTCATGCTCAGAAGCCAAACAAAGACCTTTGATAAAAGCAATAGTATAACCATTCGTATTGAAGTTTCATGATTCATTGGAATCATTTCTGTTAAGTTCCATAATCCTCTTACAAATTGGCGCCAAAAGTATCGTTAAGATTATTTTTTATCATACAATTTTAGTATTAGGTTTCCATAGAGAATATAATTGATTTCAAGAAATCATGAGTTAAGGCATGTGTATAAATACATTTCAAGTTGAAGGAATAGTTGTAAAAATGTACAACGTTTTCATCAATGCCTTACGAGTTTTAGATGAATACAATGATGAAGCGATATATGATATAACTTATATTTTGTTGTCAATATTTACAAATAGCATCTAAACTAAAACATCATATTCAATGACGATTCCAATGATATTTCTACTATAGAGTGATATAGTGCTAACCAGCATTCATTCTAAGAGAGTTTACTAACATCCCCTTTGAAGTTGATTACACTTGAAATATTCTAACAAAGAAGATAATAATTATGAGGGTCATTCCCACATGACCGCTATAAGATACTTACACATGTTTGTTGATATACAGTTTACTGTAATAATATGTGATAGTTTGAAAGGTTATTGTCTATACTTATTTATGTCAGGTCGATTGTGAAACAAGTTCTTTCAACTTAGAATTATCACTTTATAGTCCACTTTCTGGCCCCAAGTACTGATCTAGTAGGATAAAGTTTCTTGCAAAAGTAAACAACGGGGTAGGTTCGGATGAGATTCGAACCAACGCAAATCACATACAAAACCTAATTCGTTGTTTAGTTATGTAATCATGTTTGTAGTTTTACTAACATGTGTTCCTTATTGTTTCCTTGAGTCTTAATTTTATATATAAGTGTAAACCAATCTGTTGCAAATTACAAAACATTACTTGAGGTTTGATCGCACAAGCACTTTTTGATATGCAAGTATGAAAATTTTCATGTAGGATGTCAAGAATCAAGAAGAGGGTACATTTAGACCATGTATAAAAAGACTGAACAAACTCAATCTTTAACAGTCGCATAAAAGAGCATTGTTAAACAATCAACACATTAATGAATAAGAAAACGTATGACTTCTATTAAGATTTATTTGTGTATGCCTTCATATGTCTTAAATTTAACATTAAACACAAGTAAAATATCGTTACATTTAATCAAAATGACTTCATGTTTATGTTGTATTAAAATGATATTTGCAATCAGCACATGTGTGATTCATCAGCATTTATGAAAAAACAATTAGATTGGTCGAAGATATTAATTATTTGTATCTTACGTGGATCAAACTGAATTTTATTATCACTCCAACAGTAAAAAGAAACAATGCATCAATTAACACTATCAATTATAACATCACTACCACATGAAACACGTCTAATTAGACCTAGATCATTGTTTGTTTTTATTGAAATATAAATTAGAACATTATCATTTAACTTAATGTAATTTTAATTGGTTTTCAATCCGATATGGAGAAATATACACAATGTCACAGGCAAGATAATTGGATTGAGTGTTGATAGGTAACACAAAGATAACATTTTAAACAGCTGTATGAACTGAATTTTAAACTGCTATGTTTATTGATTTTTTAACTGCGATGTTTAGGGAATTTTAAACAGACATGTTTAGTGAAATTTAAACAACTGTGTTTAGTGAATTTTTAACAGCTATTTTAGTGATATGAAAATCTCTCTCAACTATTCTATAATACGATTATTGTCAGAGTTCTAATTACTTTTTGGTTGTTATGATCTAATCTACTCAAACAAAATGTATACTTTCTGAATACAGTGTTAACTAAGTTTTAATTGACAGAAACTTCTAAAAATTGTTAAATTGTCTAAAATCTATCGTTTAAAGAAAACCATCAACGCATCGTTTTGTTTAGTGTTGAATAATGTTGTCTTAATATCAGCAATGTTGTTGTTTTTTTTCAATTTTATTCACATATTTGTAATTTTAGATTAGCTAACAGAGTATGTACCTCATAGTTAAATATGCACTTCAACGAGACAGCCAAGGTATTCATAAATTATTATTTAATAACATTTAGAATATTGGTAATCTCTGTAATATAATACTATAAGCGTAAAATATTCGTTAGTACATAAGTCAAACTTTTGAAGCTATTTCTTCTATCTAGTCAATTACTGATAATAATGAACAGACGATGTCTAGTGAGACAATGGATAGTAACATGCTAGGTTTTGAATAACTTGAAGTTAATACGTCCTCCAACACTAGTGAACAATATCTTCTTTATGCTTTCAAAAACATTAAGAAGGTTTAGGCTGGTGTAAGAATACTTTTGCAAGTTTTATTAATAATATTGTATATCCACAAAAACATCAACAACTCTACGGTTATAAAATCATTTATAATGATACTGCTAAGACTATTTTTACAATTCAGTTTGTTCAGCTATCAGAATATAATTGTGTTAAATACTTTAAAGTATTTTGACAAGGCGCGTTTCTTGCAAAAATACACTTAATATCGAAATTAAAGATACTAATAATAACGATGATCTTAACCAAACAAAACCCTGGTCGATAGCGCAGTTTGTAGCCCGTCGGGATTTGGAATTTCGTGGAGATAATACGCTTCCATGATAATTTGACAATAATGTCAATTTTCCATTTACATGTATAAGGTATATGGAGAAGTTTGGAAGGGTAGGTGAGTAGTGGTTGTCGACAAGGATCCAGGAAAGCTAGATTAGGTGCTCTTGACGCCGTAAAATGACAAAATTGTGTTGACACGACGTTAAACCCAATAAAATAAATGAATAAATATAAACCACACAAAAATCATCTAGTTTTACTTCGAGAACAGTACCAATGGTAATATTCTTCTCTGTGTAAGCTACCATCTTCATAGAACAAAGCATTCTGATAGAAACTAAATAATTAAAGATAATATGAATGTTATTCCCACGTGACAACTAAATGTTTGTTAACAAGTGATTGTTTATGTGTAGTTTAGTTAATAACTTGCGATGGTTTGGTAGTTTTCTATATATTTATGATGAAAGTAATCCTTCGGGACAAAATTTTAATATGTTTATTTTAGAGATAATGAGAAATTTTACTGAGTGTAATTACATTTAATGTGTATTTAAACAAGGCCATTTACCAATCTTTATAACTAACACGATCTTTGCACGTAAAACATAACTGATCGTATATTAAAATATACATAACATAGTTACTCAATATTTGGAATGTAAAATGTTTATGTGTTTGTGTTGTTTCGATATAATTATTTTTACTTACTTATAATTGATATTTAGCACTAGCGTTCATCATTTGTTGGTAAAATCCGTAGATATGTATTTATTAAACAGTGCCTTAATATTGTCTACTGTGTAATGTACTGTTATTCCTGCTTTGGGAACGAAAATAAGCTCTTAACAAGAATGAACAAAGCGAAATAACTCTAGCTCAATAATACTACATAGTTATATAGTAACCATCATTGGATATCTGTTATTACCACATGTAACCAACGGAATATCTCTGACATACATTCAATCACAGTGTTAACTTGTTTCATTTCATACATTGCAATTACATGTGTGGTGATATCAATAATGAAAGGTATAGTGTCAACGATGCTTAAGTCAATGAGAGTAAGCACAAAGAATTCTACTCCATCTAGAAAATGAAGAAAAATACACTGTAGTATATTTAAATTCAGTTATATTAGTACATGTATAACCGTTTACAAGAATGGTATAATTCTAACCCTGTCAACGACCTTTATTATAATATCATAAGTTGATGTGCAAACAAGAATACTTTATTGTAAATTATGATCTTTACCATCAGTCTTATTCCCACGTGACTACTATACGTTACTTACACGTGTTTGTTTATATCTTGTTGACTGTAATAACTTGTGATAGTTTGACAGTTTGCTATATATGTGACAGTATAAATCCATTGAGACATAGTGTAAATATGAGTTTGTTTGTTTGTTTTTGTTGGGTTTAACGCCGTAGCAACACATTGTATCTAGGTCATATAACGTCGGTCAGTCAAACTACTCACTGTTTCTTGAAAGGCTAAATCTCTGGATTTAGATTTTAACCAACTACTAATAAGCGCATATTTTCGTCAGTGACTGACAACTGCCCTACATAATTAAGAATCATTGGTAGGAGGGAGAATGGCCGTAGAAATAATTGCATGACCAAGCTCTACGAAAGTATGCCCCACGAACCCACGACCCCTCGAGCAATAGAGCTAGCCGGGCGGTTACGTTAGTTCAATGAACCAAGGAACACCCTTTGTCCTAAAGAAGAAAGTTACCAAACTCTGGCCAAAACGTGCCGATATTTCACAATAATTGGAAACTCTGTATCAATTTGGAATATTATTGCATGTTGTAAACATGTTGAGTAACCACGTATATGGCCAATAAATGATTTAGTGTTCTAAAGTATGTCAACCAATAATACTTCTAATACTTCAACCTTTTACAAGACTGACATTTTAGATCATGTGGTAAGCATCCTTTGTGCTACCATTTTTGGCAAGTTAGCTGCACAAACAACTTGACATATGTGGCTGATGAAATTATTGTACATATACAATATGTACGTAGTAATCATATAACTCATCCACCATTAAATATTATAGTCAATATTTAAAACTGTAACCAGATTACATAACATTTGTGTACACAGACACATTGTCTACACTGCAGATACAATAAAAAAGCTTAAACATTAATAATTCCAGACAAGATGTCAATGGCATTACCTTTTCAATTTATAAAAACATGCTTATTGTTATTGGAGCTCATTTGAAAGTGCACAGCACAATATGTCTAAATCAAAGAAGAAATATTATGCAGGTTTTTCTTTATATACAACTTCTGCTTTGTAATGACTATCTTGTTCTTCTACTAAAGTACATTTACCATGTTAAGCAAACACTCTTGATATTTTTTATGACTTTTTGCTATGTAACTTCATTAGGAAAGATCAAAAGGACGGTTAGTTGTATTTTAGGAATACAACTGGTATGTAATTCGGGATAATTAAAATGCTGAGCGTTATACAATTATAATTACAAACCTTAAAGTAAAATTGTGTTAGTTAAATATGTTTTACCCGTATGTGTATAGGTAATAAAGGAAGACAGATAAATACGTATCTAAGCAGACTAATATTACCATGCATTATTTGTTTACAGGAGCTAGATTTGCAAACAGGCAGAATGCTTGACTGGCGGTACTATTGCAGGTACTGACTTTAAATTTAAATATGCGTTGTTTTTAATGCATCCAAGACTTGTCCTGTTATTTCCCTGGAAAATAAATATTAGTTAAATTTGATAAAAATTGAATGTTCAATTGAGTTGATTTTGTCATCACACTTACTTTAAACATAAAACTCCTACTTGTTAAAGATAATGTATAAAAACCAATCATTCTCTAAACATTATTGGTAAATTGTCACTGTCCAAGCCAATTAAGATTCCCATTAAATATTACTCATCACTATATTTGACATTATAAATAGTATTTATTGAATCTTTATTGAAGCGTTTATATACATAATTGTTACCGGATATTAATTGGACTATCTGAAAAAATACATGATCGCTAGTATCAGATTGTTGAACACCAATCATAATTATGACGGTATCGAATTCCGGAAATACAACAATTTGATGTTACAACAAAGTCTACTGTTTGCATGCCGTTCTACAATAAACAGTATTTGCATGTGTCTGACAACAGTGTTTAATCACCATTTAGACTATTAAACAATCCCATGCTTAATGTAACTGAATGGGGATAGACATATACATTAACTTTATAATGGATCATAGACATATTAACTTTGCAGTTTACAATTATTTGCCATTCTAAACCGTTGATGCATGCATTTAAAGATACATTTAATGTAGTCTCACAAATGTCAATGGCAAAGTCTAGAGATTCATTTACTTCCTACATATAATGAATTAAGTAAAGCTTAGCGTGATATGACATAAGTTAATAAAAGTGATGTAATTGACTTAGGATATATTTTTTAATTGAGTTAATAGTGACATGGCATGCGTATTTTAATGTTTTGTTATTTCAATTATAATTGTGTGATCTTTGCACTTGCAGATTTCTTTTTTAGCTTTTTAAATACTTGAAATACTTATGCACTATTAGCAGTTCATCACTGATACATGCCGTTAGTTTTTACGATAAGTTTTTTCCTGCTCAAGTAAATAGTATACCAAATACTGATTTTAGTTAATAATATTTAGAAAGTAATGATTAATCAATTTTTTTTACCAAAAATTTTACCATGATTTTTAAATAAATGTCTACGTCTGTATATTCGACAAATGTACTTTTGTAATAAATTTCTATTTTTTATGTAAGCCAAAAAATGGGAGAAAAATAGAAGTAGCAGATTAAAAAAATTGTGTGAATGATTACTGCGATGAATCACTGGAGAGATATTTGACGTTACAAATATGTCAAAATGGAATGATTGAATATTGGTTTAAAAACAAGTATATCAAGTATTAGCTTTTAAAATGTTTATAATGGCTATAGAAATCTTCTGAGTAAGGTATAGAAATAAAAGGGTAAGGTCATTGTAGATGTTTGAAAATACAAGAAATGTACTAATTTTTGTTTTACGTTTAGGTAATTGTTTAACGGTACTCATTCACTGATTTCAACTTTTTTGAAACTATCAAAATTGTTTGGAAACATTTTTTAAAGCAGGAAATTAGTGATTTGATAATAACAATTTTAGTGCAAAGTGACATACAACAACAAATAATGGTGTTTCAAGTAGTAAAAATCTACCCCGTATATCACGGTATAGACAATTTTAGTGTATTTTGTGACTTTCATTGTATATTTTGCAATCTATAGGTCAGTTTGTCAATTAATTTTGACACAATTACATACACTGAATGGTATTTTGAAAATATAGAAAAATCTTAACCAAATCTGTAAACTAGTACCTTTAAATAACATCACTTGCTAATACGTTTATGTTTTTCACGCTTACAGTACACATACCGTGGTAGAAATCAATATTTGACTTTTGACTTGACGAAGTCATACGTGAACAAAAGTATTCCATTCATCAAACACTATAATGGTGTAAGAAATGAAATGCAAATAGACGTTTAGGACATAATTCACATACAAATGTATAAACCCTAAAGAATTACCTCGAAACTATTATTATTTTCTTTAACTTGTCTAAATTTATGTCCAATCTCCAAACTTATAACCTCCGACTGAAGTAATGGTTTTTTTGCACCAAAAACATTGTATACATAATAAATTTCTAAGGAAGCATGGAGTAAATGATTAAGCATATCTTTTGATATATTTTATATACACGTGTTTATATTGTCGAACTAGACATTACATCGTGGATGAAAATACAGATCAAACGCAGATATTGTGCGGACATTGGACCAAGGAATTTTATACGAGTGGCTTTAGTCGCCTTTTTGACAAACACAGTCATTGTACGACATATTAATTAATAAATTCCTTTGAAAATGGCAACACTTATATTACATAATTATACTTTGTCTAGTCTAGTGTTATTGTAATGACAGGTTACATTTACAGTCTAGCTGAATCGTATAGAACACTTGAACGTATTGCAGCAGATTTTGATTTTTAGAATGTACTGCATTCTTATCCGCTTAATTAATTTGGAAAAAATGTTTTAGATGGTTCTAAGTAATTATCAATATATTAAGGTATATTTCAAATGTTACACATAAAGGTTTTTTGAACCATTTGAATACCAATTTCTGTCGACAAATTTAAAATGTTTGTCATAATATTGAGTCGCTAAGCTATTAGCTAAGTGGATTTTGATACCATATGATTATATTGATTTATTTTTATACTTGATAACAAATCTTCACGAGTTTACAAAACCAAACGTATGCTTGTAAAATGAACCAAAAATATAAAGTAATATTACAAAGAGTCATAAAATACACCACTTAAGATTTTGGTAAAATAACATGATGATAAACTCTGATGGAAAAAAATGAACGTCAACATAATAAAGTATATACTTACTTCACATTTTTATGCAAACAAATCTACAGCAAACAAATACTGATGTCCAAATATTAGACGATATTAAGCCTTTGTAATTATTATTGTCCAAGTTCGGACTTAATCTAGATCCATAGACATTACCAGTAGTATCTTGATAAATCTAAAATAAAGTAATTTGAGATATTTGTTTTGAATTAGATTAACACATACAGATACCGATTAGTATTTCTCTAATACCAAAATTAGACGTAATATCCTGTGATTATTTGATATTCTTATTGCTTTCAAAATACGTAAAATATATTTCTTATTTTAATTTTCTCACCATTGTGAAGGTAATAAATATGAGGCTATTACCAACTAGGGTCTCGTGTTATTACACGATTTTAATGATATTTCTTAAGAGGTAATATCATTTCTTTCAGGGCAAAGTTATAACACAACAAGAAAGTCACAGCAGTAACAAAGCAGACTTTAAACCACATTGTTACTTTGTTTAACCATTTGAATAACTCAAACCACTTTGTTTTTGTTTTTTTACTTTCAAAATTGAAAGTTCTTCAAACATTAAGTAAAGACAAAACGAAGGGATAATGAGAAACTTCATTTTGTTAATTCGTGAGTCATTATAACAAACTATAACAATTTAGAATAAATATCATTCAAGCTCACCATTTAAAGTATGCATTGTCTTAGATGTCAATGCATACATCGTGTGAGTTTCTAATCGCACTAAGTCATGTTGACCTTTTACATCACAACCAATTTCTATTTCTACTTTAAGAACGTCTTCGAATAGTTGCGGTGTCTGTCTTCAGTATAAAGGTTAATGCTATTAAATGTAATCTGAAAGACACGGTTATTCCTAAGAGTATCCTTCTGGTCAGTGATATATACACACTGCTTGACAAACATATGGGTACTGTTTTAAACATTAAAGTAAGATGTATCACTTTAGAATAAGCGACCCTCTCATCAGACAATGACATTTCTGTTTCAAGTACACTGTACTTTAAAGGAAATAGTTTACTGTGTTTTGGAACTGAGCTTTGAATCGGTAGCATTTACTATTTAGTCGTTAGTGAATATTATATTGTTCTATATTGAAACCTTATTGATTCCCGTCATTCATTGCTGTTTCGGAGTATAAATGCGCTTAGATTATAAATAAGTAAAGACAAATGCTATATAGTCGAGCTATGTTTATAGCATAAAGATTTCGAACAAGGAACTTAATCGCAATCACATAAAAATGTAACATCATCGTCATATGTTATTCTCTGCGGTACTGCTTAGTCTTTAAATGATTGAAACACTATACCTCTTTCTATAACAGTACACTTAAAAATACAAAACAATTATTGAGCAAACTATATACGATCTCTTTCTATTTACACCGGTTTGTGCAATTTATCATTTGTAAGCTTAACTTTCCAATATAACCTTACATTAATTACAGAAGATTTTATCTCTATACATAGATGACACAAAACAATTTCATAGTGCTGCAACATTCTGGTTGTTATATGTTTCATTTTGATGTTTTATGAATGCAACTTTGTATACATGTTTTGTGTTAAAGGAGAACTTTTTAGCAAATAAGATATTAGATCTGGTTTAACCATTCATATCAAAGGCTACGCCAATGTATGTCTTGGGCACGTATTTATAAGTATATCATGATCAATATGATATGAAAATTTCTAAATTAGCGATATTCCTTCTCAGAATTCATATATTCGTTGTCCGCGTGAGATATACCGTACTTAGTAGATACGTTGCGACAAAGCGTAATAATTATAAAAAAGTTTAAGTTATCATATCATATTCTTCAGTGACGTGCTATTCAAACATTGTTCGGGACGAATGCATTATATATTCATTTAATTCAGGAAATGTTATAATTGATTGTGGACATCAAGTCATTGAACGATCAGCAGATACTGTATGTACGGTTCATTTAATGTAGTTAGCTAAATTAATTGAACCATACATTAGTGGTAATGGAAAAATGAGACTATTGCTAACTGTCTGTGTGATACCTTTGAGCGATCAAATTCATGCATGGGTGTAATTCTTGGACTACAACTTGTATTGTCTATATACCTAACCTTTGGCGTATATAATGATACATGTTCCATAACTACTATAAATGCTTCTATATCTAAAGTGATTGACAAATTTCAATGTGGTTGTTGCACAATTCGACGTTTTAATGTAGAAGCTGAATGTGATTTTTCGATTATTTTCAAGTAATGTTCAAATTTTATCCATATTTAAGACCTACGTTTGTAGATTAAATGAATTCAATGTTTCGTAAGTATTTCCATATTTAGTAACCAGTTAAGCACACACCTTTGTAACATGAACACATTTTATGCAATACATGCTGAACATACTTAAACACAAATTAACTTGAAATCATTACCATACTAATGTATAACTGTTTATTGCATATGTTACTATAAATAGTAACAAAATTAACCTGAAGTGTACCAATATAGCCTCATTGTGGGCAATATATTCCAGTATTGAGCAAGTGTGCTAAAATATCGACATTTGGCTCATTTCCTAGTGTGTCAAAAATCGATATTGAGGCAACTTTCTGTCATAACGCACCTGCAGTCCATCAACGGCAGACTTTCCGCACGTGAAATTCGTACGTAATTAGCAACAAAAAGCTATTCAATTTTACGACGTGTGTTTTTTTTCATAGTGAAAATTAATAAGATAATCAACAACAAGACTTACGTTTTTTAACAAGTGTTCATTAGATTCCAACGTTTCGGCGTTGAAAAGACAAAATTATACATGTGACGTAACGTCAACGTGCAAAATAGCTCGTTACGTCGAGAAAAAAAATGTACTTTTGTTTTATATAAATCATTATTACATGCAAGAGTCAACATATGCAATAAAAAGGGTATGAAACAGGGCAAGTGTGCCTTAAGTCGATATCGGCACACTTTTCCCGGCATTAGCCTTAGGGCTAATGCCCTCGCGCCAATACCTAAGCAAGTGTGACGATATCTTCCTTAAGGCACACTTGCCCTGTTTAATAACCTTTACATATTTTCGTTCGTATATGATGTTTGTGTCTGAAAATTGTCCGATTACTGGCTCACATTGTCTGAAAGTGGGGCTCATACCTTGAGGGTAATTAGTTTGTCACTTTGTCTTGTTACTATTCAACAAATGTTATTATATTATCTGAAAATACTTAGGCTGTGAGAATCACATTCCTAATGTAATAAACACTATTTTGACAAATATAACATGGTTTGAAATGGAAAGACTGGCTTCTTTTTATTTAAAAAAATATGTTTTAAGATAACGGTCTATAGATAAACAGACACAAGTCTTACATCATATGAAGCTTTTATTCAAAATATACATATTCATTTTGAATAAGAAACAAGGCGTCCGACACACAATTATTATGTAAAAATGTCCAAAACGTTAAAATACAGCGACATTGTAGTCAAGACACTGAAAAAATATAAGAAGATGGGCTTTTATTCTATTTTTTGTACGATGATCCAATAAAGAGCTATCTTCATTATCATGACTGCTTGTTTTTCTCTATTTCAATTTCAATGAATTTCTTCAATGTTAACGATGATGAAATATTGACATTAACGCGAAATGATATAAAGTTACATAAGATGTAAGTTACATAGCTCTGTAAATGTTGCAAGGAAACAATGATTAAAGTAGGAAAGGGTTGTGAAATTTGAAAAACAAATACTTAACTATCACGAGCCCAATAATGGTTTATTGGATAATGGAGCATGTTTCGTCCTCAGAAAGTAACGAAGCCCATTAACTTGTCAACATTCAATGCTTGTAATGTCAGTTCATTAGACCATCTTTAAATCAATAGCAGAACATTGCACAATATCCAAATTACAATTCAGTGAAAGAAAAACAGTAAACGTGATTTTCTCATCGATTACATTTAATAATCGTCAAGCCTGAAGTGCTTTGTTGTAATCAGTTACAACAAAACATGCCATAATGAAATGAATATTTGAACATTTTTAAAACCTGGCTTATGCTGTCTGCTTACGTAATAAACGAGCTACGTTGAATGTGACTAATTGATTCGCCTATTTTTTCATACCCTAATAAATACATTAGTTTAATTAAAAAAAAGTTTGAAATTAATACTAAAATCTTGTTTTTAAGGAACGAAATGTAACTTTTTACCTAGGCATGATATGCATATTTACGTAATTGAAAGGTCAATATGAAAACCATTTAACAAAAATGAAATAAGAGTAAGAAAACAATAGTAGTAGATGCAGTGTTTATTTTTTTCAGAGATACTCTTACCAAATAAGATACAACAAAGTGACAATCATAAAATCATTCAAGCATCGATCATGTCTGTCAATTTTAATGGAAACTTTAAGTACATTGAACTTACTATTGTTATGTCTGCAAACGAAATAATCAATCTTTCGAGCTTAAAATTGTTATGTCTACACTCGAAAGAAACAATATTTCCGATTTTACTGATATATTCATCATTGATGTATATCTTACGTGAGAAGAATGTTTGAGATGTTCATTAAACAGTTCAAGTGAAATATTGTCACAAAATAGACAATAAATTTAAAGGAAGGAGATTTATATTATCTTAGATAATAGATTCTTACTTTGTAAAAAGACGAGACATTGAAAGGTGATATAGTTTTCGATTAAATGTAAATGTACTTACTAAGACCTCACAACGAAGTTAAAGGTGACGCGATATATGTTAATATTCTCTGATTAGTTTGTTTTGTTTTGTTTGAATAACATGAGGATTCATTATGTGCAGAACCTAAAGTGTGACTCTTCATCCCTTCAAAGATTGGTTTCTTGCTCTAAATTAGTCAAAGATGAAAAATGTCTGATATAATTTATATCAGAATAGTGTTTTGATATGACCAAATGTGTTTCTGTTATTTCCAAAGGTAGATTGTTATGAATAAATGTTTCTGTTAATTACTTATAAAGATATCACGAAGTTAACAATTCCGTATTTAATTATATCGAACTATGGCTACATATATGCATTTTAAAGCATTATTAAAACAGCACCATTGTACATATTCGCATCATTATTAAATACAATTTCACAACTAGTCAGTTAGTTTGGAACTTTTCGTGAGTATTTTACTAGAGTATAGTCTTGAAAGTCAAACGCGTAGAAGACAATACATAAATTGACGCATTGTCGTCAAAGACATTATTGCAATGAGAAATGAATAATTTTGTCTTTAATTTGTCAATGAGAACTTCCTCATTTCTGTGTAACCTTGAGGCGAAATGTTCTATTCATGAATAGTTATAATATGCTTCATATGATAATGGATATGATTTAGACAGGATACAAAGGTGTTGATATTCATTGTCTAAATAGAATCATCACGTTTATAAATACTTTACTTAGGACATTTGTCTGTCGCATAAATATCATATTCCAAAGTTAACAAACCAATATATCTACCAATAACTTATGACTTCATATATTCTAGACGAGAAAATTTCATGTTTCAATGGCAGTATGATATATAACCAAGACGACTTTCGTGTGATATGATAAATCTATACATTGGTGGACAAATATACTAGCTGTTCTGATATATCATATGCATTGATCTTATATCACGAGACGCTTAATAGAAATCAACTCACATTAACCAACTACCAGACTATACTAGGAGACAATGGAAGTTTGTAGAATTTGAAAAACAAACATATAATATGTACTTATGAAGATATAATCAAGGAAGAATTGGTAGATTAACACATATACAATAAACAATAGGAGCATTGAGTGACATCAATTCATCTTGAACAATGTGACACAATTACATTACAAAATGTGCTATACATTAATCTATTGTTTTCTGCCCCATAAGTAGAAATTGTCCTTGTATTTATATGGCAGTATGTAAAATAAACTTTATAATAGGCGTCCCAGTCTACAAAAATATGCAATTTGGACATTTTGTCACACAAAACTTATTCATGTATAGCAACGGCTGAGTTGCATTTGAATTATTATAAAAAGTGAATTAATATATCTACTCCAAACAATTTTTCCTTTTTTATGTGAATTGTTTAATCTTACTAAGTTCATGTGTAATACATTGATGCATTTTACAGACGCTTACAAGTAAATATATACAATTAGAATCTAATAATAAATAATTTTGTTCGTTTTTGTAGGGTTTAACGCCGTAGTAACACATTGTATAGGTCATATTACGGCGGTCAGTCAACCTACTCACTCCTCCTGGAAAGGCTTAATCTCTGGTAGATTCACACCGTTACAATTAAGATTTCATTTAACTTATACTAATCTGTTCTTGACATTAGCAATATTATTTATTGAATTAGCTATATATATAATTGTTACCGGGAATGAGTTAGTTTAACTGACAACTATACAGGAACGCAAGCATCAAATTGTTGAATATCAATAATAATTATGACGGTATCAATTCCCGGAAATACAACAATTTGATGTTACTTAAATGTCTACAGCTTGCATGCTGTACTACAATAAACGTAATATTTGGATGTATCTGCTAACTATTTATAATCATTCTACAGACTATTAAATGATATTGTGCCCAATGCAACGGATGTAATGTAATAACTTCACAGTGTACAAGTTCTAGTTATTTAAAATCGTTGATACATGATGTCATTTTGAAATCTGTCTGAGAAATATCCATAAAATCATGTTGAAATTCTTACAGATTATGACACGAGTACAGATTAGTGTGACTGATAAATGTATCTAAAACGTTGTTATTAACTTTATACGATGTGTTTAGCGAGTTATGTCAATCGATTTTGTATCATCGTTCGTTAACCGATTGATTTGATCCAAAAGGAAATACCACTCAACAAACATGTCTAAATTGTGATACTTCAAAAAGAAACTTTTGACATTCGTTTTGAGATTTTTCGTATTAAGTTTAATATTCATTAACCCTTTACCTCATAGAGCAGTCTACCAGATCCTTATCAGATTCTCATACAAGTCAGAGATAAAATGTGCCTTATCTTCATAGAAAGTTTAAATGACGGCTACTGTTTTGATACCTATATATTTAAACAGGCATTTACTATAATAAATATTGATTTAATCAAATTAAAGTAAGAACAAGTATTTTAGAGTATTAAATTTTCTATCTGATGGAAGGAATTATTTTTTCAACAATTAGTAAAAACGTTATGACAGTTGAAATATTATACATAACTAAAAATATATGTGAAAACATAAATTGTTATCAAATACAACATAAATATATCATTTAAATTAGTAAAATAAGTAAGATCAATATCTTTCAAAAGTGCAGTTGATAATCATTGTTAATTAGTGTTAATTGTGTCACTATTTTGACATTCCAAAATTAAAGATAAGATCAATTAACAAATGTTTATAGCTGCAGCTGTGAGAACAATATAGATCCGGGGCCTGTTAAAAATTGAGGTAATGACCTCTTATCACTGATTAATAAATACTTATCCCTTTAATGAAGATATTGTGATTGATTCGTATATTTAACTACAGTCTTGAACTTAAAAAACATAACATTTTGATACAGATATGGAGATTTTTCTGTTATTTCTCTGAATAAACATTTTTGTTGTTGAAATCATCATTTTTGCATTATTAAAAACTTTTTCTTAAAATTAAAGTTCATTAAAAGATAATATTTTATCACTAAAAAGTTATTTGTGAAAAAAAAGTGATTTAATTGTTAGCAAAACCAATGATTAAACATAAATTTAACCAGTCAGACTGTACAAACAATGAGTGTGACATCTGGGTGTATACCTGTATGTTTTAAATCAAATTAGTAATTAAAGTCAATACATAATTGTTCAGTGTATCTAAACCACAGTGGTAAAACAAATGATGTGCAGATGTACCGGCATTAGGATGTAGGACCAAAGTTGACACAAGGCATTTTAAATAACGTCAACTTGCAGACGACCATCCCACACATGCCATTAATCTATTAAGGACAGGCATTGATTAAGTCTTTTCAGTCTGATATTCAATGATATATGTGGAATTCAGACCAGATCGTCTTTCTAAACTTGAATTGTTTATAGGAAGCCTAAGGGCTGCATGATAGTGATAAACAAATTAACTATCTGTTTTAGTATAAATAACTGTGTAGATATCAGATTGCATCAAAGTATTTCATTAAAGTTGACACGTATAAAACACATTGATATGTTTATGGTAGCATTTAAATATAATGAAGTGTTAGTGTTTATCGAAATTACTGAACCATCTAAACTTAACATTATTTAAGTAATGCCATTGGAGACAAAATTAATTTTAAACAATAGAGAGTGCACGAGAAACAATAGTGCCTAAAACAATAAAATTATATTTCACTAGTAAAGAATAAATTAGACACTGCCATGATGCAGTTGTGGCGCAAATAATTTTAAATCTACAGTGGCGCTTTTCACAAAAAATCTTACGATAAATATCACCGTAAGTCAAAGGCAATACATTCATATTATGGTTATTTGTTGGCCAATCAATTCCATATATTATTGAATCATTGATAATTCTGTGTACTTTTTGAATATCATATAATAGTTAAGTTTATCATTATTCTGACTTTGAACTGCACAATATATGAAATTTACATACGATAACTTTTTTCGTAAGAACTTTTTTGAGAAGGTGCACAGCTCTTTATGTCAATTGTTGTTCAAGCCAGGTTATACACGTCCATAACTATTCGCTTTTGATACCGATTTTCATTCGCTGAGGTTCTAGGCTCTTTATAAGAGAGTGCAAGTAAATGAGGCGTCATGCAAAGCTAGTAAGGTAAATTGATATGCATATATAACTTGATGGGGATGTAAAGGTAGACATATTCAATATTGTGTGAGCTACGGTTTCAGTTGTACAAATGTACTTTCATCATGTATATAAAGTGCTAAGTTCTTAGTTTATGGAATCTGCAAATAGTTAACTGTCTGTCAATAGGAGAGAAACAATTGTTAAATCACGTTACAAGTCTTCGGAGTAGTGTTCATTTAGATATTCAACAATTAAGTCTAAAAGTAAGAGCCTTTAAGTTTTGTAAACTTTTTATATTATGTAAAGTTTCATTCATGGTGAACGGCAATATATATTATTTCAGTATGTGTTTTCGTAGTAGTCATACGTGTGAGTTGCTAACAATCTTTTGTTGTTGCTTGTTACTACTTGTTCATCTGGTTAGACCTGCAAAAAGTTGTGTTGAGAAATTAAATCTACACAATGGCGTTACCTTGTTTATTTAGATCATAATAACAGAGTTATAAATGCATATTTTATCGCATATGGTATTTAAAGTAATCTTCTTATCAGACGTCCACCTTACAGATGTCGTAAACCTTTAGGATAGGAAATGATTCAGTCTATAAGGTTTTAAATTCCAAACGATGTGAAATATAGCTCTGGTTATCTCTCTATACGTGAAATATTTATTGGAAATCTAAAGGCTAAGTTTATGCGATAAGATATAAAAGCAAATTTATCCTACTGGTATCAAACTATGATAAACCAATTTATTGTTTGTCATAGTATTGATAACTGTGATTCCAGCTTTTAACAATGTATTATATCAATATTGACAGGCATAACAGTAGCATTGAACGTTCCATTTAAGCATATAAAGATAAAGGTGTTTGAATTATTAATCTTAATTTCCGATTAATTAATGATTCATATCAATATTACAAATGCATTTAAGCAATATTTTATTTTTTTACAAATACAAGAAACCGGAAACTGTATTTAAATTGTATGAGGCTGTTCTAGTATAAGATTCAATTGAAGAATATTTCGTTAAAAGATATCTGCTCATAACGCATTATGTATACACAGACTGGATTTTACACAAACAATTATTATAATGACAAATGCCAATATGATCTAATGGATCTTTCATTTATTGTCTTTATAGGTTTGCTATTTCAACGTTCTGTTACGTCATTGTCGAGAACTAATTTGTATTTAAAGGTTTAATATCCTTGTAACAGACCCATTTCATCTCACTTTAATGTGTTAATAATGTTTTAAACATCTCATAAATACGTCAGCCAAATAGTTTTTCATAAACAATTTGTTACGAACATTGGGTGACTAAACATTTTAAACTGAAGATTTTAGGAGATATCTCGCTGTAATTGAAGGATGATTTATTACTACTGAGACTTCCTTATTGTATAATAAATATGTCTTCAACAAAATTATACACAATGATATAATAACATATGGCCCTTGTTGATAATAGCCTCATATTTATCACCTTTAATACGGTATAAATCATGCGTGAAGAACAGTTACAGGTTTTGAAAGAAATTTTTTATTTGTTTATCGATTGTTAAAGTAGTACGAATAGAAATAATGATATTTTACGAGACTACTAGCACCTTTGAAATTAAGTAACATCGTATCAGATCATATTTTAAACCGTAAAATTTACAAGCATGTCAAGACAATACGTCAAATGAATATAAAGACTGAAATCAATATTCAATGAATGTGAGATTTATTTATAGTTGTCCAGTATATTACCGTGAAGGTTTGTTATATCTCCAAATTAGTCAATTTATTTTTTGAATTTGTAAACTAGCAGACAGATATGCATCTATGTAATTGAGGAAATAACTCTTACTATTGATATGTAACCCTTTCAAAATTAGGTTTAATTTAAGTTAAGTCATAAGTTGTCATAAATAAGAATAAAGCAACTTATAATGTCATATTTTGGAGTGACAAAGCTGAAGTACCTGAGTACTAACCGCACGAGTGGAAAATTGAAAGCCATTCAAAGAGCTTTTACGTCAGCCTTTAGTACACACCGTAACAATATCGAATGATTATCATGTAAGTACATCATTTATTGTAGTTGTAATCTTCGATACCGGTGCTTACATTTTGGGACATTTTAAGTGCTCTGTAACATGTTATGTTGACCGTTGTATCATGATCAATCCCTATCACTAATTTGCAAATGTCATCTAATAGTTGTTGTTTCTATCTTTCTAAGAAAGTGTATTGAACGTAATCTGAAACAAACCTTGATTCCTAAGTGTATTTTTCTTGTCATGAACTGCTTGGTAAACATATGGGTCTCACTACAAGAAAATGCAACAATAAATATTACTCCGAGACAAACGATTCCAACATTAGACAATAACATATCTGTTGCAAGTTCACTATTCTATAAAGTCAATAGTTAAATGTTATGAATATTTGTTGATAATGTATTTTGTTTAGGTACTAAGTATTAAATCAGTGACAATCAACATTTAGTTGTGTAAATAACTAGTAAAGCGGATTTCACCATTTTGTTTTCTACATTGATGTTTCTAATTGGTATAATTCCTAAGCAGTAAGCTCGAGCAAAATTATTTCTTACAAAACTTAGTATTCATTCTAATTAAAAACCAATCGACATACCATTGCTTAAAAACTATAATTCCACACAAATTATATACAATATATCTGAATCAAATTAAATTGAAATGTAACACGTGCAGGTTTTCTTCCATTATACTGTGTCCGAAACGGTTTATCTATAACTTTATGTTGACAAGATAGGAGTGGCATCTGCAAATGAAACAAAAAATAGTGATTGCTATGAAAATATTTAAGTATGTTTCGTCATTGAACATTTACACGAATGAACTTTTGTCTTGACAAGATAATGCAAATTGCATTTGTCAGATAATGTGCTTTATTTGCAAATTATTTGAAAATGCATTCGAGGACAGAAAAAATATATTGCTCGTATTTGATATAGCGCTATTGATATTAACATGGTATAAAGATATGATATTAAAGTACAGGATGTCGACACAGTATTGGCATTATTTCTGAATTTGCATCATTTGTATCTTATGTGTCCAATAATTAGGTATCAAGGCTGCCATGTATTTACAAATTAGACAATATCCCTCTATGTAATAATTCTTTTGTGAGTGTTCAGCGTTGAATTCGTACATTTGTAAATTAGCAGCGCTATGGGTGATAGTGACTGTGCTTATTTTAACAGTACAGAATGCAAATAGAATAAAATCTACAGTATAATACATTCGGTTTCAATTTGGTTGCTACAACGAATTATTCGTAATTTTTAACTCTCCACAATATCGTTGAATAGGTGACAGAATATCTTATAACTTAACCATAAACGTCATGGACATTCAGTATCATTCAACATAACTATTTTGTTGTTATTCAACATTGTATACATGAATTCCCCTACTTAATTCATTGTAAAAGCTAATATCATTACCCAAGCAGTTTTACACATGCATATCAAAGTCACCAAACATATTAGTAATGTGCGAATATTTAAAATTTTTCATACCAGGTTTTTCGCCAATACCACGCTTAGTACCTATGCTATGAGCATTACATTATGCATGCTTACTTATCGGAAGTCAAGTATTTGTTGTCAGCGTGATAAACTGTACTTAACAGATACGATCCGGCAATGTGTAATAATCATTGAAACGTTTAAGCTATCATATCACATTCTGTAGTTACATTTAATTGACAAATTGTTTCCTCCGGATTACGATGGAAAATCAAACATCATATAGTTATTTACTCCAGTAAATCGTATAATCGTTGGCGGTTATCATTCCATTGACCAACTATCAGTAACGTATGATTCAATAAATGATGCGGACATTAAGAGTGATTGACAAGAAATATTATGCAATATCTAGCTTTACGATGCAATGTGGCGCCTGAAGTTTACATGGGTGTCATTCAAAGACGTACATCTATGTGTTTTATTGTTTCATACATTGTATATATTTATGTACTCCAAATAATGAGAAAAGTGTACCCTCATTACAAAATTATGTGCGTGTATATGGATTTAATGCAGCTTAATGGAGTTCTCCACAACTTCTTTTATATTCACAACTACTGGAATCAAACCAGGTTGTCAATCTTACTGCCCGTTGACGCAGCTTGTTCTGAATAGTACATGGAATAAAGAACTTGACAAAGACCAAATTGTATGAATGATTTTGTCATTTATTATACATAGTAAATAAATGACGCATGTAATAAACAATGATAAACAATATATAACATAAGTATTTACAATGCTGGGATAAGCAAATTTATTCCTTTTACAACTTAACTTTTTAGTGAAATCATTATAATCACATTTGCTTATCCCAGCTTACAATAGTAAATAATACATAGTAAAAACATGTACTGAAAGAAGGTGGCGCAACCACAAAGCCTAAGAATAGTATGTGAATAATAGCCTAACAATAGTATGTGAATAATAGCCTAACAATAGTATGTGAATAATAGCCTAACAATAGTATGTGAATAATAGCCTAACAATAGTATGTGAATAAATAGGAGGATGGTGGGGAGGAGGTGGTAAAGCGTAAAAACAAATTTTTAATCTTTGCAAACAATGCGTGATTTCCTATTAATGGCGGTGCTGCGTAATAATCACACATCGTGAAGTTTAACATCAACAAGTTACTCTTTATGCTCTCCCCTTGCCATTATCCTAAGTGACCAAATTACACGCTAAACATTAGTTTGTATATAAAATATTTTATCAACATAAAAGTATATTTATATTCACAACTACTGGAATCAAACCAGGTTGTCAATCTTACTGCCCGTTGACGCAGCTTGTTCTGAATAGTACATGGAATAAAGAACTTGACAAAGACCAAATTGTATGAATGATTTTGTCATTTATTATACATAGTAAATAAATGACGCATGTAATAAACAATGATAAACAATATATCACATAAGTATTTACAATGCTGGGATAAGCAAATTTATTCCTTTTACAACTTAACTTTTTAGTGAAATCATTATAATCACATTTGCTTATCCCAGCTTACAATAGTTAATAATACATAGTAAAAACATGTACTGAAAGAAGGTGGCGCAACCACAAAGCCATAAAAGTATTTTCATGGAAACATGAAATATACTGCGCCATCCAAGCGTAAAAACAAATTTTTAATCTTTGCAAACAATGCGTGATTTCCTATTAATGGCGGTGCTGCGTAATAATCACACATCGTGAAGTTTAACATCAACAAGTTACTCTTTATGCTCTCCCCTTGCCATTATCCTAAGTGACCAAATTACACGCTAAACATTAGTTTGTATATAAAATATTTCATTAACATAAAAGTATATTTATATATATCTTACTTAATGGCGAAGCATATAAACTTACATCAAATGCATTCATCGTGCAATACATTCGAAACAAGAATTAAACTAACATTAGCATATCAAATTATATTTTTACAAGGCTTTCTGTTTTGACATGCATGTGAAGTTTGTCTTCTATCTTGAACTTGTCAGAAAGTAGGACACATACCTACAGGGTGATTAGTTTGCCACTTTGTCAAGTAAGTATTTAACAAATGAGATTATACTCTCTGCAAATACACATACTGATTAGAATCTTATCCCTAAACTAATAATCATACTAACTGGCAATATAACATCATTTGCAATTTAAGTCTAAACACTCACAGACTTATTTTTGTTTGTTTTTAGCTTACTTTTAGAACGACAGTTCAAGGATAAAAGGATAAATAGAGAGGAAACTCTTCGATTTTAGAGTGGTTAAATTGTATTTAAAAAGGCTGTAAATAGTTAATACGGGAAATAAACAAATGTTCGTACAAGAAAACTAACACAACATAACGATGTGTAGTTAAAACATAAGAATGTATCCACAATTTAGGTCCAGACACTGAAAGTATAAATTAAACATGTGAGCATTGATTCAAATTAAGTGCTTTCTGTCATATCATGACTACTTGAAACTGGAAAAGACTTGTACCATTTATAAAAAGTACCTCACTATCATGTCTCTATAATGATGTATTGGAAGAACAATTCGCAATTTGTCCTCAGATAGTAACGAAGCCCATTAACTTGTCAACATTCAATGTTTGTAATGCAAGTTCATTAGAACATCTTAAAATTATTAGCAAAACACTGCACAGTATCCAAATGACGATCCATGATGTCGCGTGCATTGTTAAAACTATTTACACCAAAGCATTCTAAAATGAAATAAATAAGTTTAGACTTTAATAACTTGTACAGTATTGCAACCTGGTAACGGTTCTGGCTTACATTATTAACGCATAAGTTTATTGTAACCATTGTACAAAAATTACAATAAATCAGATTTGTAATGAAAAATATAGAATTTCACTTTTTAAAAAGAAGGAACAATTCATAGAGAAAACTTGAATGGCAACAATGTATTTGATTATATGTGTCTGGACATTTTTAAATTTGATAGTCTATAATTTTATTCATTGTAACTCGTAAAAATATCACATTCGAGGACTTGTATATTTCCTTACATTTTGGCGAATGACAAATATTATGCGGTTAAGCAAAATAAGGGAATATTTATGATTATGTTGACTTCGATGATATCATGGTAGAGTCATGCATTTTTATCAGTTGTATCAGATACATCGACGGAACGGTCATTTTATGGAATATATATCGACATTGATAATATGATAACATGGTTTGTGATTTTGTGAATTTTCTTTTAATAATTTTAGCACTACACTCACGCACTAAGGAAACGGTATTATATTCCTGCTCTATCTGCATAATGTATTTCCAATGTTTGACTTGTAAAAAAATACGTTAGCGTCTTTTATGTATTTCGTAACTAGTCAACTGTTATAGACGTTGTTGTGAATGTTAAGCTGAAATATTATCTTGCAATTTAGACGCATTGTTATCATTTCTTTATCGAAATGTTGTTGTTTAACAACCAAGAAACATTAAAAACACACATAACTCTCACATAGTCAAAACAAGTCAGCACTTCTATAAAATGAGTAATGGGGTATTATGAATTTACTATATCAATAAGCAATCTCCTCGTTTCATCCTTGAGACATCAGTTGTCGTTCATGAATAATTTTTGATATGTTTTATATGATAATGTATATGGTTTTGTCAGGTTAGAAGTGTTAATATTCATTGTCATGTTATAATGTCCTTTTGCTTACTATTTACTTATGAAATCCTTTTGTTGAAAACAATATAATTTTATAAAGTTGACAAACAAATTTATTACCAATAATTAGTGACTTTATATATTCTAGATGAGGAGACTTCATAATACTATGGTAGTACGGTATATGACCAGAAGGGCTGCCTTATTGCATAATGAATACATCTTGATGGACAAATCAGCTAATTAGCTGCATAGATATGTCATATGCATTGATATTACATCACGAGCTGCTTGATATAAATCAACTCATATCAATCAACAACACAACTATTCAAACAGACCAGGCAATTTGCTGACTGATGCTACAATTATTTTGAAGGAGGTGATTGTTTAGGCAGAAGTAATGACACAAGTTAGATGAAGATTGGTGAAGTGTTTTAATTTGAGTTTTGTTTTTTTTAATAATATTGTGTATCATATTATTGTATTTATGATCTTGAAACTGTCATGTTTATTTATTTTGATTAAACTGTAGAGTTATCAGATATTGTCTCTGATTTAATGCTAATGTTACTATTTTGTCATTGTCCTTGTATAATCTTGTTCACCTGTGTCATTGTAATGGTAAACTATTGTCCATTATTGTTATAATCGTACTGATTGTGATATAATCATTGTATGTTTATTATTTCTAAACACTAGAAACTGTACAGCTTTTGTAAATAAATGTATGTCCTGATTTGTTCCGTTCTTACAAAATCTAAGCAATGTATGCAAAACGACTTTGACAAATATCAATGATAATAATGTGTGACTTCGAGTTATCTTGGACGACGTGGTCTTCTAGTTGTTAAACAAAAATACATTTGAAAGTTTTACCCTAGTACAAATGTTTAAACAGCGGTAGAAATCCATTATTGAAACACTTGTGTTTGGTGAAGTTTTCTTTATTCATTCACATGAGCGTTATTCTAATTAAAATATGAGGACATATTCGTGTTAGATATTTACTTTAAAACAATTAATCGTAAAAACATTTTTTTCGAAATGAACAATTTAAACAAATATAATTGAGTTATAAAACTAAGCAGAGCAGATGATACCGAAAATAAATAATGTAAAGCACGATAAAACAATAAACTAAAAGACGTGGGAAATAATGCTGTTGATATTTCTACGCCATCAAAGATTATGAATCAGTTTGATGACTTCAACAGTTCCTCTTAGCACTAAAACATAGGTACTTTGAAACACTCAATTTAGCCACAATTAAGGAATTTTCTCCAACATGACAGTTCTACATTTTTGCAGTATGAAATGTGATTATTAATTCAATTTCAAATCTATATATTGCACCTGTGTAATAAGATCAATAAATAGATACTTACACCTGCCACGTACGAACTTGCATGTTTGTATTAATTGTTTGAGCAAATTTCAAGTGCATGTACAAAATGTATTAATTAATGAAATCAATCGAAACTGATATACAAAACTATTTTTCATTAAAAGTCTTTGATCTTGTCTTACTGGCACCATATCTGATTTCATCACAGATATCTTGTCATGATCTCCCAATATAAGTTATTTTTAATAAAACTTAGGATGGCAATTTCTGGAAAATCATTGGTGTTTGATACAAAGTGCAAGGTATTATGCCATATTCTATAATGTGAACAGTTGCAGAATATACTGACTGTATTATTCATCAGACGGAAGCTTTTGTCAACAGTTGTGTGGATGTATCGTGACAAACTTCAAACAGTTTCCTTGAATGAAAAATTATCATGTGAATTATGTCTTAAATAAAACTTACTAAGTATGTATTAGTGAAGGCGTCTAGACAGCATAAATGAATTAATATGATGTAAGTTGTGTGCACATGCGATTAACCGTCATTCAATTTACTATGTTAAGGTTAATTGTGGTACGTCTTGAACATGAAAATGTCATAACTGAAGACAGTCATTCAGTGTAACCTAGTTTATTTAATGTCCTTAAATTTGCATGTGGTACAAAGTAATAATAAAACGTATGTTTATAAATGTATACACTTGCTAACAGGTTATATTTGCATCGTAGTTGTAAATTGATATTAGTTTGATGTTACTAAATGGTGAATATTGTCAGTTTTACCCATATGTTGCCCTTAAGAAATTCTTCAAAACCATTTTACATGGCAATAACATCTTCATGTGTTTAAACTATGGATTGTATTGTCTAAATTGGGAAAATATCAAATGCATTCTTGAGTTTGATAACGTGAATTTTGATACTATTATTAACTAGATATTAAACCTTTTACAAATAGGTAATCAGACTACAAACAAATCAATTCGAAATTCATTTTTAAATTCCATTTAAGGTGTAAAAATGTAGGAAAACCTTTACAAACGAATTTGCAAACGAATAATTTATGTCGTTGTCCATATCTTTATCGTGAGGAAAACTAAGTACTTTGCTTCATGGTAGCAGAAAAAAGGAAAACAAGAACAAGATATTGCACAGCATTAGCAAAAGTGCACTCACCCGATGTAAAACCGATATGTAATACGTTATAATTTTATTTTATTATCTAAACATAATTTCTAAAACTTAAATTTAGTTAGTTAATTACGTGTAATTACGGAAAACATAATTGTCACTAAATTTCCACAACATTAACATCTTTAGTTTTATCTAACTTAAAGTTTCTTGTTGTAATTGAGCTTCAGACAGGTTAACAGTTTTACGTTACATAAAATAGTTTATTTTACAAGAAACATTATGTGATGACATAAAGGAATTTTGCTCTTTTGCTAGGACATTTATGTTTGCACAATGGCGGTGAGATATAACAAGCATTTGATGACAAGTTA